>LNAC01000701.1:105935-293441 GCA_002007465.1 Ailurus styani | reverse complement strand
AGGAAGGAAGGGAGGGAGGGAAAATGAAGGGGAAAAGCACGAAGGAAAGGAAAACCCAAGCCTACCTGTCTCTCCCCCCACCCCCGTGCCTCCCGGACTCCCCTCACACGCCCCCCTCCCGCCCCAGAGTCGGACCCACGTTGCTCAGCCCCTGCTTCTGGACATGGGGGCATTTGGCTCTCTGCCCTACCTTCCAGTCCCCACAACCTCCCCCCACTGCTGTTTAAACCCACAGATTGCCCGCTTCCCCGCCTACCTCAGGCTGAGGAACAACCATAAGCCCCACAGTCCACGGAGCCCGAGCCACCCATCTGCAAACACCTGGTCCTGAACTAGGTGTTGTGCCCTGGGTCCCCCGCAGCCTGAGATGAGCCTTCCTCATCTAAAATGCTGTCGGGATTGACTGCAATAGATTTCAAGCTCCTAGAAGCAGCAGTTCTACGAAGCCTCAGCAACAGGCACGCTCGTCCATACCTGCGTCTGAAGACTCTATTTCCCCTGTGGACCTTCATGCAAAAGGAGAAGATTCGGGCAGCGCAGAAGAGTCTAGACCAGGGCCTGGGTTGGTAACTCGGAGCAGAACCCCCAAGAAAGTTCTGCGAGTCTGTTCCCAGATGAGAGGGCAGTGAAGAAGTGACAGGATGCGTGTGTGAGCTAAAGCAGAGGGAGGAGCGCGGGGGGTCACCGGAGAACGGAGTCCTCAATCACAGAGTGTGCTGGTGAGGACTGAGGGCACAAACTTAAAGAAGAAATGCCCCCTGTTTTCAGAAGGGCTTAGAGTCTAAGGTTTGGCTGCGTGATGGGGGAGGGGTAGAAAAATCTACAAATACTGTCAGTTTCAGAGGGCTGAGATGGAAGCAGAATAGGACACATAAAAGCAGCTGAATCAGACCAGAGGGAGCTAGGAAGACTTCCTGGAACAGACGGTATTTGAACTGAGCTCTAAAGGACTAAGAGGGCGGGGAAGTTGCTAGAATTGGGGGTGGGGGGGACCAGGAAGAGGTCAGGACACAACACCTGGAGGGCACTGAGGTGTGCCCTGTCCTGATGTGTGGGGAACTACAGTTGTGTCACACGCTGGGGCCCACCTGCCTCCTCCGCAGGAAGATGAGAGGTGCTAGAGATGAGGTAAGAGTGGATCCACGGGCCCTCTGGGTGGGGGCATAATGAACCTCATCCTAAAGAACAAAGGGAGCCACCATGGGCTTTTAAGTAGGTGAATTCATCCCCGGATCTGCGTTTTAGAAAGATCAGCACGCTGCTGAGCGATGAAAACCAACAGATGGTCAAAAGAATCTTTTTAGTTGAGCTTGCTCCATTTTTAAATTCTGTATTTTTGCAAAACTGTGTGCTTTAAGAAACACATTCACGGAAGAGGGGAGGGAGACTTTCTGAGAGTTTGAGGAAAGTCCCCTTGCAGAGGCACAGAATCGCAGTCTCCAATGCACTTCCTGAGCTGTCCCTGAGACCCTTGCCCGCAGCCCCTTTGCAAATCTGTGTGCCCACAAGCTCTGCTGATGGCATGTCTCTCTGGGGTAAGGTCTGAAGCGTCCCAAACGCGCACTCTATCCCCTTTTAGTGGCCCCGGGTCCTCTCGAAGCCCCACCTACTGGCCCGTGGGGTGGGGCTCTGGGAGCCGCCTGCAGGCATGGGTTCCTGTGATCAGACGGGGCGCTCCAGAGGGTAGGGACTGAGGGAAATAGCTGTTATGCTGGGCGAGGGGAATAGGGACTACAGAGTCCACAGTGTCACCCTCAACACTCGCACCCTAGGCTAGTGCTGGGTTCTGGGCTGTTCCGGGTTAGGTCACCCCCTCTCCAAGCCTTGGGGATTAGCTCATCTGTTTACTCTTCCACCCTCTCGATAACTCAAGGCTCACAAAGTGGGGACGCAGGGGCCAGATTTGGCAGCAGACAGACCTATGTTGTTTGGCAAGAGGATATTCTAATCTCTATATATACATATTCTAATATTCTAATATATACATTAGATCTGATTATCTAGTTATCTATATTATATATTTATTTTATTTATCTATATTTATATAGATTTATGTTTATCTATATTTATATAGATATATAAAATATATATCTATATTTTATCTGTTATTATATTTATATATAATTATCTATAGTTATCTAATATATATAATATTCTAATATATATGTATATTAGAATATAAAGGATCTGATTGCCAGCATTTAACCCTATTGGGGAACTTCACATAAATATTTCAAGATCCTTTGGGGGTCAAGGGGGCTGGGGGAATGGAAGTTCTGGCAACACTGGGCTCTCAAAGAGTCAATCATTTTGACTGTCGTCCAGTCACTTGTAAGGATACTGACATTGGAGGCCTCGATTAAGAATATCTATTTTCTAAAACACCGGGTTTTAGTGGACCACAGAGTGGCTGCTCGTTCTCAGCAGGGACTTGAAGGGCTCTGCTCCCTTTGTGTGAGGCCCTCTCTGTCTCTCACCGCATTGTCTCCAGCGACAGGCTGCACACATTCCCAACAGCACCTCCCATGGGAAGGATAGGTGGTTCCCTCCAGAACAGTCTGGGTTGCCACCAACACACCGACTTTCTGTCCCAGCACAGTGACCCACTGCTCAGAACTGCAGGTAAGGATGGCTCTCCCACTATACAGAGCTTGCTGAGCAAAATTCCATTTTCTATTCATTATTGTGTCTGGAGCATATTACATGGTACCTGTAATTGTATCCACAATAGTGGATACAAATGATGAAGGTGGTGATGATGTGATATAAAGGAAAGAGCGGCATATAGGGTTTGAAGTTAGACCATTTCAAATTTCAGCTCTTCTTCACTATACAGCCAAACTACTTAATTTCTCTGAACCTTGCTCTCTTTTCCTGTAAAATGGGCGTGCATGATTACTGTAAGAATTAAATCACACAATGAAATCATTTTAATGCAACACCTAGATTGATGAGGCCAATAAATGTGAGTTAGCTCCCCTTTTGCATGCTTGTGGGATAAAGATCCAGGTGAACAGAGAGTGGTCCATTGTATTTATTACCAACAGATTTCCATGAAGGTTTTGACCTAGGGACGCGTTTCTGAGGAGAGTGGCTCTCTGGGGAAGGGCATTTCAAGTAGAGACGAGGGAAAATTCAATGCCCCAAGGTTGGATGGTCCCTGGCATGTCTGAGGAAGCACAAGGGGAAGTGAGGAAAGGAAGAAGTAGTATGACATGAGGACAAAAATAAGTGTCCCGGGGCAGGGGTGAGGGGTAGGTCATAGGCACCTATAGGTGAGGCCTTTGCCTCTTTATCTCTGTAAACCTATAAGTGAGGGAGAAAATCATTGAAGACTTTTGAGCGGAGGAGTGAGAAGTTCTGACACAGTAGAGCAGGATTGCTCTGGAGGCTGAGCTGAGAAGAGAGTGGAGCAGGATAAGGGTAGAGGATGGAGGAACGGAGGAGAAGGTTCCCAGACCTCCAGGGAGGCAGGGAGGTGGTTTGGACCTGGGCGGTAACAGGGGAGGTGGGGAGAAGTGGTCAGATTCTGGATTATGTAGAAAGCAGAGCCAACATAATTTGCTAATGATTAGATGTAGGGTGTGGGGAAAGAGGAGTCAATAGTGACTACAAGTTTGTAACTTGAGCAACTGGAAGCATGGAGTTACCATTTCCTGAGAGTACAGGCGGGGGGTGGCAAAACCTCTCCAGGCCACCTGGAAGCCCCCAGCAAGCTGCAAAGCTTAAGTGGTGAAAAAATCCAATTCAGATTGTCCAAGGCAAAAATCAGGGCTCTTTCCCTCCTGTCCTGCTATATTCATTAAAATACGCTGTAGAGGTCAGAGTAGGCAGTTCTGTCTGGAGCACTGAGACAGGCTTCAAGAAAGATGTGGTGTCTGAGCAAGGGACAGAACAGGGAGACCCCAGGGCCATTTTGACATGTACAATAGCAAGAGCAAAGGTCAGGGGACCTGAAGGTGTTTGCTGTGTCTTCTTGTGTGTCCTCAACTGCACATAAGGTACGTACAGTGTATACTGTGGGAAAGAAATCTAAAAAGATTTCACATATTGGAAGATACTGAATGCCATGTTTCAGAGCTAAAATTTAATCATTTGGGCAATTAAAAGCTGTTGAAAGCAAGCAGTAAGAAGAGAGATGGCTTGAATTACATTTTAAGAAGATAACTTAAGAATCAGTAAAAATGATGATTTGGGGAAGCAAGAGATTAGAATCCAGGAGACCAATGGAATAATCCAAGCCTTCATTATAGTAACGTTGTAAAAACAGAAAAGGTATAAATTAGGAAACATTTGATAGTGACACTGACAGTACTTTGGATCAATTAGATGAGAGTGAGGGTGGGCGATATGTCAAAGGGATCCAGCTTACCTAGTTTTAGTTTTAAGATCGATGTAATTAACAAAGATGAGGAATGCATGGAAAGAAGCAAGTTTAGCTGGGAAAATAAAATGCAAGGATAAATTGGATGTACGTACCACTGAGTTTAAGGAGACTGAATGCATAACCACATGCGGATTTTCTCAATACCTTTCAGTAATCAGTAGAGAAATTGGGCTAGAAATTTAGATTTGGGAGTCACGAGCATAGATGTGATATCAGAAGATTTGGACTTAAATGAGATGACCCTGGAGAAAATGTTGTCTAACAGAAAGATCAGGGACGGAACCTTGAGACACCCTTGCCTTTGAGGAGCAGATACGAGAGGAGGAGCCAAGAGAATCTTGAAAGGACAGGGGGACCAGTGTTGGGTTCAATATAAAGTCAGTTAACGTGAGAGAAAAGAAACTGCAACAGCATTTGATCACAGGAAGCCCCTGGTAACATTTGGGAGAGCAGTCTTTCTAGAGCGCTTGGAGAAGGAAGCAGAATTTCGTGGAAGAAGTAACAACTTAGAAATATAGCCTCATCTCATAAGAAGTCTGGACATCCAAGAAATCAGAAATGACTCCAGCTTGCTGAGAAAAGGGTTTCCTTGTTGCTGTTTCTTTGTTCATTTTATTTGGTTTTAATCTTTGTTCTTTTTAAGACATGAGGAAACAAGATGTTAAAACAAGAGGAAACAAGATATAAACAGAAGTAAAGGATAAGCCAGGGGGAGAGGGAAAGAGTGAAAATACAAAAGAGAAAAGGGAAATGCGATGGGTCTGGGGAATAAAGGACATCTGGAAAAGTCTCCACGGAGAGCAGGGTCACGAGCACCCCAGTCAGCAGGCGAGGTTTCAGAGAGAATGGGGAGAAGAAGAGGAGGTAAAGCATCCTGGGAGAACAGCAGAGGTGAGGAAGAATGGAGCTGGGTCCATTCAGTGTTTATGCTGAAAGAAAGACGATTTAAGCTCCGATGCTTTGGGGGCTGTCCCTGGTAGATGGTGAGTCACTGGGGTAACATGGGAAGGCACTGAATGGAACAATCACAAAATCACTTTTTTTCTAGATCCATCGCCACAGATCAAGAACAGGAGGTGCTGAGATTTCTTCCCGGGGTGACGCTCCTGGCGAAACAGGAACTGCACATCTGCTCTGACTCCCTTCAAACTCAGCATGATTTAAAATGAAAAGCTTATACAATATTCGAAGGGCCAAAGTCAGATGGAAAATTTTTCAATTATAAAATTCCATCCAAGCCAGAAGAAATCAAAGCCCTGAGGAGAGTCATAAAGGCCAGTCCAGGCCCACAATAAAACTGGGATAAAATGGGGATGTGGTTCCTAGTTTAATTTGTATGTCCATGCTTCTGCAACAAATAATTTGAGAAGGAAAAAGTAGGTCTTTCCTTAAAAGAAAGTATAAGAGGTGTTCCTTTTCAGGCTCTCAAGACCAGGCCAGTGTGCCCAAAAAACCAGATTTGCTTTATTTTAGGGGTAAACATGTTCCAAGCTAAACGCAGAGTGGTGGGTTTATGGATTTATTGACATGAGTAACATCTCCAGGAAAACATCCATTCTCCCTCCAGAATGATACATTGGTCTTTAGAAATTTGTGCACTCACTGTGCGTGGGGTGTGGTTTGGCTTTGTTTCTTGAAGGATAGTTGACACATAACACGACCTTCGCTTCCAGTGTACAATGTGGTGATTTGGCACGTCTCTACATTAGGCTGTGCTCCCCACAAGTGTAGCTGCCATCGGTCACCATACAACTCTAGTCCAGTACCACTGACTGTATTCCCTGTGCTGGAGCTTTTGTCCCCATGACTTACTCATTCCATAGCTGGAAGCCTATACCTTCCATTCCCTTTACTCATTTTGCCCATCCCCCCACCTCCTGCAAGCATCAGTTTGCTGTTCTCTATTTCTGCTTTTTGTTTGTTCGTTTGATTGTTCATTTAGTTTGGCTTTTAGATCTCGTGTGTTCAGTAAATAAGCCGTAACTAACTTTGTACATTAGAAATCCCGTTTCGCCTTCTGGAACAAAGTCTGTGCTGTTTTTCTTGGGGAGCCCTAGTTCACTGCTTCCTGTTCTATGCTGAAGTGATTGAGGGGTGGGTTTGTCCAGGATTGTTTTTGCAATGCCAGAGTATGGTTTTATTTAAGACCTACTTGCCTCTGACCTATTTTACTGACACCTAACAATTTATCTTCGAACCACAAGGGAAGAGCTGTTCTTCATGAAATTTTCTCAACTCACCATTCCTGGATCTAGCATTGCCTTTTTTGGAATCTTCATGGCACTTGGCTATTATATCTCTTAAGGCATTTCTCATCCAATGCTTTGTATAGTAGCATTTTATACCCTTGGGACCCCTCAGTGCCCTCCCACAAGATCTGGGCACAAAGGTGGGGAGTCCTTAGTCCACTTGGCATTCCCTGAAGCTGCTGGCCACTTTGTAATCAATCAGTACCAAAGTGATGAAAATAGGAAAGAAAGCAGGGTCATGGTAGACAGTGTGAGTTCACCATCAGGTATGGCTCGCAGCCAATTAGATGTGCCCTCTACTCTGGAACTGGGGTCATCTCATCCATGAAGTGACATCTCAGGGACATACAAGCAGTGTGCTAATAATTTTACACTTCCTGCCAATCATACCCCAAGAATTATTCTGCTTGTTTTTCCAAAAACAAAATAGAAGGTCCTGTACAAAACACGTCTAGAATGCCAGTCTATGTAGCCCAAATGTGTATGGTAATGAGATCCTGTAAAACCCTTCTTCATCTGGTGCCAAGACATCTGACCAGCGCGCACCATTATTAAAAGGCCTCTCACCACCCTCAGTCACAATACAGAGACTTAAATTTCACAAGTAGAAGTGTAGCCAGGAGAAGGCATTCTTTCCTGCTAAGGCAAACCAATTGCAGCTCTGCTTGGGAGAGTCTAAGATGGCATGGGATGTTTTTGTGTGTGGAGCTCCTTTTTTTAAAATGGGTGTTTATTTATTATTATTATTATTATTATTATTAATTTGCCCCAGGGGTATAGGTCTGTGAATCATCAGTCTTACACCTTTTACAGCACTCACCATAGCATAAACCCTCCCTTATGTCCATAACCCAGCCACCTTATCCCCACCCCCCCAGTAACCCTCAGTTTATTTCATGAGATTGAGTCTCTTATGGTTTGTCTCCTTCCCGATCCCATCTTGTTTCATTTTTTCCCTCTCTTCTCCCCACGACCCCTGCTCTGCCCATCAAATTCCTATCAGAGAGATCATATGATAATTGTCTTTTTCTGTTTGACTTATTTAGCTTAGCTTAATAGCCTCTAGTTCCATCCGCGTCATTGCAAATGGCAAGATTTCATTTCTTTTGATGGCTGCGTATTCCACTGTGTGTGTGTGTGTGTATATATATATATATATACATATATATGTATATATATATCACATCTTTTTTTAAAGATTCATTTATTTATTTATTTGACAGAGAGAGAGATCACAAGTAGGCAGAGAGGCAGGCAGAGAGAGAGGAGGAAGCAGGCTCCCTGCTGAGCAGGGAGCCCAATGCGGAGCTCAATCCCACGACCCTGAGATCATGACCTGAGCTGAAGGCAGAGGCTTAACCCACTGAGCCACCCAGGCGCCACCAAGGGGAAGTTTTGTAGCTATGTTCATTTACCTCCCAACTCGCTAAGATGGGTAAGTGGCTACCAAGCATTGAGTATACCAGNCCAGGTGCACATGCCCCTGCGGATCACTACATTTATATCTTTAGGGCACATACCCAGTAGTGCAATTGCTGGGTCATAGGATAGCTCTATTTTCAACTTTTTGAGGAACCTCCATCCTGTTTTCCAGAGTGGCTGCACCAGCTTGCATTCCCACCAACTGTGTAGGAGGGTTCGCCTTTCTCCACATCCTTGCCAACATCTGTTGTTCACTGACTTGTTAATTTTAGCCATTCTGACTGGTGTGAGGTGGTATCTTACTGTGGTTTTGATTTGTATTTCCCTGATGCTGAGTGATGTGGAGTACTTTTTCATATGTCTGTTGGCCATTTGGATGTCTTCTTTGGAGAAATGTCTGTTCATGTCTTCTGCCCATTTCTTGACTGGGTTATTTGTTCTGTGGGTGTTGAGTTTTATAAGTTCTTTATAGATTTTGGATACAAGTCCTTTATCTGATATGTCATTTGCAAATGTCTTCTCCCATAAAATGGGCATTTATAATAGTTTTCATTTAAAGCATATATCACAGCAATGAAAAGAGTATCTTCTGAAATAAATTCTAGCCACCACCGGGGGAGAGGGGGCCTCACACAGAAGATCATGGAAATAAGGGAAAGGGGTTCTTTGCCACATCTGTAATTCAGTTTGGACAACTAAGCTATAGAGAATTAGACCAAAGCCCTGCCAGCAGATCAAGGAAATTAATAATAATAATAATTTATCCAGTGCCTGCTCTTGGCTAGACATTGTATTAGGTACCTTATAAACACTATTGTTAATCTCCACTATATCTCTACACGGTAAGCATTTTCCTCTCAACCCAAAAGATGAAGAAACAAAGACTTAATAAGATTCAGTAACTTGCCCCAAATTTACACCTGTATCAAAAACCCTCACTGGAATTGGAAGACAAATCTCACTTTGGAGTCCACTTGACTCTAAAGCCTCTACTCTTTACATTTCAGCAAATTTTCTTTATGAGACACAGATTCTAAAACAGAAAGAGTCATCTTGAGAAAATATGATATTTATTCATTAAAACAAAGTCTAGAAAATGTAAGCACACACAAATACCTGACATTGGGTGATCATAACTATGCATGTAGCAGAGAACCCTGAAATGCTCTCTAGCTATATAATACAGTGAGCAGAAACTGGAATTCTGAGGCAGGCTGAGCTCAAATCACAATGCCACCCTTTACTTGCTGTGCAATGTAAGCAGATCAGTTAAGTCTATTTCTCAGCTCACATCACTCTGAGAACTAAATGACATAATCCATATAAAGCAGCAGCTTGGTTTTGGTGCAAAGGAAGTTCTTAATTATTTTATTATTCTCTGTCCACCTGCCAAACTAGTGCTTCTTCTTTTAACCTCAGGAAAATCATATTCCCTGACCTGGTGAACAAAGCCCTTCAGGATGATGTCTCTGGCCTTCAGCAGCCATGTTTATTAACTCTTTCAATGTACCTAAAACTACCTGAAACAACCTCCTATCTTTCTCCACCCCAACATCCTAAATCCACATAACTCCTTGGCCAAAGGAACTCAAATTTTGCTTCCTTCCAGAAGTGGCTCTGTTTAGGCATCTGTGGTAGTACCATTGACAGCCTTCTGTGGATACGTTTGTCAAGGGTTATCCCTCAACCAGAAAATGGTTTGAACACTCATCCGAGTATTGGTTCAGGATGCTCTCTCTCACTCCCCATAAGAAGTCACCCTACACCCTGTATTCTCACCTTACCGTTACGCCATGGTATAATCTTCTCTAGGTCAGCTTAACTTTAGTTGCCTCAAGTGGTAAGACCAGGACAGCCTACTTGAGATCGCCACTCCTGCATCCCACCTTCCCTGCTCCACCCACCATTCCCTGGTGCAAAAGGTCTATTTCTGTTTTTAAGTAAATTAGTGTGATAGCTAACTGGCCCTAAATGGTTCTTCAGAGACTACCTGGGGGAAATTCTGTTGCTTTTTTGAATAGTCAAAAGTGCTGATTCTCAGAAGGCAAAGTTCTTTCTTTTGAGACTTCTCAGCTGTGGGAAGATAGAAGGTACAGTGTGAGAGAGATATAAGGGATAAAAATGAGAAGTCAGGCAGGGTGGCCACACAAAAGAGCCAACAATTGCACTAAATGTTAAAAAGTAAATGGGTAGCTCAAGAAAATAACTTGCAGAGAGATTTCACTCAGTTCCAAACCGCTTTGCTGTATTAGATATGGATGGTTTAAGAAAGAGATAGGATGAGAACAGGGTCTTCGGTCATCACATCAAGGCTGGTGTCATCGTGTTATTCACCACTTCGGAATGAGCCACACATATTCCCTGGTGTCCCACGTGAAAAGCAAGAGTAGCCTAAGCTATCCTGATGCTGGTCAACCTGCATTGCAACTTATATCCCACAAAGTCCCCAGATTAGTGAAATGTTGAGGATGGAAATGTTACCTTATTCATTCTTTTGTTACTTCTCAGTATCCAGCACAGGGTCCCTTGAACAGATTAGGTGCTTAATAAGTAGGAGTTGAGTTGATCTGGACCATTTGCTGAGTCACTTCAGGAATCCTAAGGCAGCTTGAGGCCACCTCCAAAACACCAACAGGTATTATCAGATTTAGATTAATGCAAAGCACTGTTTCTTAACATTTCATCTTATGGTGCCAGAAGGCATCAATTCCTTACAAACACTCTAATTTTATACTTACTCAAACTTGAGCATTGCTGGATTAGCCCAGAGAATTCCAAAACCTCTTCTAAGCCCATAGCCTTACAATGGTAGCAGTAATAAGCATATTATAAGCCTCTTCCCTGAAGATAAGAGAGCATTCTTAATTAGGTCACCGTTTCAGCAGCACTGGAGTACTTTAATGGGTATTAGTAACTACACATTTGCATAGGAAGAGCAAAGAAAAAAGTATCAAGGTTACACTGGGCAGACTGATCAAATCACAAATTAATTTATTTCATAGGATCCTCAACAGCAGATGTCCCTAAATATGGTGATGAAGAGAGATCCGCAAAAGCAACCACATAAGGATGTTCAAGCTGTTCACAAGCCATCCGTCCATGGAATCGTCTGTGAAGCACGCTGCTCAGAGACAGGATCATCTTTCCGTGTAGTAGTTATGCTTCCCAGAGCACATTCAAGAGGTGGTCACATGAGCACTCTGGCTGGAAGCCATGGCTGAGGCCTAAATTAGCTCCGATACCGGAAAGGGAACTTAGCCCATGCCTGGATATTGGGCTAACAGAGGCAAAAACACCTGCTTGCCCATGAGAATGAAGCAAGAAGCTGTGGTTAAGAAGCCCTATACAGCATAGAACTACTCTTGAAGGTAAACCTGTCAACCCTGGGAAGCTCTCCTGCAAACAATTTGACTTAAAATGCTGAAATAGATGATCACATTGACCAAGAAGATTCATCACTTTTTTGTTTGTTTCTTTTTGGCTTTGTATGCTCTGAAAGAATATTTGTCTAAGTCTGACCTCCCAGTCAGAGTACCCATGTCCACTTAAGCTCATACATTCTTCTTTGTAGCACTTAACAGAACTTTTAGTTTGCAGTGAACTTGACATGTAGAATGTAAGCCCCATGAGGGCAAGGACCAGGTCCATCTTGTTCACCATCAAATTCCTAGGACCCAAATGCCTGCCCAGAGTCAGATTCTTGATAGAAATTTGTTGAAGGAAAAACAAAAAGAAAGCAATGTGTCAAAGGAACGTGTGCATGTATGAGCATTCAAAACACATTGATTACATGGCACTCACTGAGAGCTGTGCTTAGTGCTGATTAGGCAGATGAATGGAATCAGAAGCCATCAGACCCATGCCTGTTGAATCAATTAGTAGCAATATCTACCAACTTGATTAAGAGCTGGAAAATTCTTAAACCAACAGGAACTAATTCTGGACGCCTCGTTTCCCTTCCCCCTTCTCAAGCCACATTCCATACCATAGTTACAGTCCTTGTATGATGTTGCCGTGCCAAGGAGCTTCCGTGGAGTTGCTTTCAGGCTAAGGAATGAGCACCAGGTCAATAAAATAGATTCTTTACTATCACCAAGTACTGGGTTGTTAGCTGCAACTCCCGAAGATTCATCATAGCCCCAATGCCAAGAGCACATGATAACTGGAGAAGTTTAGTTGCCTGTCTGGGCCTAATCGTCACTCAATAGTATAAAGGACATCTCCACAGAGACTGAGTCTGGTTGGGAAAGACTAGCTCTTTCCTAAAACAGTGTGGTTTGGGAGCTGCCCCATCACCTATGGTGTTGTTAAAACATTCAGTCTCCACCCCGGATCTCCAGAATCAGGCTCTTTGAGGAGAACCCATAAATCTTTATTTTTCACAATGCTCTGATTTTTAAACACACTCAATTTAAGTATCATGGTCTCTAATGATTTTGTAGGGGACTAGCCTAGAGAAGTTTCTCTAGCAATTAGGGGCTGTGTCTTACAGGGTCTGCTCATCCCTTGTTTCTGTTACTTTGGTCTAAGAAACACGACTGCAGAAGCCTGGAAAAAAAATAAGAAGCTTGGGAGCAGGGGTGAAAGAAAAAGGAGTGGTGTCTTCACCTAGCAGTTACACAATAAGAAGCAGCACAGGTCTATAGAAGAAAACAGGTCATTAAAATCTGTAGAGCATGCCACGAGTTAGGCTCCTGGTAGCTCCCCAGCACTTTTAGGTTTAAATCTTGTTCTAATTATTTGCCATAATTAATTATTATTAATTTAGTTATGGATAGATGATCTTACCTCTTACAGTTTCCCCCAAATAAAAACTTTTTTTAAAGATTTTATTTGAGAGACAGAGAGAGCGAGAACACGAACGGGGTGAGGGACAGAGAGAGAAGACTCCCCGCTGAGCAGGGAGCCTGTTGCAGGGCTTGATCCTGGGACTCCAAGATCATGACCTGAGCCAAAGGCAGACGCTTAACTGAGCCACCCAGGTAACCCACCACTACCAAAAAAATTTTTTTAAAAACATCCAGCTCTAATTAAGGTATGGAGAATTGGATGCTTGCATACACTTTTAGGGGGAATCAAAATTGTAGTAGCCTTTTTGGAGAAGAATTTGCTGGTAATTACCAAATAAAAAATTCACTTTCCTTTTGACTCAGTAATTTCACTACTTAGCATTAACTCTGCAGACATACTACACATGCCAATATAGGTCAGTAGTATGGGTACTGCTAAAACAAAGACTCTCTACTAAGAAACTCTGTTGATCTCATCTAACTTACTTGCTTTCTGTTCTTTATAAATTTAGTGTACTAATCACGTAATATAATACTAATAACGTAATACATGTAGTAATATAATAATTACTAACAACGAGGAGGCAATCAACACTTAGTGTGAAAGTCTCTAGTGTGCCAAGCATATTACTGTGGCTTTAGTATAACCTCTTCAACCAGCCTGCAACTCAGGTATGATTTTCCCAATTGTTTTTAGAAAACTAAGGCTCAAAGAGGGTATGCACCTGGTGCCGGGTCATGATTGATAAACGCAGAATCAAACGCCAAGACTTTCCTCAAAATTGGTTCCCCTTTAAACTACACCACCAGGAAAAAGAACATCCAAGAGGGTTAACACTTCCAGAAATGTCTGCACTGTAGAGTTTCTGAATAAACTTCCCTTGTTTCACTATCATACTTTTAAAAATCAAGAACAGGAACCATTATGTTGACAGGTTTTGTAGGAGGAGTTATTGGAACAAAAAAATATCGCTTTCAATATTTGAAGCCAATTTCAATGACTTCAAAGAGTGGAAAAACACTCATGATGCTTTTTCGAGCTCTTTTCGGCTGTTTTCCTCTTGGCTCACAAAACTTCCATCACGGTCTCACAGCAGTGGGAGAATGATTTTTATCCCACAGAGGCCTTGAAGATTGCTTCCTAATAGCTCTGTTCAGTTCTTGGGTAAATAGGAATAATTCCACTACCTCCTTAAAACTTTGTTGCTTGTGTGCTTTAAACAGGATGCTGGGGAATGTGTGGAAATGTGTGGCTGAGCTCAGACTCACAGCCTGAGGCTACAAGGCTCCATGCCAAGTTTTCACCTACATGGAATCATTCGGCAGGCTTAACCACTCTGCCTCTACCCCAAGGAAAATACTAACATGATTTAACTGCAGTTAAGAATTCCAGTAGGTACTTACTAAATGTGGCATAATCTTTTCCATGCGTAGAGAAAAGGAAATCATTTTGCTAATCTTTGCCTCACTCAAAACAATCACGTTTCAGAGCTCAATTCTCCATCAAAGCTGGAACAATTTAATAAACTTTAAATGTATTTGGTATAAAAGATGTAATCATGGGATCTATAACAAATTTGTGGATACAAGCGCTCTACTGAAAAAAAAAAAAGGTTTGCATGGTTAAAATACATCCAAAACATTAAATGGTTTTCTTCGATAAAATCACTTTCACACTTTGCTCATAACTTCTCTTCGTATTATTCTCTTTATTATTTAAGATAATTCCAATGACATGATGTGGGTGAAGGGGAACACACTAGTCAGGTGGAGAGAAGGGAGAAATTCACAAGGCAAATGATAGGAGAGTGAAACCTCCCGGAGAAGAGAACTACATAAAGGGAGAGTGGAAGAGAAAGTATTTCTAGCCAAACATGTGGGACCACAGGCAATGTGGTTATACCCCTGTCTGTAGTTTCCCTGTGATCTCTTGCCAAGGGCAGATAATTTAGCAATGGTGAGAATAAAGGAATGATTTACCTTATAGCTGATGTGGCAGGAAAAACACTTTACAGTATTTTTTTGCAGGCAATGGGATAGTAAAGACAACAGCCCGGGGTTTATAATGAAAAGGTAGCACCACGTATCATGAAAAACTAGTTCAGAGAATTTCTTAGGAGCTAATACCACCAATTTGAAATGAAAAAAATCAAAGCCCCAAACCAGGTCAGTGTCAACATACATTAACTTAGAAATCCACAGGCAAATATTTCAGTTAAAAGGTCAAACTTGGTTGTTGCTGCTTCTACCAGGATGGCTTACCAATTTGTGAATTTCAAGTGGGTGCAGCAGTGGTTGAGAGATTGATGCTGTGTGTTTCTTCCTCAGGGTTGGCTGGGGGTGGGGGAACAGGTGGCTATGATCAATTTGATTGCCTCTTGGGGAGGACGGTGTAAACCATTTTGCAAGCTAAAGAGTAAACCATACGAGTGATTTTAAGGAGGTGTTTAATGCCAAAGATTGTTAGATGAGCTATTTTACCAGTAGGAATGAGTTTAAATATAAATGTAATGAGAAATGCTTCAGAAATAGCTGGGGATAGACAAAACTGAAAAGTTTACTGTGAGACCTCCCAACCCCACAGAAATGTGTTCTGCAGCGCAGAGAGACAGAAGAAAGGGCAAATGGAAAAGTCCTTACCGTTTGTATGTCTTCTTCGGAGAAGTGTCTGTTCATGTCTTATGCCCATTTTTTGAATGGGTTATTTGTTTTTTGAATGTTGAGTTTGAGAAGTTCTTTATAGACCTTGGACATCAGCCCTTTATCTGTAATGTCATTTTGCAAATACCTTCTCCCATTCTGTGGATTGCCTCTTAGTTTTGTTGACTGTTTCCTTTGCAATGCAGAAGGTTTCTATCTTGATGGAGTACCAAAAGTTCATTTTTGTTTCTGTTTCCCTTGCCTTTGGAGACGTGTCTTGAAAGAAGTTACTGTGGCCAATGTCAAAGAGGTTACTGCCTACGTTTTCCTCTAGGATTTTGATGGATTCTTGTCTCACATTGAGGTCTTTGATCCATTTAGAGTTTATCTTTGTGTATGGTGTAAGGGAATGGTCCCGTTTCATTCTTCTTTATATAGCTGTCCAGTTTTCCCAGTTCTTCCAGTACCACTTATTGAAAAGACTGTCTTTTTTCCATTGGATATTTTTTCCTGATTTGTCAAAGATTAGTTGGCCATAGAGTTGAGGGAAGACATACAAATGGCTAACAGACATATGAAAAAGTGCTCAACATCATTAGCCATCAGGGAAATATAAAACAAAACCACAATGAGATACCTTACACCAATTAGAATGACAAAAATTAACAAAACTGGAAACAACAAATGTTAGTGAGGNGGGAGGACATACAAATGGCTAACAGACATATGAAAAAGTGCTCAACATCATTAGCCATCAGGGAAATATAAAACAAAACCACAATGAGATACCTTACACCAATTAGAATGACAAAAATTAACAAAACTGGAAACAACAAATGTTAGTGAGGATGTGGAGAAAGGGGAACCCTCTTACACTGTTGGTGGGAATGCAAGCTGGTACAGCCACTCTGGAAAACAGTATGGAGTTTCCTCAAGATATTAAAAATAGAGCTACCCTACAACCTAGCAATTGCACTACTAGGTATTTATCCCAAAGACACAGATGTAGTGAAAAGAAAAGAAGGGGCACATGCACCCAATGTTCATAGTAGCAATGTCCACAATAGCAAGCTGTGGAAGGAGCTGAGATGCCCTTCAACAGATGAATGGATAAAGAAGATGTGGTTCATATATACAATGGAATGTTATTCAACCATCAGAAAGGATGAATACTCACCATATGCATCAACATGGATGAAACTGGAGGGGGTTATGTTAAGTGAATTAAGTCAAGAAGCCTTGTTTGATTAAGTCAACCATTTGTGATATTTAAGTTTATTAAGTCAACCATTATAATATGGTTTCACTCATATGTGGAACATAAGCAATAGCACACAGGACCACAGGGGAAGGGAGAGACATCTGAAGGGGGAGTTCAGAGAGGGAGATGAACTATGAGGGACTATAGACCCCTGGAAAAGAAATGAAGGTCTCAGAGGTGAGGGGGGAGGGAGGAAAGGGTAACAGTGTGATGGGTATTAAGGAGGGCACGTGTTGTGATGAGCACTGAGTGTTATACGTAACTAATGACTCACTAAACACTACATCAAAAACTAATGATGTACTATAAAGTGGCTAATTGAACACGATTAAAAAAAAAAAGAAAAGACCTTACTGAAGTTGAGCAGTTGATTCTATTCTATAAGGTGTTTCGTTAATTGGGATATCTGTATACTTGCTATGTTGATAAGGACAGTGCAGAGCTGCTAATATCTCTCCAATTGCCAATTCATTCTCCCCTTCTTCCCTTCCAGTAGAACCCCATTTTTTTCAGGGTTTCAATGTGCTCATTGACCAAGAACTAAAGAAACTACTGTACTTTCCAGCTTCCTTTAGTTAAAGGTGCTCATAAGCTATAGTTCAGGAAGTGATGTAGGAACCAAAGGGACAAGACAGGCTTCAAAAAATCTTTAAGGGGTATTGATACAACTGGAGCATGTTCCTTTTGCCATTTCCCTTCTTCCCCCTGATATGTGCACAGGTTGGTATGGACTCAGATACCATCTTAGGAGCATGAGGACAATAGACACGTCGGCAAGACGGCAAAGTAGAAGCCCAAATTCTTGACTCATCATGAAGTTGCCATGCCAGCCCTGAAGTACCAGACTTCATTCTCCCTTTGCACAAGATGAAAATGACCTCTGATTTATATAAAACATTGGGGCTTTTTGAGGAGGAGAAGATGAAGAGTATGGGTCCCTATTACTTATAGCAATGTCGCCCTTCGCTTGTGCAGAGACTAGGGTGCATGTTAGACATTTCCTGTCCCATTCCACAGCTAGAGATCTATTCCTTTGGTTTATGAAGCTCAAATGTTTAAAATGTGAAAAGGTTCTGGCAGTATCACCTTAAAGTACCTAAAAGTATATATTATCTGATACCTTTACTCCCAACACTAACTGTTTATCCAGTGGAAGGAATGAAAAATAATAATTTTAAGAGCACAGTGGAGGACATTCCCCAGTGAGACCAGGTAGAGGTGAGGTGGCATGCTGGGCCAGGCACTACTCAGAAATTTCTACTAACTTTTATGATTACTGCTCAAAAATGCATCCAATGTTTTGGAAAAATCAACTAATTAAGAATCTAAATATTTCCAATATTCCTTTCTTATTATCACATCCAGAAAAAAATAAAATTTTATCTAAAAATAGCTGTGGATAGGGATGCCTGGGTGGCTCAGTTGGTTAAGTGGCTGCCTTCAGCTCAGGTCATGATCCCAGGGTCCTGGGATCGAGTCCCACATTGGGCTCTTTGCTCTATGGGGAGCCTGCTTCTCCCTCTGCCTGCCACCCCCTCCCCTGCTTGTGCTCCCTCTCTCTCTCTAGCAAATAAATAAATAAAATCTTTTAAAAATAAATAAAATTTAAAAATTAAAAAAATAAAAATACATGTGGCTAAACAAAACTGAAGAGTTGACTATTAGAGCTCCTGACCCCACAGAACCGTGCTCTGTAATGGGAATAGAGAGAAGAAAAGACAAATGGACAAAATTCTTGTTGGAATGTTAGGAGTATTTTACAGCTTTGTGGAGCATTTTAAAGAAATATTTAAAGCATAAATTTCCATGCAGACTTTATATGAAATAAGAGAAATTAAAAGGAAAAGATAAGAGATTGTAAAGTAATTAAATGATTTTTTTTTTATTCCCCAAGTTTCCATTTCGAGAATCATTTATCTCTAGAAATAAGGAAGATGATCAGGCAGCTCCAATGCACTGCACTTGTGGACTCAAATGTAAATAATGAACTGGTTGGATCTGGCTGAATCTGCTCTATGGTGGTTACTATGTCAATGACAGACAGGTATAGGAAGACCTTCCAGTTCAAGGAAGACCAAATGCAGACGGAGAGATGTGCTGGGGTGGAAGAGGGGCACACTTCCTGCCTTGCTCCTCCTCTCCCCACCCCACTGACTCTGTAAAGCCCTTTATCAGTCTTGACAACAAAAACCAAATTCAACTCTTTAATGGTGACCATGATGGTGAGATGTGGTGCCTTGCTCTTAGTCTAGCTTGGATTGTGTATAAAATATGTTAGCCCCCACAACAACAGGGTAACACAATCCTCCTCACTCTAAGACCTAGAGATTAAGTGGATAGTTAGAGTGGGAAGTAGTTAGAGTGGAATGTAGAGATTTTTAAAGCCGTGAGTTGGACTCCAGAGGCCAAGCTCCACGAGCTTCATCCTACAACCCCTACCTGCCCCCGGAATCTCTTATAGATGAGCTATTTCAAACTGCAGAAGACAAGAAGGAAAGAGAAGTGAAAAGCAGCTTGATTTTATTCCCAAGTGGAGAGCGGTGACACATGCAGTTTCCATAGAAGGCGACTTTGGAAGCAAATGTAGCACAGACTCCGGGGTGAGAGACCAGGGTTTAAATTCCAGACTTAGGATTAAATGATAGAGGAGGTGGTGGGAGGCACTCTTATGGTCCAGTGACCCACTTCCGAAGAAATCAGTCACAACTTTCCCTAAAGGATGGCTTGCAAGAAGTTGAAAACAGAAACTGAACACCAGCCAGCCTGAAAGAAACATGCTCCAGATTTTCCAGAAAAGTCCCCTGGTTGGAGTATACAGTTTGTATCCTAAATAGACCCTTTTGCTTTAGGTTTTGTTACTTTGATAACAACAGCTAAGTTTTCTAAAGATGAGTCCACGTACAATTTCAATAATATTAAGAGGAACAGTATCTTATCATAAATATCATAGTAACCCTATATAAAATAGGAGAAACTCTATCTATATCCAAACAATTTACTGCTTCTCTTAGTCCTGTATAACTTGGGGGCAGCAGGAGAGTTTTGAGAGGCTTCACGGTGCTTCCATTGGGAAGGAGCAAGGCCATCCTGCTTCAGGGGATTTAAGAACTTATACTGCTGTGGTGAAAGACTGGTCCTGCCCCAACATTAGCAAAGTAGCCTCTGGAGCTCAGGTGAGGAAAGGGCCAGTGACATTAGCTGCCAAGGCAGAGAAGGGTCTCAGGCTGCCCCAAGAGAGGATCCAAGGTGGGCAGAGAGAGAGCGGGGGACTCCCCAACGCTCTGGTGGGCAGGGAGGTGGGGGGACTTCCCCAGACCCTGGCAAGGAGGGCCTGAGAAGCCAGTGATTGCTGGATGGGGAGTCAGGTCAGAGAGTGATGATGGTGGTTGGTGTTGTCAGTCACTCACCCCTGAATGTACCATGGCAGGCTGCTGTGAAATTTAGGGAAGCAAGTGTTGGTTGCACAATATATTTTTTGAATTATTTCCTGATTTCTGTGCCAGAGGCTTTTTTTTTTTCTTCACATGACTTTTTCGTACTTATGGTCAAGTTTTCCATCAGGTTCCATCATAGGAACCACAAATGAGACTTACATTTTTGGGTTTGGAGCTGCTCGTGTGGGCAAAACCCAGTGCTTGTACAAGCAAAAGTATACGTAAGGAATGAGATCCTGGTCCCACTTAACTGTGGAAAAAGCCGGCCCACGCCACCGACATCCGCACTGCGGTTGCCACGCTGGCACTGAAGGGGCTGTGCCATGTTGCCTCAGGCCCCAAGCCAAGAGCAGGTGCTGGTTCCCTCAAAAGCATGCCGCTGCATTTCGTAGCCAGAACTGGGCCTCTGAAGAACTGTTTCAGGCAACAGAGGTATTTCTCAAACTCTGTATGTGAGAGGCAGCTCCAAGTGGGTCTATGGTCTCAGGCGACTGTCCTTCCCTCACTCCAGGCAAGTTGCTAATAATATCAAAAATGAGAACGGTGCTATTAGCAGAGAAAGAATTCTCTGAGAAAATATATTTTTCTCTCAAAAGGGAAATAACCCTGTGCAAGAAGACCTTTTAGCTGTTTGTTGACCTGATGTCTTTCTTCTACATCTCAATGCTCATCATCTTTTTGTTAATTAAAATCTAGAGTATTCATAACATCTGTAGACCATCTTGGAAACACTTGTGATTTATGACCCTCAGTTTTAAAAATCAGTTTCAAAAAGATATCCCTACAATTTTTCTTCCTTGGTGGGACCACAGGAGTTTCTCCACAAAAATCCTTGATTTGTTTCCAGACCTTACGTCATGATTCCTGTTGTCTCTGGGAAGTGGTGTCATTCTAATGGGATCTCAGTGAACTCTTAGATCAGCCAGTTCAGTACAATTCCCAAGCCAGGAAACAGCCCTTAGCAACTTTCGGTCTGTCTGCATCCTTTGAAATGTATATTTTAAAGGTAAAGACAAATATTTCTCTAATCTAAAGAAGACCTTAGATATTGTCAAAAGAAACTTTTCTCCTGCATGGGAACATTTTTCTAGAAGTAGAAGAAGCCAAGCTTACCACAAGCGTATCTTGAGAAATCTCCCTTCACTGTAATTATACGTGACTTCTAAAGCCCATCCGGCGACTGTGTGGAAGTAAATAGAGGACTCTCACTGTGTGACTCACAGAAGTTCATGGTAAAGATCACAAAGTTCCAAATAGGTAATAAGCACTTTGTAGAGAACAAAATAATAGAATTCTGTTTTCATATTAGCTGGGTGAATCTTAGATTTGTGAGAAATGAGGGCTTTTTGAAAACTATAGCAATCCTACTGTTCCCATTCTGTCCGTTTTTACCAAGGTGACTTGTAGCCCTTTCCAACAGAGCTTTCCCAAAGGCTTTTAATCTACTTCATCATCATTAGAAATGATTAATAATACTCTGAAACTTCAGAATTCCCAAGCAACACAATGCAGTATAGGAAACTCTTATAGCCCTTTGTTAATAAGCATTTAATATATACATGCACACATACACATGTGCATATACATATATACCCATATCTGTATACACATATATGTATCAACATAGGAACGTATATGTGTATATATACACATATTTGTACATATATATCATTTTGCACCATGAGAAAATTCTCTTCTGTCACAGGATGATCCTCTTTGACATTAGAAATAATCAGGGAGAGGGGCACCTGGGTGGCTCAATGGGTTAAAGCCTCTGCCTTCGGCTCAGGTCATGACATCAGGGTCCTGGGCTCAGGTCATGACATCAGGGTCCTGGGATCAAGCCCCGCATCCGACTCCCTGCTCAGCAGGGAGCCTGCTTCCTCCTCTCTCTCTCTGCCTGCCTCTCTGTCTACTTGTGACCTCTCTCTCTCTCTGTCAAATAAATAAATAAATAATCTTTAAAAAAAAAGAAATGATCAGGGAGGGTAATAATCTTAGATATGACAGGTCTTTTCTCATATAGGTCTGCTTTTATTTTGGGTTAAAGAGAGTCATTTACTATTGCTAGGAAAATGGCTTTCCTTAGAAAATCCTATGGATTTTAATATTCTGGTGAGTATTTTCTACAGGTACTTTTTCATCCTTATCACAGAGCCTATATTTCGGTCAACTCCTAAGCTAGTAGTTGTTCCACAGGGGTGATTTTCCCCCAGTGGACACCTGGCAATGTGTAAAGACATTTTTGGTTGTCACAGTTGCTGCGTTGGGGAGTACCACTGGTGCAGTGAGTGAAGTCAGACACACTGGTGAACACTCTACAATGCACAGGACAGCCCTCACAACACAACGTGATAAAGACTTACTGGCCCGAAATAACAATAATGCAGAAACTGAAAAATTCTGTTTACACTCAAAGCTATTCCCTCACTCCACTTTTATGCCCCCTTTCAACTTTCAAAACAAACTTAACTCTGATTTCCTAGGAGACTGCTCTCAATAATCAACCAAAAGCACATTGACATGCTGATAACTATTCACCCCTCAGTGTCAGAATCATCTACATCTTAGGTATTTAACTCTAGAAATACATGTGTCTTCTGTAAGATGCAAACATTGTTTAAATCCACAGATACCTGGGTGACTCAGTCGGTTAAGCATCTGCCTTCTATTCAGGTCATGATCTCAGGGTCCTGGGAGCGAGGTCCGCATCAGGCTCCCTACTCGGTGGGGAGTCTGCTTCTCCCTCTCCCTCACCCTCTGCTTTGCTTGTGCTCTCTCTCTCTCTCTCTCAGATCAATAAAATCTTTTAAAAAATAGTTCAAATCTAGTTAATGTATCCATTGGGAAATGGTATATAATGAAAGTTAGGGGTAATAAAGAGTATGTATATGAGTTTCCTAGGGCCGCCACCACAAATTACCATAAACTAAGTGACTTAAAACAAGAGAAATTTATTCTCTCACAGCTCTAGAGTCCAGAAGTATGAAATCAAGGCATTGGCAGGGCCATGTTCCCTCTGATGGCTCCAGGGGAAAATGCTCCTTTGGCTTCTGGTGGCTCCAGGTGTTCTTTGGCTTATGACCACATCATTCCAGTCTCTGCCTCTATGGTCACATGGCCTTGTGTCCTTTTGTGTCTTCTCTTTTGTATAAGACACTTGTCATTGGAGGTAGGGCCCACCTGAGTAATCTAGGGTACTATCATCTCAAGATCTTTAATTAATTACATATGCAAAGGCCATTTTCCTAAATAAGGTCACATTCACAGGTTTAATGTGGACAGATCTTTTGAGAGGCCACCATTCAACCCTTGACAGGGTGTGTGTGTGTTCACAATCACTGTGACAAGGCTTGGCTCAAAATAAGCAAAATAAAGTGTTAAGTAAGGTTTAGTACACTTTTACTTGGATCAGTAGTCTCACAACTTCTGTCTTTTGAGTTTAGAAATCCGTCATGTCTATCTATAAACTGTATTGATTATTTACAGTAAAGACCAAGTATCAAAAACCCTGATGACTGGAGAGAACTCCAGAGAGAAATTAGCAGGCTTACCTCCAGGTATGAAGCATGTATGAAACAAAGCGGGGGAGCTTCAGTGTAGTTTAGAAGGTACACACCGCCACAGTCTTTCCAAATAGCTCTCAAGCGCTTCATTATTCCATCAAGGGAAGGCAAAAAAAAAATCACAGAGCTCCAACGAACCTCTAAGATAAAAAAGAAAGATGTTGAAAGACCTTTTGTTAAAATCTCTTTATTTTAGAAATTAGGAACTGAGATCCCAGGGGCTTTCATCTTGTGTGCCCTCACATGTCTTGACTGATGCAAGATTAGACGCTCAATTAGAAGCTCATCATTCTTGACCACTGTTCTTCCTCTACATGATATGTGATGTCTAATCTAACTTTTCTCCTACTAAAAAATAAACATATTCTCCTGATCTTCTTTGAGTTGAAAGAGAGAGGCGGCTACCATCCATAGGATGCATTCTTCCCTCATACTCTGTATAGTCAGCTCAGGCTACCATAACAAAATACCTTAGACTTTGTGTCTTAAACACCAGAAATCTGTTTTCTCCCAGTTCTGGAAGCCTAAGATCAGGACATCAGCATTGTTGGGTTTTGATGAAAGTGCTCTTCTTGGCTCTCAGGTGACCACCATCTTGCTGTGGCATCACTTGCCTTCCCTCAGTGTTTCTGTACAGAAAAAAGAGAGATAAGGCCACCACTCCTATCAGATTATGATCCCACTTTATGAACTTATTTGCCGTTAATTACTTCCTGAAAGCCCTATCTCCAAATACAGTCACATTGGGGGTTAGGGCTTCAACATATGAATTTTGAGAGGATATAATTCAGCCCATAACACACCCCCTATCACCTTATGTCAATAAAGAGTATTATTCTTGCAGAATAGTTTTATATTTTATGTAATCCCCATAACTTTGTGATTTGCTCCATTTAACAAACTGAGAAACTGAGGCTCAGAGAAGTCAATTGGTTGGCCCAAGTTCATACAGTAAGGTGCAATCCAGAGCTCAGCACATCTTCCATGTGGATTCAAGAGCGCTCTCCCAGTGTCCCAGGTGACCTTCTGTATTGGTCACCTGTTAGTCTTTGTCCTTATAAAGCATCTACAGACATTGTGAAAACAAATGGCTTCTAAAAAGGTCCTTAGAGAGGCCTATGAAAATCTAACATTATAATTCTTATACTTGACCATCTAACACATTAGTGACTTAAACCCCACAGAATGGCAACAGTTTAATCTGTCATCTGTTCTCATACACACCAAGACTATGGCTTGAGAGAGGATTCAGCTGTTCCCACAGTAAGCCATCAATTCCTACCAAAAAAAAAAAAAAACCCCATAAAGGAATAAATGATTATTCATGGTGCCAAAAGCACATGTATTTTGAACAAGAAAACATTAGGTTAAAGAATGGGAGAGAAAAAACCTGATGCAGATTCAACGAGCTTTTCTTTTCTTTTTTTTTTTTTTAAAGATTTTATTTATTTATTCAACAGAGAGAGATCACAAGTAGGCAGAGAGGCAGGCAGAGAGAGAGGAGGAGGCAGGCTCCCTGCGGAGCAGAGAGCCCGATGCGGGCCTCGATCCCAGGACCCTGGGATCATGACCTGAGCCGAAAGCAGAGGCTTTAACCCACTGAGCCACCCAGGCGCCCTCAACGAGCTTTTCAATGAAACTTCTAAGATGAAACACAAGAAATGTTTTAAGCCATAATATGGTATCGAGGTTTTGCCAAATATCAAAAGCAAAACTATTCTCTGTTGACAGAGATATGCATTTCTAGATGATTCTGGGTATAAACATAAAAACTTAACATGTAAAATATTTTTACTGTTACATAAAGTTAAAAAAAACTTTTATCACTTATATTTGTTAGCAATAATTGTTCATTTTTTTTTTTTTTTAAAGATTTTATTTATTTTATTTGACACAGAGAGATTACAAGTAGGCAGAGAGGCAGGCAGAGAGAGAGGAGAGAGGAGGAAGCAGGCTCCCTGCTGAGCAGAGAGCCCGATATGGGCCTCNGAGATTCAAATGGAAGTAAATATTGAGGACTGGAATGTGATAGGTTATAGGTCTATAATGAACTTTCAAATGAGAAAATGGAGCAAATAATGTATTAAATCTCATTTATGTATATAGTATTTCATTACACTATTCTCTGTTCTTTTATCTCTATAGATTTTATGTTTCGAGATATGTCAAAAAATTTACAAGAAGAATAAAAAGACATGAAGTTACCAGAATCTTAGGACCAAAATATTAATAGTGCATTATTTAATAGAATGTGGCTATTCAGTATTGCATGAATGGCCCACATGAGAGGAACACAAGAGAAAATATGCATATATATCTGTTCAGAGAAACACACCACATTTTTCCAATTTCTGCTGCTAGGAGTACACATTGATCAAAAGATTTGAAGCAACCATCACTATTTTTAGAATTACAAAAATAAGAATTTCATTTTGAGTAGAATAGCCCCATTTGATTTTTTTGACATACAAAAAACTGTACATAATTAATGAATTCAACTTGATGATTTGGGAGATAAGGATACACCCATGAAACCGTGACCAGATCTGTTCCATAAACCTATCCACCATCTCCCCAACTTTCCTCCCACACTCTTATTTATTACTGTTATTTTTTTTGTGATAAGAGCCCAACTGAAACCAACCCTCTTTGTAAATGCTTAAGTATACAATACAGTATTGTTAACACCAGGCATGATGCTACACAGTGGACAGTTTGATTTTAATAGCCAGCATTATTCATTTTCTGACCCACAATAAACACAAAGATGCACCCTCAGGAGAACTGAATCCACATGCAACTGACATTAAAAGCAGAATTTGTGTGGAAAGCACACAAGAGCACATACACATTCTCTTTAAGCTTCAATTTGAAAGAGTTTTTGAAAGGTTAGAAACCTTCCACCCTGAGGGTATTCAAAAAGCCAGAAGTAGCTTTGTGTCACTTGCCCTGATTTTTTTTTTCCCAAGATGAAATACAGGAAGCCAATTCAGAGTAGCTGGTAAATTCAGTCGTTTTAAGGGCCCCATCCTACCCCTTCTCTCCCTCTCCAACGCAATTCTTGCCCCTCCCCAGAAGTGCAGCAGCCAGATAGCAGACAAAGAGGACCTTGGGTTGAAGTGGAGCCTCCAGCCTACCTGAGGGGCATTCATTCAAAGAAAAGCTTCCCATTTTGCCTCTCCTGTGAATGGTGTGAGTGTTTTTGAGAGCAGGAGGTAAATATGTCAGGAAAACAGATCTGGTCACACACTCAGATTCTCCTCACTCCTGTCTCTGGAGAACACCATCTTGCCTCTGGAAGCTATTAGTCCCCATCACCTCCCACTTTGCAGATAGCACAATAAATTCATTATTTTATTTGACAAATAATTCTGCAATTGACCCCACAAGATTAGAGAATTTGGAAACACGTTGGGTTAGAAGAGATGCGAAACCTCACCTCATAGGAGGAAGACAAATGAGGTGTGCGTAAGTGCAAAAGCACATCTGTGAGCTCTCTCACAAATTATCCCTGGGAGTTTAGAGGAGCAAATGCTACACCTCAAATACTGAGTGGCTGGAGACAAAGAAGCAGTATGATCAGGTTGACTGTCTCACAATTTTAGGAAAAGTTGAAATTGCATATATAATATTTTCCTATTAACAAAGACATAATTGTTTCTTTAAAAACATATTCACCTCTAACCCCCTCCCTGGGAAATGGTACACTATTAGCACCTTGATCCATAGACTTCCAGATGCTTAAAGAGGTTTTCCCTGACAAATCTAGCTTTAAAAATGACCCAATCCATCACTATCAACCTCACTGTGAAAACTTTGGGTGGCAAAGGTCAGAAAACCCAAATCAGACTGGTGTAAGCAGGAAGGGATATTAATCCAAAGGCTCAAATGATGTCTCTCTCAGGTATGTCATCCTTCACGATGAATAAAAAGATGGCCACCAGCAGCAAGAGGGGATCTCCTCCCAGATTTAAATCCCTGAGGTAATAAGCTCTCCTTCCTAATAGTCGCTCTCAGAAAAAGACCAAGTACTAGTTCCAGTTGGATTGTGCGATCATCCATGAACTGACTATTTTGGTCAAGGGAACACAATGAACTCAGGAATGCTAAATGCTGGGGAAGTGGAGAAATGAGAAAGAATGCCTTTTTTTTTTTTTTTTTTTTTGGTCTCTGTGCATAACTAATCAAACAGTGTTGGTTATGCTACCGTGGTGCAGACTATGTGGAATGTTCTTTAAATTTTTACTCACAGCCTTCTAAATATACCAGGTCGTACTCAAATGGTCATCTCGTCTTCCCAACTAGTGACCAGATTTTGTTATTGATGAGCATCTTTCCTTGTTCCTTCTTCCCTCAGGTCAATGGTTCTTCTGGGTGGTTTCTCTGTCCCTTGGGATATAGACCCCTGGCATCTATATTCCATCTGACTTTCAAGCTAGAATCCCCCACTCTGCCATCAATCTCTCTCTCTTTCTCTCTACCCCTGGCTCTCTCTTTGTCTTGCTCTCTGCCTCTCTCTGCTTAAAACATCTAAACTTTCTTTCTTTAGCACTGTCCAGTGTTGTGTCTATTCAGACGACCTTTTGAAAGACAGCATTTGGTTGACTTTCAGATCATTGTTTTACACAGAGTGGAGGACGATAAACTACAGAGAGAGATTTGGCTCCAGCTGGCACATAGAGAACACAGAGATGGCGGATTGGATGGCACTGAGAATTGATGGGTAAGACTGGAACTCCACTCTGTCCTCTTGCTGCCTCCTGTGGGTGCTGTGTCTTCATCAGGTAAAGGAGTTCTGTCGTAAATTATGAGTAGACCAGTTTCTAGAGCAATGTGTGAAGGCCTACATGTCAATGGCTGCTGGGACGCCAGGGCTACCTCTGTCCCTGTGGAGATAAATATAGAGTCATCAAGGAAGACAGGGAAGAGCACAGACTCTAGAGTCATTTTGCTTGGGTCTGAATCCACAATCCTGCAACTGGCTAGTTATGTAACCTAGAATACACCCCTAAATGAGATAACCTCAAGTGAACATAACCTTTCCCTCTCTGTGCTCCATTTTCATTGTATATATGAAGGAGATATATTAAAACTACCTACCTCATGGGATAATTCTGAGGATGAAATAGAATAACACACATGAAGGGCTTGCCACAATGCCTGGTGCATAAGCCCTCAATCAATGTTCACCGCTATAATTAGCATCACTACCACTACCACTACTAAAAATTACATGGTGATTTGGGAACACGGATTTTGGAGTCTGACCACGGAAGTTCAAACCCAATTCCATCTCTGACTGTGTTATCTGGGACAAGTCACTTAGACTCCACAAGACTTAGTTTGCTTCCCATAAAATATGACATAACATTACCCACCTAACAGGCAGAAGTAAAGATTCTGTTAAAAAAATATATCACTTGGCTCTCAGATGTTGTCTGTCATTTTATTAATAAGGCATGACATTTGGAGACTTGATAAGTCCTCTTCTCAATTCTTCCACAGAGAAAAAAAATATCCACAACTGCCATTTCTATTCCAGGCATCTGGACTCTTGGAGTCAGGGAAAGTACTCCTTCAGTTGAAAGGCGGGATTCCCTATTAAATGTAAATGCCCTTAGGTGGTCAGGGGGGAGAGGTATCCAGCCAATAGCTCAGCATTGCTGGTGGACCAGCAAATGCTCCCCAAAGTGACAATTTTAGAAAGAATGAGTGAAGGTAAGGGCACTGGACAGAGGAGCCACAGAGCGATGTCAACACCTGGGGGAGCCTGGAAGTGGGAGAATGGCTCAGAAGTAGAAGTGAGTGCTCTCAGAAATGTTACTGACCTTCACAATTTGGTGAAGGATTCATGTCAGACAGTCCCATTAGGCTTGGGGCCCAGCCCAGGCTACAGAGCCCAGATTACTCTCTAGGTTCTGGGCCACAGCATCTCTGCAATAGAACAAGCCAACTTCAAGTTTCACAAATGCCTTCTCTAGATTTTGGGAAAAGTGGAGCTTTCTGAAGAAATGTTGAATCTACATGGAGTGAGTGGTATAAACACTCTCTACGGCCCCAGCCTTCTAGTCTTTCCAAACAGTATTTTGATGATGATACAATTCTTCTCCTCAGATGTGGAGAAAGTGGAGAACTGAATCATTTCATAAGACCACAAAGCACAGAGGAGGCAAGGACTGTCTCAACTTAATGGGATGAGCCTAACTCAAAGAAATCCTCAATGTATTAGCCAAGTTTTCCTCTGTGGAGAGAACTCCCAGAGGAAATTTGGGGCACTCTCTTCCTGAAGCATGTTTTAAAATTCAACCAGACCCAATGAGAGAGACCACAGGAAACAATTCTGTCCTTGCCAGGTGAAAGGGTGGAGAGAGGACTGGACGGGTCTTGTCCAGCTCTCATTTCTGTGATAAGTGATCCCAGTCACCTGGGTTGCTGTGCCAGGGGTGGAGGCAGAGAGAGCTGGTTGTTCCCATCGACTTTCACTTTTAATAGGAGCAAGTTTAATCAGTTCTTCAGCTCAGCCCTCCTTTCAAGTCTCTGGAAACATCTCAAGGGAGAAAATAACACTAAGAAACACAGAAATCTTTTCTCTTCTCTGCAGGCATTTGTCACAGCGCCAGTTCCTAAGTGCACAGACTTTTGGCAGAGCGGATCACTTTGATATACTTTTCCCAGGGTTCAAAAAGAAAAGATAAACAAAGAACTTGTGACTTCAGGGGGAGCAAAGGTAGCCAGGAGTTTATGAGGTAGCTCATCTTCTTTACATTTCTGGCAAAGGGGAAGGGACTGTCAGTGAAAAGAAATCACCTTGTTAGTGGTTTCTGAGACTGCAGGTTTGGTGCCTGAGGGCATTTTCTGGGCTGGCTCACAGGATCTGCTGCTATTTTCCGCAGGTAAAGCGGAGGGCAGCTTCTGTCAGCAAAGCTTGACACTCCAAGGTTGTGTTTTGGTTGGCGCTTTTTTTTTTAAGACTATGAAAAGTATTACTCATTTAATACTCGTTCTCAAAAGGTATATGGACTTCCTTTGACAATATTTCTCAATGAATTAAGCCAAACAGGAAAGTCAAAAACAGTTGATATTTTCTTTAGATTTTGAGAACAAACAGGATATGTCTAATTAAGACTTTATATTATCTGGGCCCCAACGACTCTGGCAGTTGGTTTATTTCTTCTGCTATAAGAATTTTTATTACCACGTTAAGATTAGAAATGTTAAGTAACAAATGGCACGGAGATGAGGAGGAGTTGAAATTTAAGCCGTATTTTTATTATATGCTTTCACTTTCTATAGTTATCAGACCTATTTCCTTAGCAGTCAGCCTTGTATCACCGCACTGAATAAGACAGACTTTAAACAAACATAGTGACTATGTGTTGATAGTGTACGTCTCTGGATATTTGCCAAGAATCTGAGATGTGAGAAATAAAAATTCATCTCCAGCTTTTAATGGAATTGGATTAGAGCCAAGAAAATACAGCACAAATCAAGTGGCTTCTCCAATGACGTTGTGCCAATGACATCATAATTAGAACCGAACTTAGGAAGCCTCACAGGATCTCAGTAGTTATATTCACTCATTCCTCAGTCCCTTGAATTACTTTCTTCCCATTCTCTGCCAATTTATGAAGAATCAGAATATTGCCTAGCCCAGTGGGAGTGGGGTAAAATATGTCTCTATAGATGCAAGAAAGGGAAGCTTAATTTCCCTGTTCTAGTCTCTAGTGGTGAGGGGAGAAAGTTTGAAGGGTGATGCAGGTCCCAGCCTGACAGTGCTTAGCTGAATCTTGAAAAGGTCCAGTGTAGCCCATGCTAGGTCCAGCTGTGCAACGTTATGTGGTATGGGTGTGTTTTTCCTCTTGACACAGAGTGATGAACTTCTAAAAAATTGACATTAGCCAAATACCTATGAGACTGATTCAAAACACCAGCGTATACATTCTCAGTGATAAATGTAACTCCCAAAGCCTCAAAGTGGTTCTTGAGTGTGATCACATCATTGTTGCCTCCAGAGGAAGAGTTGCGTGGGAATCTAAATTACACAGAAAAGATGGTTTATCAGGTGCGGTGTTAATATGATACTAATGGGTCAAGTCGCAATGACCTGTGCCACCCAACTTCATTTCCAGGAATATTTCTCAAAAACAACAGGAGGGACAGTCTTTTGGTCAGAGTTGGCACTCTGATAAATGGGCCTCCCAATCTTTTTTTTTTTTTTAATTCAGGTAAATCACCATCATCCCTAAATGATAGAGCAATATTCAGATTACAGCAGCGTCTCCCACCAAAAACAATAATAAACCATCCCGAGACTTTGCCAGGACTCAGGAAGAAGGTCCAGGGCCCTTGAGTGAGTTTGGAAGATATCCTGCATCTCCTCTATGGCAGACGACTCCTCTATGACTTCACCGGCAGCACACAACTAGACTCCAGTCTGAGGACTCACTTCTGCAGATACGCAGACAACAGTTCATCCATGATGTCTTCTCTTCCTATTTTTGCCTTGAGAAGTGACATTTGCTGCCAAATTTGGGAGTGCATTCTGCTGCGCCCAACTACTGCATGCCATGCTTCTGTGACCCCAGCCAAGTGACAGAGGCAAGATACTCTGTAGCCACAAATGCTTTTGGTGTGCACAGAACTTATTTCCCATCACAATTTTTTTTTTTTTTGGTAATAAAAGGAAAGTGATGTTAGGGAAACTTCCATGTTGGATAAAGTAAAAGAGGTGTTCTAGCCCAGTGTCTATTCAAAGAATGGTATATAAGGAGTTACACCATTAGTCAGTATATTAAGGATTATAAGTAAGAGTTTCATTTAAGGAATAATTCATTAAAGCTACATGCATTATGATGGAAATTCTCCCGATTCCCTCATCCTCCTTTTTAGTATCTAAAAGAGACTAGAAAATGTGAGCAAAGAGGGAATTATTTTTCTTTTTCTCCCTGACTGAATAAATTTGTTCACGGGTACTTTTTTCTACTCAGAAATAATGCTAGCAACCACTAATGTTTATTGAGCACTTACTATTTCACTCAAGATATGAAACCAAGAACTAAAATAAATCTTCACAACTATTTCATGAGTTAAGTATTATTATTAACCTAGCAGGCATTAGGGAGAGAAAATTGGACAAGTTGCTTCACTTCTGTAGGTTCACAAAGCTTGGAAGTGGCTGGGCATTGCTTAAGCCCAGGGAATCTAACCATAAAGCCTGCCTCTTTAACGACTAAGCAATGTGCCTTCTTAAAATTTCGAACTATAAATACTTGTGTAATTTGGCCTGACCCATTATACCCATTAGTATTGACTCTATAAACTTGATTACTATGCAGAAGCTGTTTCTTATTCCTTTTTCCTTCATGAGAAATAAGGCAAATGTAAAATTAGAACAACCTCCTCTTCTGTTTCGCAGTGAATGACTTTATTATCATCTCAGCCAATATTGAAATCCACATTTCAAAAAAAAGTCTCCACCACCCACATTACCTTCATTGTTAATATTTATAACATGTGGGGAAAGGGTTTAGAACTCGACTTCATTGTTCCAACAAAAATTCAAAATCTTCCAAATTGGCTAAGGGGTCCAACATCTAAAAGGTCTCTACTCCTCAAACATGGGCCTCTTGCCAATATGTCTGACAAAGTGAGTCTCAAAATTCAAGAGTTATCAGAGCATCTTGGGCAGGTTAAAGAGAGTTCCAAGTGTCAAATGGACTCCTAGAAAGGTATCTCCAAAAAATATAATTCTTTCACATATATATATAAGAATTTAACCAGATGTTCGTTATGAGGAAAAACAGCCAAGTTAACTAAGCAAGGACCTATTTATACACTACTATGAAAATTACCAAGTTTAACACAACTCAGAGGAACTCAATTTACTTTCAGAAATATTTAGCAATAATTCTTCAACATTAGTGTTTGACTTTCTGAACATGGACCCCAAAACTTTATTTTTTGTTTTAAAAAAAGCTTGGAAGTCAGTTCTTTCTGACTTTTTGGCTTTTCTAAGATGTTTCATGACACTGAAAATGCATCAATGGCACAAGGGATTAATCACTGTCCAATCAGCACATTCCTATAGGAAGTACCCTAATCAGTCAGTAGAATCATTTTCTGATCTGGTTTCTCTTAGTATCTCAAAGGAGAACATCCAAAGAGGGTTCTGTTTCAGGCATAAAGGTCCCCCTTAACTTCCCCATTAATCTCTCGATGCCTAGATGCCCAGGAAATGTGGACTTTCTACTGTCCTTCAATTTCCCAAAACCACACACACGAGAATCAAGCTGTCCTACAACAGAAACTCAGAAGATAATTCCACCTTGATACCCTCTTGCTCAGTGTTTCTTCATTCCCTCCTATTCCCCCATTTTCCTATCTCATTAAATTTGTATTTATTCACATATTCTCAATTAATGATCCTATAGTTCAAATATCTTCCATCTGTTTCAACCTCAGTCCTGAAGGGAGACACAGTCCCTTTAGAACAGACAAAAACAAAGTACATAAAACCATCTCCCAGAAGTAATCCCAAGATATTGGTGTGGCAAGCATGATATCAAACGTTTACCTAATTACTACATTAGAGATTCGAATCTATTCTCCTCTGGGTTTCCACTCGTTGTGTCTTACATATTTCCTATTTGTGAGGCTAGGATGTTGTTATGGTTATCAGTGGAGTCTAAAGAGTAAGATCTTTCTTCTCCTACTCATGTTATTGAAAATAGAAAGCAGCTCAAATACTTTAGCTCACTGAAATAAAGCATGCATTCCTGCTAAGGAAAACCTGACTGAAGTACTGTCATCCTATTACAGCAGTTAGTCTAGTCAGTCTCTCTGAAGGCTAAATGTTTCAACTTTAGCAACACTGATACAGGGTTCTTCATTTAGGTTATTTGACTCTTCCCCCCCCAAAAAAATAAAAAAAAATCTAAACAGAATGACTCAACTCTTTATTTTAATTGAACAATTATTAAGTAGAAGGATATGAGCACTTACATCAACAATTACAATCATGAACTGTTTCCTGAAATCCCCAGGGGACCTTACAACCCCAAAGTATCAGCCACAGTGGCACCAGTGGTGGCCACATTACTGATGGAGATGGCACCTCGATATGGATCCCAGGGCCTTCACTTCTGGGAGTCGACAAGCCCATTGTCATCTTCAGTCATTGCGGCCATCAACAGCAATGCTGCTTTTAGGGACACTGGGGCTGGGCTGCTACTCAGTGTCATCAGAGAAAAGAGATGTCACCTGAGAGCAGACATGTCATCAGAGCAAAAATAAAAAAATAAACCCAGTGCCACACCATGGCCAAATGGTCTGGTTCACAGATTGTTGTTCCAGATATCCCTTTGAGAAATTATCTGGGAAGAGTACAAGGAGGGTGGAGTTGCCACATGGTAGGTGAAAGTACAACCAGAAATACTGTGTTGAAATTTTAATTTTGATCAAATTTTTCCCTTCAGATGTCTGTGGACTGGAGAACACACTGACCTTTGTTCAGTTATCTATGGCCGCACAACAATCTGCCCCAATATTTTAGCATAAGACACCAACTGTCTTGTTAATTCTTGTGATTCTTGGGGTTGACCGGGCTCACCAGTGTGGGACTTCTGCTCCATGCAGTGTTGACTGGGCTGCAGTTACCTGGGGCTCAGTAGGGCTGGAATGCCCAAGATGCTTCACTCTCATGACTGACTGCTGATACTGGCTCTTGGCCAGGAGCTTGGCTAAGACTGTTGAACAAAATGCTGTGGATACAGCCTCTCCCTGTGCTTCAGGTTTCTTATCAATGTGGCGGTTGGGTTTGAAGAGGGAGAACCCAGAGTTAGTGTTGGAAGAGAGGAGAAGTGTAAGCAGCCAGTCTTTTCAAAAGTGTAGACTAAGAACTGAGACCGCATTGCTTCTGACATATTCAGTCACAGGTTCAGCCCGGCTCTAGGGGGGAAGAAAAATAGGTCTCCCCTTCTGAATTTGTGGCCATCTTCCCTCAGCATAAGCTCTTTTCTTTGATTTCAAGAGAGGGTAAAGCAGCTGACAGGGAACTGGGTTGTCACCACAAACACCTGAGATGGTGGTGGAAGGAGGGAGTTCCAACACTAACTCTGGGTCCCAGCTATGGTTGCCCCCAGGCTCCCTTTACATGCCTGAATCTCTGCTTTTCCAATTGGGTCTAAACCGCTGCATTTATACAATCTTCTCCATTTCTTTACCTTATGCTGCTGAAGGGGAAACACCTCTGTCTGGTCAGGAAACCACAAATCTTTTTTATCTGTTCACTTGCACTTGAGGTTTTATGCTCCCAAGGGGCAATGCCATAGGAACTAGGGAATATGCAGGTCTCAGAAGAATCATTAAGTTCACATCAGATTCACCTGAGGAAGAGGTTTTCTTGCTTTTTGGTTTTTAATCCCAGGCTATGCTCCAGATCCAGCAAATTAGTGTCTCTGAGGGTACACCACACACACACACACACACACACACACACACACACCCCAAAGCTCTCCAAGTGATTCAGATAGTCTCCGTTTTGGGGAGAACCGCTCTTAAAATGGTCATTGTTTAAAAGTTAATTTAGTGTTTTTCAATTCTTTGGGAGTGGGGGAAGTCTCTTCCATGGAGAACGAATACACACATAATGTTCCTTAGAACAGATCCATTCACACCTTTGTCCTACCTATAACCTTGTGGTTAAAACTAACATCCATTCCAAGTGCTTTATCTTTGCCACAATCTACTCTAAGTACCACTGTACTAATGGTGGCAGAAAATCAAGGCACTGACAAAGTGACTGTGTGCAACTGAGACGGGGCTGCAGATGCCCGAGTGTGCGGTGACACTGTGTGCTCTGCAGAGCCCCAGGCTGGTCAGAGCAGTGACCCAGGACATACTTGTCAGACATTAGGGTCTGTGTACAAGCAGGCAAACTCTGGTAATGGCATCCCGTCGTGCAATCTGTGGAGTCCCCATTCACATGGCCACTGAGCAACACCACCTTTGGACTGGTGAAACAGCCATGAAGTGGGCATCTGGCCAGCACCGAGTATGACAGAAGAACAGAGGCAGAGGCCCCGAAGGGAAGGACAAACCCTCTTTCCCATAAAGAGTGTCTGTCCTCCATGTCTGATCGACTGCCTGGCATCGAGAATGTTGAGTTGTCTCCAGAAGCACGCCTCCGAAGAGCCAGTGTGACCCTAAGCTTTCTGTGTCTCAGTTTGCCTGGGAGCAAACTAATATCTGAGTCCTTGATTCCTCCTGAGGATGCTGTGAGACAATTACTGAAACAATGCCTGTAAAACCCTGTGAGGAAGTTTGCTCCGAGAGCTATGCGAAGATAAGCTATATTACTGAGGACTACTGATGATTTTCAAAGCCTTGCTCCAACTCACTGAAAGGATATGAAGGAACACACCTACGACACCCTGTCTAACTATACATGCCAAGTCTAAAAGCACACTCACTCTAGATGCAGACAAACTGTTTAAAACAAAACAAAACAAGCTCAAACATTTCTAATCATCAGATCCTGCACTTACTGGGCAGACTCCATTTTCTTGGACAGAAAGGCAGTAGCCAGCGAGGTTTCTTCCCCAGGCTGACAGCCGTTTCTATAAAGCCATGTGTTTTTTTCAGAGCAGCCTACGGTGACATAGCAACCCAGACATATGGTGTCATTATTCAGCCGACACAAATTTGACACTTAAGTGAATTTATTATATTTTGCTTTGCTCCTGGTGCCTGAAAGGCTTTGCCACTGTCTCTTCACAGAGCTTGTCACAGATGTTGATGTATTTTCCTCCTCCATGGCCAGGTTTTACTGTGGAAACTGATACAACTTCACGATAGAATTTCTAGATGAATTATTCACGCATTGCATGCTTTCTGCACACAGGGCCTTGGAAGAAATCCATACTATTCAATAAATGGTCTTTCTAGTCCTCTTTAACAGAGCATTCTCTTCTGGTTTAGACTGTTTCTATTATCATCTTTGTAATCACAATGTTTTGGATAACGTATTTCATAGTTGATAGTTTGGTTAAAACATTCACAATATTTCACATTAATGTGCAACAGAATTGTCCAGGCACCGAGATGAAACCAATACATTCTAGCAACAATAAAGCATAGGGGCCAGATTCTCATCCATGCAACCTTTACTCACTTTAAACACACACACACACAGACACACACACACACATGCATACACACAACTGAAACTCTTTAGTCAACTCTATTTCCAATGATTTATAGAGCTATTCTTGAAATATCTCAATATTTGTTATTTTAGACAGAATAGGCCTCTTCTAATGCTAATACCATCTGTAGAGATGAGTTTTTAATTGAAAAGAATTTTCAACTTGATGGAAGAGAGTCAGATGAACTCATCACTGGCCTCTGAGGAAAGATTAATGAAACAAAAACATATCAAGCTTCTTTAATACCTGGAGAAGCCATAAGGATACCTCGAGTGACATTATGGGCCATGGTATATGGGAGTGAATAACATTAACATGACACGGTAAGCCTGTGGAAGAATTAAGAGCTATAATTACAGTTTTTAAAGTATAGTGACCTGTTGACCTTTAAGATTTAAGACTTTGCCTCAGGGTCATTTCTTGACCTAGTTTTTGTTTTGTTTTATTTTGTTTCGTTGGTTTTTTTTCCCCCAACTAAAAATAATTTTTCAATAATAATTTTTCCAAATTTATTCTGTAAAATTCCAAGTGGTTGCAAAGTTAAATTCTTCCTTATCTTTGTTTTACTTTTAATTTAGTTAAATGCTTGGAACATACAGATTATAAGAAATGTCTCCTTTTGGAATTTATTTTCCATTCAAAGAGCAATGACATCCTGAATTTTTCCTAGAACAGATGGCAAAAGAATTGAGCAAAAGCACAAAGGAAGATGAAATTCTAGCTAATGATTATTATTATTTGAGCAAATTTAGGCTACATGCAGTAGATTTCATTTATTAAGCTTTGAGGTCCACCCATGCACAACTTCCCCCATTTGTTTTCTATGGCACCATGTTTTTTCCCAGTCTCTCAAAACCTCAACACTCAAGTCATCTTTGGCTACAACAATGTACATCCCCATATCCACCCCCCCAAGTTCTAACAGCTCTTTCTTTCTTTGAAATATGTCCTCTGTTCAGATCTTAGTTTTTCTCTACCCTGCTCCAAGCCCCCATGGTCTTTAGCCAGATAGCCATGAAATCTGTCCCATCTCATCTTCCAGCCTCCAGAAATTTCCCTAACTTGAATCTGTCTTGTATATCAGTGCCAGGATGAACTTCCTCATACATTATTTGATTACATCATCCCCTGCTTAAGAACCCATAATAGTTTCTATTGCCTACTGAATATCTTTTTATTTAATATATGTACTAATGTGCCAGGCTTTTTTTAAGCACTTAAAAATATCAACTCTTCCTTTTTTTTTTTTTTTTTTTGCCCCAGGGGAACAGGTCTGTGAATCATCAGGCTTACACCTTTCACAGCACTCACCATAGCACAAATCCTCCCCAATGTCCATAACCCATCCACCCTATCCCTACCCTCCCACCTCCCGGTAACCCTCAGTTTGTTTTGTGATATTAAGAGTCTCTTATGGTTTGTCTCCTTCCCCATGCCATCTTGTTTCACTATTTTTCCCTCCCAGCTCCCCACGACCCCCGCCCTGCCCCTCAAGTTCCTCATATCAGAGAAAACATATGAAAAAATATCAACTCTTTTAATCCTCATAACAACCCTATGAGGTAGGAACTATCATTTACCCCCTTTGTATAGATGAGGACACTAAGGCAGAAGAGAGGATCAATAATTTGCCCAAGGTCACACAGCCAGGGAGCCACAGTCATGATTCGAACCCAGTCTATGCATTTAACCAACGTACATCGATAGTTTGGTTAAAACATTCACAATATTTCACCCTAGAATAACTAGCACACCTGTAATGTTTTGTATTTTTTACACAGTTTTCATTTCTCATTTGACCCAACCCTTCCGTCAGATGCTGTTTATTCTCAAATCCATCTAACTTGATCTCTTTCTAGTAAAAGGACCTGCATTTAAGTGGACCAGTCTCCTTCTGCGTACGTATTTCCACCTCTTACACTTTCGCTGCTGAGAATGTTCTTGCCTGGGCTCCCTTGCCATTTTTTTTTTCTCTTGGTCATGCATATATCCAATAATAGAAATTATAAATATTTATCATTGTGATATATGAACCTCTTGCAAGATATAGCTCAGTTCTCAAAGGAGCCTTTCTGACCCCACAGGAACTTCTTTTCTTCTTTGCCCTCTCTCAGCATGTGTGTGTGTACCCACCCAACTTGGCTGTAGTTTCTTTCAAGAACCTCCTCAAACTCCCATTCTTCTCTGAAGACTCCTCTCAGTTCTCACAGGCAGACTGTGTAGCTGGCTCCACAGTGTTCCCATGCCAACTCAGATGGTGGGCTCATCCCTCAATTATCACCCTTCCAGTCTACCTGCCCCACACTTACACCTTCAAATTGTGAGCTCCTCCGAGGCACGTGTTATAAAACCTCTGCCTGTATCACAACATAGTAGGGGGTTGTTGGGAAATTTTAATACATGAACATGCAGTACCATTTTATTTTATTTTTTTTTAAGATTTTATTTATTCATTTCACAGAGGGAGAGAGATCACAAGGAGACAGAGAGGCAGGCAGAGAGGGGTGGGGGAAGCAGGCTCCCCACTGAGCAGGGAGCCCGATGAGGGCCTCGATCCCAGGACCCTGAGATCATGACCTGAGCTGAAAGCAGAGGCTTTAACCCACTGAGCCACCCAGGCGCCCTGCAGTACCATTATACACACACACACACACACACACACACACACACACACACACACACACACAAGTATGTATCACTTTTATTTTGCAACAGTATTGTAAATCCAATGAAGACATATCCTGCTTCTACTTTCCTTGCATTTCTCATCAAATCAAGTCAGAGCATTACCATCAATCCCTACTAAATGCTTGCTGTATGAATGGGTAAGTTATTAAAATTACCCCAGGAAATGAAGATCTTTGGCTTGAATTGCCAAGTGTTAAAAATGGCACCACTCAAAAATATATAGTCAACCACACATTAAAAAGTACTAAGAATAACTCAATATTTCTTGTACGGAACAGTTGCATTTTCTTCTGAGAATCCATATGTTAAAATCTCTCTCTGTATTTCCCACAAGAGCACTTAAATCCAGAACTCACAGTGTACCTGGCTTCAGACCAAGTACATTAGTTATTTTGGAATTGCAGAATTAATAGTCATTCTCCCACTTGCAGATCTACCTCAAATAAAATTGTATTTCATTTGGATTAAGAGTGAGAACTCATAAACTTAGCTACAGCAAGCAGCACCAACACAACTCTTTAGCACTTATCCTATTGCTATGCTTCAAGAAAATACTAGCAATTATAATTATTAGCTATTATAAATGAAGAAGAAAAATCCCTCCTCTCGATGCATAGACTATGGATATGGAAGCACACATTTGACTTATACTAAGAACCAAAATGATATAGTTTTATTGTGCTTTGTTGGCCAAAGGTAAGAACCACATACAAATTCAGGAAACCATTCTGGCAATTCAAAGGTAACACCCAGATACTTCAGAATGCAGCCATGATAATGTAGTTATAAAATGTCTCATAACTGTTAAAAACAGAATCAAACAATAGACCCATTTGAGGTTACTTTTATAAATCAGTAAACATGCTGCATAGGAAGTATTATCTAAATATATTTGTATAAAATGTACTATTATTAATATATATTATTGATAGATAGATTTCTATTACCTCAGAAATGAAAAAGGAGAGGAGAGAATCAATATTTCAAGAACTCAGGGAAGTTCAACCTTAAGCAATATGTCATGACAATGAATGGAAAACCATAGATGCTGAGGATGCTGGACAGGAGGGAGAAAGAGAAGAAATACATCCTCAAGCAGTCTTATCACTTGTTAGGTATAAAAAGAAAAGTCAAACAGCAGTAGCTTCTTTCCATAACAGCTCTAGATGAGATTCAAATAAATAATGTCATATTTATATATCACAGAACTGTTGAGTTCTTGTTTTTCTTCAGTGACTCCCATGCACACAGAATTTGAGAGCCCCCCAAAGCCATCTAGAACGGAAGAAGCCAATGGAGATAGGAATACATACTATCCCAGCAGTATGGTCATACTGAGGATTTGGGTTTAATTCCTATGGTTCCCTCTTTAAGAGTTGCCTCACATTGTACTTAAATCAGAAGCTAATGGTTTTTAGTGACTCCATATTAGTGCAGAGCTGGTTAGGCCATTTAAAAATAAATGTTTCCACTGGGAAATGAGTATATTTCCAGATATAAAAGAATTGTCATTTGTAAAAGGACTGTGAGGACCAGTCATTCATACTTAAGTTTACTGAACACCTATTATGTGGCAGGTAGTGGGCTTGGGGAAAGCATCATGGGTGCAGAGAAAATTGTGATTCTTCCCCTCAAGCTCTCAAAACAGTAGAGAAAACAGGCAAATCAAATCAATTTTAAAATGGTGAGATAAATGCCTCAAATCAGTATGTGCAGAACACAGAGAGAACGCATCCAACCCAAAGTGAGGAGACTGGAAAGGCTTCTTGGAAAAGCTGACATTTGGTCCAAACCTTGCAGGTCAAGGGGACAACTTCATGTCCTGCACGTGATCACTTTCGAGGTCAAATAAATGAATGCAGAGGAGGTGGTTTTAGAACATATGCCTTATCAGGAATTAAGACTCAGATTCATTTTAAGTATTTATTTCAATACAAAAACAATTTCACGGTTGTCCACTCTGTTTGCCCTGTACTAAGGCACTGCAAAGAGTACAAACAAAGAATAAGTGACGATGGTTACTTTCAGAGAGTCTAGAATTTAATTAGACAATGAAAATCGCACATGTGACAGCAAATAACAAAATAGAGCGGTATTTGTTTGTGTGCTAGGATCTCTAGCTTTTCCAAAGCCAAGTATGAATCACTTTGTATTCTTACTCAATCTTCTTTCCCATAATTTTTCCTGTTAATGATGTGTTTGCATAAGAGACAATACCCACATATAATTCTTATAAAGTTTTTCCATTTGTTTGTATATAGACACATATAACAGCAACAAGAACAAAATAATTATCCTAATAGATGGACACAGTGAGAAACCAAATTCAGGTTCCCATTTCTCCATGTTTGTGGTAAATCCCATGTCATCTTGCTTCATAAAGAAACAGACCTCAGTTAGAGGCCCTGTCCTGTCTCAGGACTGAAAAGTCATCTGCAGAGCATTTATACAAAGCTAGATGTGAGGATGAGTCAAGAGAATCAACCACAGCTTGAAGATTTGCCAAATCAGAGAACCAGAGGCATGATTCAGTCATGTGGCTGGGCTGTTCCTCTGCTGAATCACAGTTGCAATTTGTTTGACTCCCACGAACCTCAACTTTGCCATCTATAAAATGGATAAAAGGGCACCTACTGAATCATCCCAGGTGGTTACAGATTAGAGGGAAGGGACAACACACATCCACTCTGAGAACGGATTAAGTCCCTGATTTGAAAAGCAATCATAGTAGAAATAAGTTGGCCACACAGAGCCGACATGTATGCATGGAATGGACACAGCTGACTGAAATACTGTCTATACAGCAGCCTTGAGAATCTCAGCCATCCCTGCCCCACCACCCTTTCAGACTTGGACTCTGATCAGTCCTCAGGAGGAAACTACGCTAGTAGTCTATGTACTGGCATGGAAGGAATTGTTAATAGTCCCTGACACTTACTGGCCGTTCAATAGAGAGTCATCATTGTATTCTTTATTACCAAATAATAAGTTATTGGTTTTTATTTCTGAAATATAAAATGATTATAAAGCAAAACATCCACTTTTCAAAAAGCCACATGAGCAGGAAGGGTACATGTAGAGGTTCAAGTCACAAAACACTTTCTTCTTTACTTTCATCCTCTCTCCCTCAGGTCAATTTTCTGGCTAGCAGTCTGGAGTCCCTGCTGGATATCTTTAGAGGATGCACACCCGACCCCTCCTCGCTCCCACACGGCACCCTGCCTGCTGCTGCTTCTCCTACTAGTGGCATAAGTGACAGCCTCAGACTGTGCTTCCAAAACCACTCCATCATCTCAAGCTCTCCACACTGCTGTACCATATCAAAGCTGCCTCCTGCCTAAGTCGCGGCAGTCTCAAGAGCTCATGTCTTCCCCCCTACACTGGGGGTCTCCCTACTGAAGCGAAGAGAATACTTCCTCTGAGGGCCCTTGCCTCTCAGTTGACACGTGATCGAGCCCCATCCCAGAGCTGTGCACTCCACACAACCTCCTCAGGTGCCCACAGAAGCCTCACTTCCTCACATGCTCTGCTACCGCCTCACAAAATGGTGCCACGTTACCCTCACTAGTATCTCAGACATTTGAGTGAAAATCTCTCTTACTGGCTTCACTTTGAATCTTACACATGAGATCTGGCACACTCCCCAAGAAAGGAGGCCTCTTGGACCTTTTTCAAATAGTCCCCAGACAGGGACAGGACAAGCCTAATAGATATGCTAGAATCTCAATATATAGTTGGGGTTTTAGCTGAGGCCCTTGCTGTAGCCATAAGCTAAGGATTTATAACTTACAGTTTCTTGATAAATTACTTGCATATGAAACACAGTTTTTGGAAGTGGAAGAGTGTCCCTTTTCCTAAAACTATTTATTCCTTCTCCTCACATCTAGAAAGTATACATATATCAATTTATACACTTAAATTTAACCACCTTCTGTTCTCTTCACCCACACCTAAATTAAAGTGTATATTGGGGCGCCTGGGTGGCTCAGTGGGTTAAAGCCCCTGCTTTCGGCTCAGGTCATGATCTCAGGGTCCTGGGATCGAGGCCCACATCGGGCTCTCTGCTCCACAGGGAGCCTGCTTCCTCCTCTCTCTCTGCCTGCCTCTCTGCCTACTTGTAATCTCTCTCCCTGTATCAAATAAATAAATAAAAAAAAATCTTTTAAAGTGTATATTGATATAAGACTTTCATCTCGGAAATTCCAATACTCTACAGATATTCTCAAGTTAAATATTTCTATCCTACAGAATTTTTGCTTATATTTTTCTCATAAACAAATCTTTCTGTTGATCAGCTGATAAAAAATACTGGTTGTATTTGTGGGAATAATATAGCCAATGAAGAAAAGTTAATTAATACATGCCAATGTATGTTAATAATTAACTTTGAGGATAATTCTTGACAATATCCTAAATTATTCTTCAGATTACTATGTAACTTTCACAATTCAGAGGCTGTTGGCAGGACATAAGGAATGAAGTCAGAATCTTGTAATGAGAGAGTGTATTCCAATTTCTTTTAAGTCTAATAAAAAATGTATTTCTAAGTTAAATTTACAGTAGAAATAATATTATAATATAATTTCCCTGTGTACACAATTTTTAAAAAGAAGCACTCCTAAAAGTATTTAAGATTAGTCTTTAACAATTTTAGCTGGTTTCTAGAAGTGGCTTCATTAATCATTACTTCTCTCAGGCAATTTATTTTTCATGCTCTTCCAGCAAATTCTCCAGTTGTCTTTAATCTTTCCCCGCATCTACCATGATTGCTCCAACTAGTCCTTATCTTTGAGGTTGTTTTGTTACTCCTCCTGTCAGACACAAAGCAGCACACCAACTGAGTGATCTCAACAGCTGAAAGAACTACCTGGCGGGAGCATATGTTGAGACCAAAGTAGAAACAACCCTCAAGAACAATGAAGAAATTCTCTTTTGAGGAGATTTCACATACTTTCTAGGAGCTCAAATATACTTGGAACAGATAAAAATCTATGTATATGGCATGTGTGTGTGAGAAAGATTTCAAATGAATGACCCCTAGAGGCATAAAGCACATTCTGCTAGGCTTCAACAATATTTTCCAATTTGACTCACTCCCAGTGAGTTTTGCCATGAATTTTAATTGAATCTTCTCAACTCACATTTTGCAATTTTTCTTTTCACACATAGCTAATAGCACAAGAATCAGACAGTTAAGTTTTTGCTCAACCTTCAGTCATTTTGAAATTCATTACATCTTTCAGGTCTACTAGAGTCTATTTTATTGTCAAAAAATAATTTAAGTAAAAACCAACATTGTTTATAAATTTGCTTTTTAATATACCAATATATATTAAAGAAAAAATGTCAATGATGCTTTTGGCATTCATAATTAGATGTTTTATTGTGAGTCACTAATACTGAAAAACAAGGAAAAATGATTATCCAAGAGAGAAGGAAGCTATGAAAAGAGCTTACATAATGGTTAAATGGAATTGTCAAGAGAAGTTAAGGGGCTTATGTTTACTACAGTCACATACAAGTGACCTAAAATCAACAACAATTCTTTGTTACAACTCTAGGTGTTCATGTTTCAGGAAAAAAATAACACACCCTTCCTTGATATCTGGTCTCTGGAATATCAAAAATGCACAGGATTTCTTTGGCCCTGTTTCAGGCACCTATCTACTCAATACACAAGGATTTTTTGCACATCTGACCAAGAGTTCTGTAAAGACCTTATAAACAGGTATGAAGTTTTATAATATTCTTGCGAATATCTAATTCCAAAGAAGCACCTGTAATATCTCCTACTTTTAACCCAGAAGTGGAAATTTTCAAGTACAACTCCTCCAGACTGCTTCCAAAGCATGGTGTACCTGGTATTAAGTCTTAGCTTCTTTTTTTTTTTTTTTAAGTCTTAGCTTCTTCAATTTCCTCAGACCAAAATAGAAACAAAAGAAACCCTTTGTCTTCTTGTTTTGCATTATTTCCTATAATCAGTATCTGGTCTTCCATTCAACCACACAGTGTCAGGGCACTGGAAAAACCCTGAATTATCCATGGGTGAGCCCAACTTGACTGCTTTTCTCCCCCGTTCTGAACTCAATGCTCTACACCACTTAAGTCATCCAGATCTCAAGAGTGCTAATGCACAGAGCCTCAACAATATGCTCGAATTTCTGCTTGAAATGGCTACTCTGAAATAGAAAAGTTGGGGAGGCAGAAACACTTTACCAAAGTTGCTCCCTAGTCCAACAAATGGTGCAGTTGAGTGGAACACTCTCAATATCAGCTATTTTTTAAAAGACATTTATTTATTCAGTGTGGTGCTCAAGGAAGAAAGCAATGGTAAAAATTCCAGGCCTTTGCACTAGGAGGCCCATTTGCCATACCTCACATCCCAGAGGACCTTGGGTTTACACTCTGACTTGATCCCCAAGTGAAGATATTCATATAGACATCATACTGTATGTGTAAAATGTGCATTTGTTAAAGGTACAGATTTAAAACATACTAGAAGCTTCCTGTAATCCTATTTGGATGTTTAGGGTTGAAAAAGTAAAGAGAAGGAAAAGTAAACAGTACCTACTACATGCCAAGTACCATTGTAAGCACTTGATGGGTATTAAGTCACTTCATCTTCCTAGCCATCCTGAGGCAAGGACTATTATTATCCCCATATTGCAGATGAGTAAACTAAAGCACAGACTTGTCCAAGGTCACACAGTTAGTAAGGGGTGGCCCCAGTTTCTAATCGAAACTATCTAGATCTAGAGTCCATGCTCTAACCACTATACTTCTGGGCACCTGGGTGGCTCAGTGGGTTAAAGCCTCTGCCTTCAGCTCAGGTCCTGATCTCAGGGTCCTGGGATCGAGGCCCGCATTGGGCTCTCTGCTTAGCAGGGAGCCTGCTTCCTCCTCTCTCTCTGTGTGCCTCTCTGCCTACTTGTGATCTCTCTCTCTCTCTCTGTCAAATAAATAAATAAATAAATAATCTTCAAACCACTATACTTCTTCCTACAGAAGTGGCTCTGAGAAGTCTTGACCACCACCTGTCTTCTGATGCTTTACTCTGGCCCCATGGCAGGGTATTCTCATAGCTCAGGCATTTCCCCTTGCTGGATGTGGCTGTGAGCCATGTGATGTTAACGACTCTCCTGGAACCATGGTTTGATTACTGCTGGGCCCTATTTCTGTATTTTAGTGTAAGCTGTCTCAGAGCATCATCCAGACAAGCAACAGCCAATTCCTTGATTATTGGCTCCCTTGTCTCTCCCCAAGTTTCCCACTGCCCCTCTCACCCAATGNTATTTTAGTGTAAGCTGTCTCAGAGCATCATCCAGACAAGCAACAGCCAACATTCAGCAGCCATTCCTTGATTATTGGCTCCCTTGTCTCTCCCCAAGTTTCCCACTGCCCCTCTCACCCAATGCTGTGACATCAGTTGTAGGCACTTTTTCTCACTGGCTCATTTTCCCTCCGACCCAGAGAAGTTAGAGCCTAATTAGCATTAGTTCCATTGTTTTATCTTATTTAAGGAGATACATTATAGTAAGTGCATAGGAATTTAAAATTGTGCTTGATAGCATAATTGTTGACCAGTACTAAATTATCTCTGATTTACCATCTATTTTAGGCCAAAACATAATATCTAAACCTAACATATTCTGTCTTTTACTTCTTCTTTCCCAAGGCATGAAAGTTGTAACTTGTTCTTTAGAAAATTACCTAACACTTGGTCTCCTTTTCCCTCGTTCCTCAAGGCAAAATAATTACAAACAGAACTTTAAGCAATCTTGTACGCATTGGGAACTTGGTCTTTCTTTTTGGTATCAACTTATTCAGAGGTTATTCCCTTTGAGAAAAGCTAGTGGTTCTCTTGATACCAGCAACTCCAAACCTTTTCCTTTATCCAGACTATGACATTGTCATTGAATACGGTTTTGGACCACCATGTCTGCAGGTCGTTTTAAGCTGTTTTTAACATATCCTGTGACTGATGAGGAGTCAAACTTCATATATCAAGCAGTATTAAAAATACAGCTATTTCCAGTTGACATGTATCAAGAGATTTTTCTATGTTCATGCCCTTTGACCAAGTAATTCCACTTTGGGGACTCTATCCTAGGAAAATAACCTGAAATAACAGAAAAAAACTTTATGCACAAAGACAGTAACCCAACTACCTAAATATCCTCCAAATATGGGAATGGCTAATAAACTACCACTTAAAGGAATACTTTATAGCCTTTGAAATATAGTTATGAAAATTTTATGACATGGAATATTTTTCTCAGGTTAAATGGAAAAGTAAGACAAAAATTATACGTATGGGTTAATCACCCTTATGTAAAAATCAGGAATCCTGCAGAGCAAAAAAACAAGGAAGCAAAATGCTAACTCCCAGAGAAAGTAATTTGGAGCCCAGCCTTAAAGACTAGCAGGACTGAATCAAAAAGCCAAGAAATAAATGCACTAGTCCCAGGCCAAGGGGCTGTGGAAGAGCCTTTGGACCTTCACATTCTCTTATATAAAGTGGGACTCAATAAATAGTTGTTAAATCAATAAAGAATGAGAGCATGCATATTCACTATTACCTAATACAATGCACTATATGAAACTGCCGATATCTAACCATTGTGGCCAGGAAAAATAGCAATTTCTTATGGTCCAATCAAATACAACCAGTGAGCCTCTACCACCATCTATTGCTCAAGATCAGGATGAAATAATCTATACCTTCCAACAGTCCCTCCCTCCTGCCCTCTCTCTCTCTCATCCTCACTCTTACTTTCTCTCCCTTCCAGCCCTTAGTGAAATCCAGCTAGATATTTGACACAATATTGCCAAAAAATAAAAATACCCATAGCCAACTTTTTCCCATGTTGCTGTCATCACATAAACGTATTTTAGGGCTTCAACTGGAAAAGCTAATGATTCTTAGGCTTCGTTTGTATATCATTAGGGGAGATCTAGCAATAATAGTCACTAGATGATAAGTTGCTTCCAACACCTGGCCACCTAAAGAGAAAACTATGAGAGGACTTAAAAGCTATAGTGGCTTTTCTATTATAAATAACCTTCCTTTACAATATCCTGAGATCATTTATTGTGGTCTTCCAATTTATTTGCTTTCATATACATAATGTGGGAAATATTGAATGGAAGCTCACTATTTTGCAAATAAAACATTTTTATTTCTATCCCCTTTTCTCATCACAATCCCCTTTCCTAATCCCAGGCAATTAACAAACACACACCATGGGTCACCTGGACTGGGATGGAGGTGGGGGGGGGGCAGGAAATTGACATCAGGAGGCTTAGAAGAGATTCAAAACAGTTGAGCCGTATTTTCAATATTATAGGCAGCTCCTTGGCAACAGTCTACTGACAAACATTTTTTAGCAAATAATCTACTTTTTCTTTTTTCTTTTTCTTTTTTTAGTCCTTTTATTACAAAGAATAAATATATAAATGTGTTTAATTGCCTTCGTAAAATTCTCACTTCCACCTTGACCCTCTGCACAGAATTGTTTAAAATTAGTATCCAGAAAGGGGGTCCTTGCTTCACTCACTTTTTAAAATAGGAAGCAAGCTAGGAAAATAATTCATGATAGCTACGGGAGCAAAACAATGTTTTATGATAAGGTTCTATAACCAAAAAAGAATAATAAATAGGAAAAAAATGATTAAGAAAATCAGTTGATTTTAACCCAGGGGGAAGTCTCAGCACTAAGGTCACAGTGTATTCCATCGTACTTGCTATTCAGTTGACAAAGGTTAACTGGTAAGTTGTTCTGATCTGATAGCATTTTGTTGAGAGAGCACAGAAAAAAAAATCTTTAAAAATAATTCACTTCCAGGAGCACCTGGGTGGCTCAGTCAGTTAAATGTCCAACTCTTGATTTCGGCTCAGGTCTTGATCTCAGGGTCCTGGGCTCAAGCCCTGCAGCAGGCTCCATATTCAACGGGGAGTCTGCTTGTCTCCCTCTCCCTCTGCCCCTCCCCCTGCATGTGCTCATTCTCTCTCCCTCTCTCTCAAATAAATAGTCTTTAAGAAAACATAATAATTCACTTCCAGGAAAAGGAGTAAATGTATAAACCCTTCACATGTAAATACATACTTGCTTTCAGTGTCTATGTAAGCAAGACATTAAATCATTTTTGTGAAAATAAATCTAATTTTTATTGACTTTAATGTACATTTTTATGCTCCTGTTTTCCAAAGACATATGTGGGCATTACTATGTTTTGTCCATATAAGGAGTCAAATTAAGCTTCACGTCTATCCAGGAACTGACTTCATTCTGTTATTTCTGTGACTTTGTTGGGATTTAAAACTCAAGACAAAATGAAAACATATACAAAGGACACTAAGATTATTGCAATCACCTGAAGACCTGTCACTAGAAAGTTACCTTATGTTCCAATTCAAAATGTCTTACTTTGTAATTCATTTTGTAGCAAAAGAACTCACTAAATCTTGCCCCATGTTTTCATAGGGACCTTATTCAAACCTAGTGAGAGGCATTTTCTCATTAGCAGTTAGGGATCTATATATTATCTTTAATTTGATGTTATCAAATGTATGGCTTATAAAATCACAGGAAAGATGTTGAAAAATGCACTGGAATAGGAAACATGATTCCCAAGAGCTAGTCCCTTTTTTTTTTTACCACAGTGAATCTCTAGCCCTCCAAACACATAACATGAAAGCATCTTGTTACATGATTACTAAGTTTGCTTCTGCTTCATCCTGTAGGTATTTGACCTATTTGGACATCAGTTTCATAATCAGTAAAATGAAAATTACAACAAAACCAAATGAATTCTAAGTTGATTTCCAGTAATACTTTTATAAGTGCATTTTCACTCAGGGGTATTATTGATGCCTAGAAACCTACCAGTTCTGAAAGATACGATATAATGTCAGAGGTTAAGAATAGAATCAGAGGAAGCCTTGGTGGCTCAGTCAGTTAAGCCACCGACTCCTGACTTCAGCTGAAATCATGATCTCAGGGTCATGAGATCAAGCTCTGAATTGGGCACCACACTGGGCATTGAGCCTGGTTAAGATTCTCTCTCCCTCTCCCTCTATCCCTCCCCTCACAGTCTCTTTAAAAAAAAAAAAAAAGAATCAGAAAAAGTCACCTTCTGGAACTGACACTAAAATAAGACAAACAGACACAATTCATCATCTATCTAGTATCTCATGGTATGAGGCAGTTTTCAAATATGGTGTTCCCTGGGTTATCAGTAGCACAACTAACGTAAAGAGAGATGTAGTATATCACCTGACAGTTTGACAGAATTGCAGATCACCATAAGGCTGAACTATCTGGTGGCTAGAAAAAATTCAGAATTATTATGTTTACAGTACTTTCCAAGGAAAAGGATGCCCCAGTTATGAAAGCCAGTGACAGATATGTAGAAAGATAAATTTGGATTCCACTAACATTCATTAAATACCAGTGTGCTATCCATTGTGACCGGATCTTTCATATGTTAACTCATTTAGTCCTCACAAAATTCTATGACATAATATTATCCCAACATTACAGATGAAGTGCATAGAAGTCCAGGGACTGTCCCAGGTCACCTACCTAGAGTCTGACCCCTCTGACCTCAAAACCCAATGTTTTTGAATCTATTATGCTTACTCTTCAGTGAATAGAAAAAAGCAACATTTTTCTAACCACCTTAGATATGGAAAAAAGTGGTCAATTTCCCTTTGTTATAAGTTCATGCTTATAAACAACTTAACTTGTTCCTTAGTGTTGGAGCAATTGCAAATGATAATCCCCATGCACATATCTGCATTTTTCAAATATCTGCCTCTATGGTTTTATATTGTTTTGTCCATATAGATTACATGATTTGAAAGGTTTTTGATGACCAAACAAGTTACATTAAGTAGTGTGTGCTCTGTTACAAAATCTGGGTTTTACCAAAAGATCCCTAAACAGCAAGTGCTCACAGTAATATTATGAATGCATATAAATTACTAATGTAGCTGTGATGCTAAAAGCAATTCATTTAAATAAGGGGTTAGACACCTAAGCACTGTTCACTGCTACTGGGTCCTTAATTTTGGCTACCACACTGTATCTTGTCAAAGCTGGTCAAATAATGGATGGGGTATGTTCAAATCAGAAAGTTATCTGTGGCTCTGCTAATAGTATATGCTATAGCAACTATGCCTCAAAATCCCTAGAACTTCAATATCAGAATGCTTCAGCAACAAAGGCTCACTTACAGGTTTGACCAAAAGAAATGAAACTCATTATGCTTGTTAGCATCTGGCCTTCATTCTAGAGCATATAAGATAAGTTAGACTTGCAGAAATACTTGACACAGCTTATGGGCCCTTTTAAACTATTTTTTAGACATCTAGACATCAAGTAGAAAACCATAAGCTAGCTGTTTTAAAGTTAATACATTGGTATTCTGTTCAAAAGTCACTATTCTGGTTTATAAGTCAGTCATGTGCATTTCATTAGCACCTGTTAGTTCTTTAAGGTGCATATTGATGGTTAAACTTTGGCAGGCTCTCTCTACACAATTCTTTGTGGGTAATAAGAGCAATTGAATGTTTTAATATCTCCATATAAAAACCATTTGCAAGATTCTATGACTCAGCAATTCCACTTTCAGGTATTTATTCTGAAAAGTAGAATCACTGAGAATAATGGAAAACTATCCAGTTGTCCAACAATGAAGAATTGTTTAAAATATAGTATATTGTTCAACAAATAGTTGAGGGCTACAACGTGCTGGGTGATGAAGACTGAGTAGTGAACAAGACATATGGTCATTACATTTATGGGGTTGGAAAGATATATGTTCCAGCCACTATTGCTGCACAACAAAGCACTCCAATATTCTGTAGCTTAAAATAGCAAGTATGTTATTATGCTTACAGATTCTGTGGGTGAGAAATTTGGACAGGCCATGAAGAAATGGTGTATCGCTTCTCCAACATGTCTGGAACCTCAGCTGGGAAGACTTGAAAGCTAGAGGTGACTCCACAACAGAAGATTGGAATCACCTAGAGCCTCCCTCATTCATGTCAGGGGTGGGATGAATCAAAGACTAGGATGGTCAACCAGAGCACCTACATGTAGCTTCTCCACGTGATTTGGTTCCTCAGTACCCACCCACCCCCAGCATGGCAGCCTCAGTGTAATCAGAGCTCTCACATGTCAACCCAGGACTCCAAGCATGAGTATTCCAACAAGTGGCATCACTTTTTATGACCACATCTTGGAAGTCCCACCGCAATCGAGCCAAAGCAGTTAGCCCACCCATATTCAAGGATAAGAGGAATTAGACTCTCCTCCTGACGTGAGGAGTAGCAAGATCACACCGCAAAAGAACACACAAGATGGGAAGTACTGTTATCTTTGGAAAATACAATGAACTACAATGGTGGTAGTATGCTGATTAATAGTTCTGAAATTATTTTTAATAGTCGCTAATGTTTGCTGAGTACTTACTGTGAGTTCCAGAGACTATGCTAAGACTTTTATATGTATGGACTCACTTAACCTTCAGAGTAGACCTAGGAGGTAATATTACCATTACTTTCTTACAAATAAAGAATCACCATGCAAAGAAATTATATAACTTTCCCAAGTTTTCACTTGTGGGGAAGTCTGGGTTTGAACCCAGACAGTCTGGTTCCCTCATTCATAATGGTTATTAACAGCCACAATAATCCTAAGAAATAATATTATAGGTTATTTTTTCTTGCTGTTTCTCTTTGCTTATTGATATTTCTAAAATGGGGGGAATAAAGGAGAGTTTTCTTGAGGCTTTTTTTGTACTTTCCTAGGTTTCTACATGCAGTGTTTTCCAAATGGCCAGATCAGAAGCATTGTCTGACTCACTTGTTAAAAAGTCAGATTTGGATCCCCATGCCAGACCCACTGACTTAGGATCTCCAGGGAAGGGGCCTAGGTAATTGCATGTTTAGTAAACACTTAGAAAAGCCAAGTAAGGAATCACTACTATATGGTATATTAATAGTTTGAGTTCTCTCAAATCTGTTTGGCTTTTCTTTTTCCCTCTCTTTGCTGCAGCTGTCAGGAACTACTCAAAAGAAACCACTCAACCGTATACCGAGTGATTTTATGTAACAAGGAAGTACTAGCCTCTTAAAGGCTGGTAAACATTTGATAGTGAAAAGGATTTCTGGCAGCCCTAAAACATAATTTACCATCTTAGAGTTGTAGTAACTTTGGCAGTATTTTCAGATAAGGCAGGAGACATGTGGGATGGGAGGCGTTGCCATCTTTGAAAAAGACAACTGAACAGTAAGAACAAGCCACAAGAAGCAAACATTTGTGAACCGTACAGGTCAAAGGAAGCAAATACTTACTATGTATTTACTACTTAAAAAATAATTTTAAAGGACCTCACAGCCAGAGTTGTGACAAAAATAAATCAATTAGAAATGTGAATGGTTGTGTGATTTCACTTTCCAAACATAAACAAAAAATCTGTAACATTTTTATTCATATCGAAAGGAATTGTGAAAGCAAGTCAACTGCCACTTAAGGATATCATTTATCTTAAAATTGCCTTATTTTGGGGCACCTGGGTGGCTCAGTGGGTTAAAGCCTCTGCCTTCAGCTCAGGTCATGATCTCAGCGTCCTGGGATCGAGCCCTGTGTTGGGCTCCCTGCTCAGCAGGAAGCCTGCTTCCTCCTCTCTCTCTGCCTCTCTGCCTACTTGTAATCTCCCTCTCTCTCTCTCTCTCTCTCTCTCTCTCTCTCTCTCTCTGTCAAATAAATAAATAAACAAAATCTTTTAAAAATTGTCTTATTTGGAACAAGCTTTTGTCTATCCAGCACTAAATGTATTCAATTCAACAGGATCTAAATAATATACAGGAGAATTTTCTGTACGCCAAGTACCATGCATCACCTCATTCAGTCCTTGTAACACTCATATGAGTTCTCTTCATCATCTTATAGATGAGGGCACTGAGGCTTAGAACACTAATAGCCATTTGCCTAGAGTTTCACAGCCAAGGCATTTCAGAGCTCAAAGTTGAATCAAGTACAGTATTAAAAAAATAAATGATACTACAGTGATCTTCATACTAGTAAAGACCATGTACTCATTATATTCTGTACATTCATATACATAATATTTAATAGCTATGGAATTTGAGGTCAAAATCCACCTTATTTAAGTAGGTAGATATTTTATATATGCACAAGGGACTTAAAGCCATTATAAAAAAATTACTAAAAATTGCCCAACATCATCAAAAAGACGAGAGATAAATGCTAGTGAGAATGTAGAGGAAAGGGAACCCTTACGCGCTGTTGGTGAGGTTGTAAGTTGGTGCAGCCACTATGGAAAACAGTATGGAATTTCCTCAAAAATTGGAAATAGAAATACCATATGTTCCAGCAATTCCATTTCTGGGAATATATCCAAAGGAAATGAAAACATTAACTCAAAAAGATACCCCCATGTTCACAGCAGCCTTATTTACAATAGCCAAGACATGGAAACAACCTAAGTGTCCATCAATTGATGAATGAATAAAGAAGTTCTGGTGTACACACACACACACACACACACACACAATGGAGTATTATTCAGCCATATAAAAACAAAGAAATCCTACCATTTATGACAACATGAATGAACTCTGAAGGTAAGTGAAATAAATAAAACAAAGACAAATACTGCATGATCTCACTTATTTTTTAAAGATTTATTTATTTATTTATTTATTTATTTATTTATTTATTTATTTATTTCAGAGAGAGAGCACAGGCAGGTAGGGGAGCAGAGAGAGAGGGGAAACAGATGCCTTGCTAAGTAGAGAACTCAGCACAGGGCCGCATTCCATGACCCTGAGATCATAACCTGAGCCGAAGCTGGATGCTTAACCAACTGAGCCACCCAGGCGCCCCCTGTATGATCTCACTTATTTGTGAAAAAAAAAAAAATCATAGAAAAAGAAATCAGACCTGTGATTACCAGAGCCACAAGGTGGGGGGAGAGGTAATTGGAGGAGGGTAGTCAAAAAAATGCAAACTTCCAGACATAAGATAAATAAGCACTAGAGGTGTGATGTACATGATGACTATAGGTAATACTGCTAAACCATATATAGGAAAGTTGTTAAGAGAGTAAATCCTAAAAGTTATCATCACAAGGAAAAATGTCTTTCCTTTTTCCTCTTTTTTTTTATTGCATCTATATGAGAAGATTGATGTTAGATAAACCTATTGTAGTAATTTCACAGTATATGTAAACCAAACCATGTTCTATGCCTTAAACTTATACAGTGTTGTATGTCAATTATTTCTCAGTAAAAATGGTGAAAAAATTACATGAATGATCATTTGCATAGAGACATGTAATATATAATAAGTATTTGTTTGAAAGGCACCTAGCAAATTTTATACAAGTAATTTAATTCAATGAATATTTATTGTACAACTAGTATGTAGAGTATTTGGTTCCCATTTTTTAGAATTTGTGATTTAGTTTGGAAAGGTAAAACACACGAATACCCAAATCACAAGAAGAGAAAGGAAATAATTTATTCCTCTTTATTTAGCTAAGATGATCAAAGAGAAAAAATTGCTATTTTATCAAGAAAGTAGGCATGGCCTTCATGTCAGGCTATGATTGTACCATATTTCATCAAATTAGGGAAATTAGGACCTCATCCAAAAAGGGTCAGGATTCTAAAGCATAAACTTCAAAAACAATGTTACAACAAGGCTTCAATGTATTTAGAATCCAAACTCTTTAAAAAGTTACTTGGAAATCGTTAAAATAGTTGCTTGAGTTCTCTTTCCTCTTCATCTCCACCGATTTTCACAAGGGTCAGATACCTAAATTGCCTCTTTGCCTTTACTGTGCATTCCCATACTATACTAAAAGTACATTTTCAAGCAAATCCTCTTGGGTGCTAGTCTCCTCAACTTTGAATTGAGGGTATTATCCTCCCTACTCACCAGTCAGGGTAGCTGTGAGGCTTGTGCAACACAAAGGATATGAGATAATACACACTATGACCTGGAGAGCACTCTGTGGAAGTAAGAGATTTTTGCTGTGCTCTGGAAACAAAATCCTCTCCTTCCCCAGAAAAGTCTAGGAAACCCAAGCTGGTTTACCCGTTCTTCTTCATCAGTCTATCAAGAATGCATCCTTACTCAAGATGCTGTGCACGCAGCCTGTCTCGCCAATATTTTTAAGCCTGCAGAACAAATATAAATGGATACCTGGAGGGATTCCTGGCCTCCATCCCATATAAATACAAATGCATTTTATCCATGATGATTTATATATAACCAAAACATCCCACACATTTCCTTATAAGAAGGGTTAATTGTGGACTATTAAAGATACACAAATGATCACGTCAACTGTGTCAGTCTACTACTATGGGGTTGAAGAGAGCGCCACAAAGTCACATTTGACAATGTTGTTTTAACACCTCATAAAAAAATCCAGCTCTTTAGAAGAGCCCTCTAGTTCTCAGGCTTGGGACACAGTGAGAAGAGCTTAAAAGAGGTCATTTAGCCAACTTTCTTAAAATCTAAAAGCTTGTCTAGAGCATGATACAACAGACTTTTAAATGTTCAAAGAGAACTATGAGTACTTTGTCAGTGCACCAAGATGATTAGTGGCTCTTTTTAGCAAAATACATTTTCATTCCATAGTATTTTGTATGTTTTACAGAAGAATAGGGTCATGTTTTCAATTGTTAGGTTTCCTGAAATGAAACTTTTTAAATATGCCTACCCTGAAAGTAGAATAATTATTTTAGAATGTCTTTGCTCTATTGACAATCTTAGGCTTTCATTTTCTATTTTTAATTAAGACAACTCTGAAATATCATCTGTGTCTGGAGAAATTCTAGAATACAATTTTACCTTAAAAAATTATACCCCCCCCAATTTTGGAATACACATTTTGGCAAGCCAGAAAACTGAGAGTTTCATTATATTAATAAGTAAATAAAGTAAATAAAACTCATATTGAGTGCAATTGGTAATCCGCAAATTTCTTCAAAATTAATTTCCTAAAAAAACAAAACAAAAAAAATTAATTTCCTTGAGTAAACTTCCAAAGTTCATGTGAACCAGAAAGAATCTGAAATGTTTATTCCATTAAATCTTCTAACTGGCTCTTTAGGAATAAGAGCAATAGTACATATGTCAAAGTAACTGAACATTTTACATTAGAAAACTGATTTTCTTTAAAGTAATGTTTTTGTATTTCCCAGTCGATGGACCAAAGACCAGATTTTATCCTAGCCCCTGGAACTCTAAGAACCTATTCCTCCTGGGGCACCTGGGTGGCTCAGTAGTCAGGTGTCCGCCTTCGGCTGAGGTCATGATCCCGGGGTCCTGGGATCGAGCCCTGCATCGGGCTCCCTTCTCAGTGGAGGGCTTGCTTCTCCCTCTCCCACTCCCCCTGCTTGTGTTCCCTTTCTCACTGTCTCTCTCTCTGTCAAATAAATAAAATCTTAGAAAGGAAGGAAGGAAGGAAGGAAGGAAGAAAGAAAGAAAGAAAGAAAGAAAGAAAGAAAGAAAGAAAGAAAGAAAGAAAGAAAGAAAGAAAGAAAGATGGATGCTATTCCTCCTGCCACCAAACAGTTCATCTGATGATCTGGAGACCAATGGGAAAGCAACAGATCTGGTGGGGAGAATCATGTAAGGAGGTATCCTATAGGATTATGGATTAATGGAAATCTTGAAAGTCATGGTTGCCTGGAGACAAGGTTGATACTTTAATACTGTCTTAAATCTTTCTAATTCTTCCCTCTCCCTTTCTCTTTCTCTCCTAACTCTTGAATATATCCATAGTCTCTTCAAACAGAAAGAGCTCTAATCCCAGTACTATCAATCCTTGGTTGCATAGGGTTAGGTACATTAACACTCCTGATTCTTAGATGCTTTGTCTTTAGAGAGACCTAGTTCTTCACACCTCTAACATCCGTAATTATTTTAGGGCACTCCAAATCCAAAACTACCTATGCGAGATCTTCTAAATGGTGCTTGGTTTGAAACCATCCTCCCCCCCCACCCCGAATATATTCATGTCATAGAGAGTAAAGTACTAAACATTCAAGAATCTCTACTGGAATAAGAAAATCAGAGGATCAAATAAGAATAAAGAATGTTGATAATTGAGGCATAAAGATGACCTCTCTTTGATTACCTTAAGAACCATAATACACACTCTCAATTCTACTGATCCCAATAACAACAACAACAACAAAAACAAAAACAGCTATAGACTTCTTAGGTTGAACCATAAAAAATTGCCATTTTTTAACCTTTTGATGTACAATAATAATTTTAATAAGGTAAAACCCCAAACACAAGAATATTCAGATTAAACATGAAATTTTGAGTTAATAAGCTATACTTCTGCCACTAAGTAAATTAAGTTTCTAAACACTTTTTAAATGAAAAATAGTATTAAAAAGACATTTTCCATGTTCTTATACATTTCTTTCATTTCTGGTTCTAGTAAGAGTGACAGTGACAGTTTTGAGGGGTTCTTTTTCAATAGAATTTCCTGTATTTTACAGTCAGTGACACAAAATCACAAGACAACTCTTAAATTTCACATAGGTCACATACCACAGAACAGACAGACTTTCATAACCCTTAAACTTTCACTACCAGAAGGGAGCAGAATAATAAATATCATAAAGAGAAAAAAAAAAAACAAACCTCTCAGCGAGTGTGGTAAAACAGGTTAAGGGAACATTGTTTATTTGGTGCTTGGAGAGAGGTTGTTTGCTGTGTATAGCCAAACACCACCATCATGTTTGGCCAATTCTCTTCCCTGTGCCAGTAGCACATTGTTCTCCCACTTCTGCATTCCCAGACCACACTGTACATCCTTCCTTCCATTATAACACCTGTCACACTAGTGACTTGTTTCCTTCTGTCCCCTCTCTTATGTTGGAACGCAGCCTTACCTACTTTGTATCTTTTGCCCAATGCCAGACACCTAGTAGGTGCTCAGTGATTTTAGAGCAAAAGTTTCAATTATTAGCATAGAGGTAGACTTAGAAAACACTGATTTTAAAAGTGTTTAGAAACAGAATCACAAGACTTGGCAAACCCTTGGAAGCAAGGAATAAGGGACAGGGAAAAACCAAAGATAACCCAAATGTCCAGCTTGGTCAGGCATAAATTTGAGAAGAGTTTGGAAGCAGGGACATAGTTTGGATGAATTAAGTCTGAATATTGGTAGGCCAACCAGAAGAAAAATAACGTGCAAGGAGATGGAAAAACAGGTCTGGTGCTTGGAAGAGAAGTCAAGACTATACAGTTTAGATTTTTGGCATTGGCAATGTAGAAGGACTTTTGAGGGCATGGGTGGAAATGAGATCACCCAGGGTAAGAACAGAGGGTGAGAAGAGGAGAGGTCTAAGGATAAGAACTTAAGGCAGTGCCAGTAGTTGAGCCAGGCTGAGTCAGCAACCAGACAAGAGAGGTAGGAGAAACTCAGAAGGCATGGAATTACATAGCGTAATGAATAGGAAGGCAGGCTTGGCAAGCGAGATCAAACATGGTGAAGAAGGCAGGAGATATGCGAAGGCAGGACCAACTGAAGATAGAGTTAACTTACAAAAGAGGACTACTAATGTGTAAAGGTCTTATTCCTATACAGTAGAGCAAGAAGGCACACTGTAGTGCATTAAAGAATGAGAATGATTTTCAGAAGTCCAGCTTAAGAGTAAGGCCATTCTGATGTAAGCAGTCTTCTGGAAAGCTAGGGCCAACAGGAGGCTTCCTCCCATGAGGGAGACTTGCATTTGGTTGTGAGGCTGATGAGAAGACAATAACGTCCAAGTCTTTCATTTTGATTTTGAATGTCTAGTTCGATTTTTCACAGGAACTTATATGTTCCTTCAATTAATGAATAATAGAGACAGCTGTCAATTTAGAAGACTTTAAAAAAAAACACTCAAGAACATTTGCAAAGGAACATGCAAGTGCACATTTTCTTAGTTTTAAGGTGTTGGCTGTGTCAAAAGGATGAAAATTTCCTAATTTCAGCAAATTGATGAAGTTGTTGGTCCAGCAATAGAGTCAAAATAATCAAACAATTATGTAGCTACCATTCACCAGTGAATTAAGAGTTAGTCCTTTGATAACTCTTGTCCATTTCAGATAGCTCCTGTTTATTTCAGTGCATTTCCTCTCTAGACAGGGCCTGCACTGAGCCTAGCGGTTAATACAAGAACTCTGGAATCAGCCGGCCTACATGACCTTGGGGAAAATTGATTAAGGTCTTTTTGCCTCAATTTCCTTATGAATAAAATAGGACTACTGAAAGTACCTAATTCATAGGACTCTTACAAAGATTAAATAAGTTAGTACATAAAAAAAAGTTTAGAACACTAGCAGATAGGTAGGAAATGCTCAAAAAAAAAAAAAAACTAACGATTGTTTCCCAGATATTCATTGCACACACAGAAATTCGATTTTTATGATAATAATTTTGGGTTCCCCTCTCTCCCATCTGTCTAGGCCACCTTAACTAAAATGATGTTTGTTGACAGAGGTGATTCTACTGAATTAATTCTTCACAGATCATGAACTTTAAACTATTTTTCCAGGAGCAATAAAGAATTTTCCCTGAGCCCCATCTTCTTTCGAGTGGTCCTCCTTTTGAACATGGCTATTGTTGGGAAATCAAGAAGCTTGGCGGTGTTAGCCTTCAAAACAACCTGAGCCATATGGGAACTGAACCTTGGCCTCATTAGTGCCATGTTTCCAAGCAGCTCAGCTAACTAAGCCAGGCACACAGCACCTTGCAGATTGTGAACTCTCTGAAAAATGTCAACTTGTCAAATCACTGTGAAAGGGTGTTAAGAACTACTGAACATAACCATTATTTCCATTAGTCCAGGAATTAGACCAGGGCAGGTACTGAGAAACCTACTCCTGACTTAAAACGTTATCTTAGGTTTATACTGGCACATGGTTGGTATTCAACAAAGGCCCTCTGGGTTGACTGATCGCTGAAGATAAATTCCTAAGCATGTATAATAAAAAGAGTAACCTGTCTAAAGATCAAAATAACAGTAGGTAGAAGGTATGTCAGTATTTTATATGACTTTGCCTGGCCAGTTAAGAACCAGGTGCTCAAAGCTGTAACTATTACTCTATATACGGTTCAGGACAGATTTTTATATATGTTTCCCTGAAGGTAAAGCACTTAGCCTTCTGAGTCAACTTTACAGCCCCTTTCTGCTTTCACCTTAATGGATAACATCCGTCCACAAATTTGTAACGTCAGTGAGCTCTAATAATGACTGGTGAGAATTCCACTCCTATCTGAGGGTTAAGACATTTTAAACTTCATTTCAGAGTGTGGCTTAATTTAAAAGTTAATCAACCTCAACCTTAGAGATTTAACGAAAACATAAAAAAAAAAAAAAAGCTCCAAGACCAACCTGCGTTCTTGTAAAGACTGTAAGGGAAAGTGAAGAGGTTGATCTCTTTATTGGCTCCAGCCCCGAGAGGCAGCTCCTCAACCGACCTGCAGGTGTGAGCCTCCCCAAGCCACACCAGGGAGGAAAAGTTTCCCAAGCAGCGTCCTGTACAGCTTGTGAAGGGATAAAGACCGAAATCCTGAACGTTTTGGTCTTCCGAACATCTCTAGATCGGTCCTCTCAGTAAAGGCTAGATCTCCCTAGTGTTCCTGTTCAGGCTCTTTTCCTCCCTTGACTCCTGAACAAAGACGATGGTGAATTATTTCCAAGTATTTCACTAAAATTCCACAGACCCCAGGTCTCTTAACCAATCAGATTCTTCCTTGTTTGTGCCATCTATTAAATTCTTTATTGACAGCACCTGGAGGTATAGACAGTCATTTTTAAAAAAAGAAGAAGGCATTTCTCACTTGGATCTCATGTAGGAAAAAAAATCATATATATGTGTATATACATATACACATTCTCATTTTTACATATACTAATTCTTATTTCATATATATATAAATATATCAGGTCATTTTTTTTTCTCATTTTTAGAAAGTAGGTGCAGAAAGAAAGCATTGGTTAGCGTTACCAAAATAATTTAGGTGCGTTGGTGGTACAGTGGTGACCATAGCTGTCTTCCAAAATAATTTAGGTATTCAACCAACTGGAAATCAACCAGCTACTACTGAGCAGTGAGACAGCAGGTGTGCTGGGCTCCCTCTGCTCTGGAGGTAGCAGAACTATGTGGAATGTGGCTGTCAATCACAGATCTCAAAGACATTCCACTTTTTCTCTGCCTTTTTGTTCATGAACTATTTAATAGGGCCATTCAGTTTTATCTTGGGTTTACGTGGGTATGTTTTGTTTGGAAAACATGGTCTGAAACTTAGAAAGATGTTTTTCCAAGAAAGTTTTTTTAGGATTAACATCTCCTACCTAAATTTCATTCATAAAATGGCTAATTTATGTTATCTTTTTCAGGCTTTTTTAGTTCAGAAAATCCCCATCCCTCATCTCCTGTTCTTATCGCCTGACAAATACTTTCTCATCCTTATGCATTTTGGCTGATTTTTACACCTTTTCAGTTCTGCTCATTTTCAAACAGTGATCATCTCCTCTGTGCCAAGCCTTGTGCCAGAACTGGGAAATCAGATATTTCTTACTATGATCTCTGCCTCCATAAAACTCATTTCCTACTACTCAGACAATGCAGGGTCCCCATTATTTATAACCTGGGTTACTCCACTGACTTTCTTTACACCTCTGGAAGCTCTGACAGATTCTCCATTAAGTATCTGGTTTGGATTTTTTCCTCCCTGCCAAAAATGCTTTGACCCTCACACAATTTTAGGACAGGTATCCGATGTCCATAATACATCACATCTTCCTCTTGGAGAGCCATTTCTCCCCCAAAGTGGGCATCATTTGGGCATTAGCTTCTTTTTCCAATCCTTTACATTTCTTGGGAATTTTATAAAGGCCAACTTTATGCCAGTGTTCTAGAACACTTCAGCTTTCATTTGTGAGAACTCATGCTCTGTTTGGTTTTTTTTCTTTATAAAAACTTTTGTTCTTCTCTCCCACTTCCCATGCTGTCTGTAACTCTTTCTGTTCCTAATTGTCCTTCATGTCTAGATACAAGAAATTGACACAAGAAAACTTAAACTTTGACATGGGTGCTTTCCATTCCCATCACAAAATATGAGGATCAGAGCGGGGGTGGGGAACTATTACATGTCCAATTACTTTGAAAGCACATTAAGTTTTCACAAACACTTGAGTTTCTACAAACAACTTGAGATTTCTCAAAACTGAATGTGTACATTTAGTTCACACATTCAGTACCATAACCTTGCCTCCACCCAACCAAAACAAACCATGCTACAGAGAACTTTTGGAAAATAAAATCAAGACCTCCCATTATTTGAATGACCAGGCCACATTATCAACAGGCACTAAAGTTCAGTTCATTGTCAAGTCACATCATTAAGAAGTCAAGGCAGATGTACCCTCTCATCCAGGAAGCCTTCCCACTACCCCTTCCTTGGGAGCATCTGGACCAGACCCAAATTACCCTGAAATCCAAGGGATACCCTGGGGAGTCTCTCAATTTTCAAGAATATAAGGTATCCCTTGGTGTTTCAGAGCTATCTCCTAAACTAGCAATATGCCCTTAGAGTTGAGATTGCTTTCTGAACATTCCAGAGCCTGCATTCTGGCTTATTACCTGTTCCTATGAGTGGAAAATGCTCTTTGTGCTCCTCTTTCTCCCTCACTCCATCCCACCTTCTTCTCCATTCCCAAGTTCTTGCAGAGATGATGAGCTTGACTGATACCAAGTGAATCCAAAGAATTCAAACAAAAAACAGGACAGCTTTGCAAGTGTAATAAATTTTCTATTGTTAACTGGTTATCAATTCAAAAAGTTAACACCAAAAGATGTATTTAGATGTGTTTACCTAAAATGTACACATATATTCATGATCTGCATCACACAATCCTCATCGTTCCTGCATATTTTTTGGAACCCATGAAAAGCTTACCTAGCCCATACCATGTTCATTCTTCATACTGACCATTCCTATTCCCTAGTATCCACCTGAATTGAGATGCCAAATTCCACATAAAACACTTACCGAAAGGCCATATGTAAGGCCACACAAATGACATCAATAGTTTCCTGATAGTTTGTTGGATCACTTGTACATTCTGTTATTCCAGTATAATGCTAAGCCTGGTACATACCCATAACACATAGTTAATAATTAGTTACAAAGCGCTCCCAGAATTGTGTGTCTAAAAATTAAGAGGCTTCATTAAGTAAAAGTTAGACACTTAGGAGCTTGATAGATATGTGTTTTCTCTTAAGGAAACTGAGACCCACTGGCATTCCATTAATTATATACACATCCACTGTTGCTTTCAGGACTTTCCCAGCCAATGGTTGTATGACTAGCAAACAAAGAGCATATGACCAATGAATACTAGAGCATTTAATAGATATTGGATTCCAACCTTCCCCCCAAATTCCCTGTTTAATTGTTAATGCCATTATGAAATTTATTACTACTGGTGGAAATGACCTCCATAAATTACTTGAGGCTTGACTAATTGAAATATATGACTAGGGTATCATATCTGTAATGTATTTGATTCGAGAAGGGTAGCTGTGTTTTGTATCAAACTGGATTTGGCAGTGCACATCGGGCTTACAAATCTCTGGTGTCAGACTTGTGCTAAAGCGCCATTTGTTTAGGGAAGATTTGAAGAACATGAGTGAGTAGGAAAGAGTAGGTCCAGATGTTCTGCTTAAACCCAGGTGTGGCTCAGTTGGCCTGTTTTGTGATGAGGGATTTTCCAGAACACAGGAAGCAGCACCTGTATGAGATTACACACAGATTTAAACTCTTTACCGAGTTGACTGCCTTCTGTCTGATCTCTTCCTAATTGTAGTGACTTAGACAGATCTCAGGTGCAATTGGCTAAACGAACAGACTTTGTCTGCTACTACATACATTGAAAAATATAAAAAGAGCTTGGCTGGCTTTGCTCTCCTTAAATAAAGGTCTACTTCCAATGTAATGGAGTCGACGTTGAGAGCACTGAAAAGATTGAAGCTCACCAAGTCAATAATTAACCCAGACCTTTTTATTATTATTATATCCTTTCCCTCAAAAAATATAAAATATAAAATATTTCCTATACAAATCCAATCCCCAACCAGAGAAATATTGGTGGGGTGGGGGGTAAGAAATGGATTGCTAAACACCCACGATGCTGTGTTGGTATTCAACAGGTTTTGGCTGTAAATTGGTTTGGTATGTGTAGATGACTTTTGGCTGCCTTATTAAAGGAAAATTCTTCTAGTAAAAATACACAGCACTCTTTTTTATATAGTAAACAGATGTCAGCCTCTCATTGTAAAGTATTTTTGATTCACTAGATGTCAAATATTACTTTAACAGACAGTTCCTGTCTACAAAGAATACTTAACATTTGTAAGATAAAATAGTGACTCAAAAGGGTTTTTTAACAACTGATGAGCCACCATCAAACAAATGGCTTTGAAAATCTGCTCTTACACTTTAAAGATGACCTCTGTGAGTTAAAATTTCTCTCGTGTATGATTTTGCAGTGATTAAAAACCTTTCAGTTAAAGGTGTTCACCCAACAAAGCTGCCCTCCCTTAAGTCTCTTGTGCCTTCATTTGCCTGCTGATTCCTCTTTTGTTCCTACGGTTTTCTCGATGTAGATTTTCTGAGGTCAAAGAATGTACCGAGGACTGCAAAAGGAAGTCTTGGTTATCTAACCTCTTACCATTAGATGTACTTTGATAGAGTACATGTTAATATACATTTTGAAGAAATCCTACTAATTCAAAGTTATTTGTTTCATACCAAAAGTGTTTAATTCAAGTTGTATAATACAAACCTGGATGGTTTCATGGAATTAGAAGCATGTCGTGGGGCACCTGGGTAACTCAGTCGGCTAAGCATCTGCTTTTGGCTCAGGTCATGACCTCAGGATCCTGGGATCAAGCCCCATGTCGGGCTCCCTACTCCTTGGGGAGTCTGCTTCTCCCTCTCCTTTTGCTTCTCCCCTGCTCTCTCTCTCTCTCTCTAATAAATAAATAAAATCTTTTTTTAAAAAGTAACTTGTTGGTAGTATGCCCTCCAAAAATGAACTACTTTGCAAGTTCTCACATCCCTTTAACAGCATCGAACTCCTCTATGACTGCCAACTACTCCTCAGTGCAGTGAGTCACGTGGCATTTTACCCTCCTACCATCCAAAGTGATCAGCTCCTATGACAGATGAAAGAGCTGAGGCTGGGCCAAAGAACAGACCCACCTGTTATTGGTAAATAGTGAACCAGGTCTCAAACCCAGGGTTTTTTAATGTAGGGAAATGCCAACATCTTTCCTAGTCTCTGACCGGGAATATTCTTAGACCATTCTACATCTTAGAAGTTACTAGTATATTTAAATATTTGCTATATCTTACAATTGCTAGCATAATCATTCTTCAGGGTAGCTTATTTAGGGAGAATGTTTGTAACGGATTGAATGGAGACCTCCAAAAAGATATGTTCATGTCATAACCCCTAAAAACTGTGAATGTGACCTTATTTGGAAAAAGGGTCTTTGCAGCTGTAATTAAATTAAGGACCTTGAGATGATATCATCCTGGATTATCCAAGTGGGCCTTAAATCCAATGACAAGGGTCTTTATGAGAGATAGAAACAAACACAACACACACACACACACACACAGAAGCCCATGTGAATATAAGGCAGAGATCAGAGTCATCCGGCCACAAGCCAGGAATGCCTGGAGCCACCAGAAGCTGAAAGAGGCAAAGAAGGATTCTTCCTGGAGCCTTGGAGGGAGCATGGCCCTAGTAACATTTTGATTTCAGACTTCTGGCCTCTAGAAGAGTGAGAAAATAAATTTCTCTTGTTACCCAGTTTGTGGCAATTTGACATTACAGCACGTTAGCATTTTAAAAATGCGAACTGAATTTATTGTTTTGTGAGTTACTTCACCCAAGAAAATATTCAGGCTTCCTTTTGGAAAAGGTTCTAGATGAAACTTGAGGTGAAGAGATGTGTTTCTCATTATGTCTGGAAGAGTCACATGGGTTGTGCTGCTAATGGACTCGTGAAAACTCCAGAGTCACAGAATCACCCAGAGCCTAAATTCACAGCCAAGCTCGATGGGCATGAGGGAGAATGGGCACATGGGGGTGGGCTGGGGAGGAGAAGAGCAGATCTTCAGCCCTAGAAAACAATGCAAAACTCAGTCTGACTCATGGCGGGATAATCCCCTCATACTGACCACACACACAGGCAGCACACTAATAAAGTATAAAACACTAGGAAATTAAAGTCTTTCTCTTAATCATGAGGTAGGTGAGTTTGGAGAGTCCATCAGAGTCACTGCATACATGTAGTTGGCTCTGGGGAGTCCTGATCTAGTCCTTCCGAATGCACAAGGGGCTCTGCCCCTCCTACAGCAGTGACATTTAATGGCCATTCTCATCACTGCATCAGGAGGAACAGGCAATGAAACACAAAGACATTTCTTAGGAAATACAAATTGCTGGTATTTTTTTAACACTTTGATGCAGCTGTGGTGATCCAGACATTCTGCCAGCCCCCGCCAACTATTTTTGCTGGTTGTCTTTTTTTAAGGCTTCCTATGACCTACTTCTGCCTAGCAGCAATCCTGGAGACTTCTCGGGACACTAGGACAAGCTTGGGAACAACCTGTAGAAATTCTGAAGACTCCTTCTGTCCCCATGGCAATCCTGGTATCTGTCCCACTGTGGGGTTATCTGAGAGTCCTGTGTCACACCATTACGATACCTAAGCTGTCCCAAATACTATCAGCTCACAAGACGGGGTGGAGGGCACATGCATCCTGGAAAGTTAAAGGAACCTGATACAGGATCCTCAACAATGTCCCTGAGCCTTGCTTATGTGAGCCATCCACCTCCACTGTGGCTCTGTGGAGACCCCACCCTGGCCCTGACCCCTCTATTTCATCCACACTGCTCCCTCCATCCTTCTAGATGCCTGTCTCCACAAATTGAGTGTGTCCTCCTTTTCCTGACTGCCTATTCAGTTTCTCCTCATTCTTGAAAGACCAGCTTAAGTTCGGCTCCAGATTGTCAAACTTCAACCCTTTATCTTGCCCTAACAGTTCACACTTTGCAGCAAAGGGCATCTCACGCCCCCCACCTCCATCCTTCTCCCAAAGAGGAGAGTGAGATTGGGTGCAAGCAGAGAATAGAATAAAACTGGTTCATTGCCATTTTTTTTAAACACAACACCCAACGTGGAGCTTGGACTCATGACCCCAAGATCAAGAGTCTTAGGCTTTCCCAACTGAGCCAGCCAGTCACCCTGGTTCATTGGAGTAAGGCATGGAGTTTCAGTGGCAGGAATATGGTTAAGACTGTATTGGGTAAATGTCATCTTTTTCTCCTGTGAAGTTTTTCCATCTCTCTGTGGGTTTATCTTCTCACCATCAGTCTATGCTTAGATAATTCAGTAGAGCCGTTAAACACTTAGGTTCTGAATGTTGACTACTTGAGCTTTAACCATGAGTAAGTCACTTAGTTTCTCTGTGTCTCACTTGCTTCCCCTAAACCATTGGGGGGAAAAATGGTATTTACCTCAAAGAAGAGTTTTGTGAGGACTAACTGAGAAAACACCCATTAAGGCCTTCCTACAACGCACTGCACACCACAAGAACTCAGTAGAAGTTAGTTGTTGATCTAGTATCTAAAGGGCTGCACTAAGGGAAGAGCTCAGTAGGTCTATTCAGCCTGTTTTTAGGGTAAACCTTAAGTCACATATCAAAAGCAGTGTTTGTGATTCACCCAGGGTGCATCTCAGCCAACCATGGCTGGGATTTCAACAAAACCACCTGGAGCCAAGGCCTTGTGTCAGAAAACTGTGTGCTCTTCCATGGAATGTCCCTTCCCTCCCTTTCCTTGGGAACCTGTATTAGCAGGACATAGCTGATAAAGGATTAGGGAACTCTAGGCGTTTCATTTTCTCTCCTCAGGCTTTTTCCTCCCTCTGTCTCTAACATCCAATCTCTCTATCTGTCTTTCCATCCATCCCTTTATCTTAGCTTCTTAAATGTGACTCACTGTAGAACTTGCACTATCAAGCCCTTGAGGGCAGGACTCAAGCCTTAACACGTTCAGCTGGAGCCCCCATGCAGCCCCCAGCATAGTGCTGAGTGCCAGATAGCCTCACAATAAATAACTACTTGATTCAATTTCTTATTGCTAGTTAAGAATATTTTTGTTTTCTTTATACAACAATAACCAAGGTAAAAGAACAAGGTAGGCAGGACACTTCCAAATAAGAGAAGTAAGTATATGTGAAACCACAACCCCAATTTTTTTTTAAAAGATTTTATTTATTTGACAGAGACCACGAGTAGGCAGAGTGGCAGGCAGAGGGAGAGGAAGAAGCTGGCTTTCCACTGAGCAGGGAGCCCGATTCGGGGCTCGATCCCAGGACACAACCCAAATTTTGTATGAAGTCCTCACCAAAAGGCTTTGAGATATGAAAAATATACTACTACCCAGCTGTGAAATGTGTACAAGAATCTTAGCTGATAAAATTGAGTCCAAATGAGATTTTTTTCATCCAGGCATTAGCAAACTTAGCTCTCCCCCATATGCTGGTTACGTGTTTAAAATACCCATGATGAGGAGCACCTGAGCGGCTTGGGTTACGGTCTCGGGCTCCTGGGATCGAGCCCCCTACCGGGCTTCTTGCTCAGTGGGGAGCCTAAAGAAAATGAATGAATGAATGAATGAATGAATGAATGAATGAATGAATGAATGAATGATAAAATTAAATTAAAATAAAATAAAATAATAAAATAAAATATAAAATGCCCATGATGAGGCATGCTGACCAAATTAACCTTAGCTCTTTCTCTGCCTTCCAGTGTTTCAGCTAAAGGACAAAACCACAAAAGCAAAACAAACAAACAATATACATTGTTCTTAGAAGGGACACAGCAACAGCTTTCTTTGCTGATGCCACTTCCATGAGTTTACATAATGAAACTCAGTCTTTATCTCAACCAAGTAGTAAAACTTCCTATCGTCTTGTTAAAAAAAAATGACTTTTAGTTTTATTGCAACTAACTTTTGGGAACCAAAGACAAACTGGAGGGGTGAATAGACTGAAATAATCAAGACTTTCTCCTCTCTAAGCTTTTAAGACTGGTTTTGTTTTTTTGTCTTTTTCTGATTACACCAATAATACAACAGTGTTTGAACATAGAGTAAATTACCCCTGATGCCTGGGAGAGGCCTTGTAGACAGCCATGGAGTAGGGTCTGTTACTGTGCATTTATAAGCAATTGTCAAGCTCCCATCATTTCTAGGGGAAACGGTGGTGCAAAAATCATGCCCCTGCTCTCAGGGAATGAAAATCACATAAACTGTCTCCTATAAATCATATTTTGCTCGTCTAAGTGGATCAGACTAGGCAGAAGGAGAGGGGGCTCTCCATGGCAAGGAGCTTTGATCATTTTGATCAAACACAGACCACCTCTCAGCCTTCCGAGCGCCACCATGCGTCATACACATTTTCAATATTGTGTCATAATAGCTACCAGTCATTGTTGTTGAGATAAAAAAGGGATTGTAATTAAACATATGATTGGATCCAGACATTTTAATCATGCCCCCTCTCTATTTTTGCCAAGCGGGCCTGCTGTCTTTTCAGCAGTCCCCTGGAACCGCCCTAGGATGACAATTTGCATGCTAACTGAAGTCATGTACCGTGCAGATTACACGAGGACATCTGTTGCTGATTGTTTGGGTCCTCTGCTTTTCAAACTCCAATATGAAAATGCAGAAAGTAAAAGGCAAATTATGGAGCCTGGGGCAAGAGAGCAGACTGAAAGTTTGATTTTTCTTTCTCTCTCACGATGCCCCTAGAGTGGACTATTAAGAAACTAAAAATGTTCCCCATTTGCAGTGGCCCCCCACCTCCCGCCTTACAATAAAATCAGTGCCCATGAAATGATGCTTTTTCCCAGCTGCTTCTTGTCTTGGTCTCGTTCACATCGGCCAGAAAGAGACCCCATTCCCAGCTGGAAGGTCTCCAAACACAAGAGAGTAGAAAGGGGCAGGGCTGCCCTGACTCCGGAACAGACAGAGAAAGAGATGGTGCCCAGAATAGCTTATGTTGCCCAGAGAAGCTGCTCAGTCGGCATGGCCAGTATCCGTCCTGAACCAGTAAAGACTTGGGAACATGAAGTATCCAAGGGCAAAGGAGTTGTGTAATGTAAACTACAGACCCGGCTTCCTCAAAAGAGCTCGGGTTAGCAAACACTGCAGAGGTAGGATTGCTCAAGTGCAGCTGCGGGGTAGCTTCCCAGGCTCTCATCAGGGCAAAGGCGAGGTACAGAATTGAGATTCAGAAAACATTTCTTACCAGCTGGCGTGTGCCTGGCACTATCAGGGCCGTTTTCTCCAATCGTCGCAGTACCCGGAGGAGGAGAGTTATCCCCCTGGGGAAATGAAGAACCTACAATTCACCTGCTGAGGTTGCCCAGTGGGGTTGCAGACCAGGGGCGGTTCTGCTCCGGGTCTTCTTCTCCCTCTGAGTGCCTGTTGCTCTTCTTCAGGTCACATTGCTCCCCCGCCCGCACGAAATTTATAACTTGGAGAAAACCTATCCCTTTTGTCTTTTGAGGAATGTACTTAGCCTTTGCTTCCAAGAAAACAGGCAAAATATTTGCTTCACTGTTCAAATACGTTCAAGTTGAGAACTTACCTTTCCAAGTAACTTCAGGCTGTATGGATGCCAGAGGGGAAAGTTTCGACCACAAGAGTTGCCCGAGTGGGCCAGGGTCACCACGAGAGTGAAAGGGACTACTGTCCCCCCTCACTCTTTCTCCATCCACTCAGGGCCCCATTTAAATCCAAATTCAAGTACTATTTTTTGAGCACTGACTATATGTCGGGCATAAACACTTATATTAATTCACTTTGCAAACTTCCAGCTACCCTGTGGGATGGGTGGCAACAGCCCTACGATCACCTAGGCCTGAAGTGAGGCTCAGGACAGGGATTGCTGTTGGCGACTGAGATGGGGTCAAACATGGTCTTAAGCACAGGCTATTTCCCACCCCACACCTGCCCCCATCCCCCCTGCACCTGTTTCTTATTCTGCCCACCGAACCTTATCTCACATACAGTTGACGAGCTTGGAGTCTCATCTACCTACCATCCCCTCCCCAACAACGTCAATGCTCCCTTATTCTGCCCCCACACCCCTGTCCAACTCCTTGGTCCCCCTATAGTAAGGGTTCACAAACCTTATTGTGCTAGAAAATCACCTGAAGAGTTTGTCCCTTCTCCTCCATCCCCAGAGACTCAGATTCAGTAGGTCAGGGAGGGACTTGAGACTCTGCTTTTCTCTGACAGGCTCAGAGGTTATGCCAGTGCTGCTGATCTGGAGGCCACCCTTAGAGAACCACTGCCAACCTGACTTCTAGGCTCTCTGCTAATCTCCCACTATCAGAGACCTCCCACCTCAATGGCAGGCAAAGAGCTGGGTCACAGCCCCTGTCAGCCTGGCCCTCAGTGCTCATCGGACTGCCAGGCAGGTGTGTTCTGACTCCCTATGCCCTGGCTTGGTTTCCGTGAAAAGCCTCCATTCTCACAGGCTTCCTCTCTATTCTAGAAAGCAGCTTGGAACAGCTCTCAGCGTGGCATGGTAGAAGTTCCAAGGATCTTAGAGTTAGACTTCCACAACTGGATGTACCCTTGAGTACTGGATGTACTCAAGGGTACATCCTCTGATTACATACCTCTGATTTCTCAATCTCAAAACTGTCTTATAAAGTAAAATATTTACCTTATAAGACATGGTCAAGACCAAAAGAAAGAGCACAGTAATATGCTTCCTGCAGAATTGATGATTCCTGACCCAGAGTAGATGCCCAATACAAATCCATCCTCTTCTTTCTTCTCTGGGACTGCGTGCAGTTGCTGAGATGATGAAGAAAGACAGCGATCTCCTAATGGCCATGTTCAAGGCATGTTTCAGAAACTGTGCATGTGCCTTCTCTCCTGATCGCTTTACCACTTGGGTGCAGAGTGAGGGCATTTCGATTCTGCCACACCATTTGCTGGACACGTTTAGAGGGACTCAGGAGGCAGGACCCTTAATGTGAGGTGAGCTGGAGAAGCCAGAGATTCACTCATAGTCCTTGGACCTCCTCCCTGGGGACATGTGGAAACTTAACCTGAGGGGGGTACCCCGGCTTAGCCCCTAAAGAAGAGCATTCCTCAGGCCTTTTAATTTTTAAAAATCCCTTAATGTCTGACATTTTGTAAATATTTATTTGTGTTAATACATTTTTTAATCTTTTAATTTCTGGTTTGTACTATTTTGTGGAATATTTATTTTCTCTGATTTCTTTGTTTTAGTTTTTGCCAAATAGACTCATCTAACTACATTTTTGCTTCTTTATTGTCTGCTTATTGTAATTTCATGTATCTTGTGGGCAGTTTTTCTTATAATATTTTGTTATATATATAAGATAGTATCAGAAAAATCACATATTACAAACAAGCAAAATGAATAATTAAAAAAAATCATACTCCAGCTCATCCAAAGATAATCACACACGACACTTATGTAAACATTTAGAGACTATTTTCCTGGCAAAATATTCTAAATTTCCTCTTAGTTTGTCTATTTTTATCCTTTTTAACTATGTATATTTTTTACTTTGTCATTTTTCTAATTCTCTGGCTTAGCTTTCTCACCTTTCACCTCTTGGTTTCACTGTCTACACCATATTTCAGTTTTCCTTAGCCTGATACACAGTTAGCTTTTTAGTAGTTTTCTCATACTATTCATGTTCATTCCAGCTTTTAAGTATAGTTCTTTTTATTATTTTAATTAAGTTTTTCATTTACTTTGCTTATCTTTACTTAGGGGGTTTTGTTTTTCAATTTTTTTCATTCTGTATTATGAATGACCCACAGAAATATTCCCCACACAAGAATTGTTGACGACTCACACTACAACAGTCCTTCAAGCTCTTCATAATACAGATCATATCCCCTCTCAATGCTGAATCACTATAAACCATTAAAATTTGTTTGAAGCAAGTAAGGAAACCCAGGATTATAATAATTTTACCCAGGCAGGCAGCATGGTTGAGCCACTGGAACCATATGGCTTCCATTCACATCTCCTCCAACCCCACAGAATGGAAGTGATATGACCCAATGGATGTGGCTTATACCATCACAGACATTCAGAAAGAATTGGTTGCTTCACAACACAATGTAGAGGAGAGGAGAAGGCTCCAGTCAGACAAGACTCTCAGGGTAAAGCTTCTCTGATTTGAACAAGGACCCTGATGATATTGAACTTTCCAATGAAAGGAGCCACTGTGACTGGCTCCTCAACCAAGATTTTGGAATCCTACATCCACTTGTCTCCAAACTACTATCAACAATATGAACCATCATTTATTTAAGCAGAGTTCCCAGACAACCCTCTTAGTATCTGAGTCTCCCCAACTCTACGCCTTTACTAAGAAAACCAAAGATAAGTTAATGTGGACATGAATGTCCCTTACAGGGTTCAGAGCCCACAGAATGACTGCTTTGGGGTTTATTATTTTAGAAATAGCCATCATATTAAATACATCATATTAAAGGAAGGAGACAACACAGAAATAAGATTCTCTCATACTGCTACCCTTATTTCTCTCCCAGTGTCCGGTAAGAAGCTGCTTACAAGTCCATCTCCCAACTAAATCGTAAGCCTCTCAAATGCAGCCCCTCTATCTTCATTCATAATTATTTGTCTTTCCATTTTAGTCATCTTTATATCCCCAAAACCCAACATTGCCTCGCACATTATTAAAATAATGTCCTTTACGTCATATACTTTCTTTCTATAGAGGCAAAGGAGCTGCTCATAAGTTTCCCGTGTGTGGCCACATTATTGGTTCTTGTTAACTGGGATACAGAAGTCCACTGGCTGTCCGCCTCTCAGAGCAGTGGTACCTTCCCAGTCCTCTCAGGGATTACACAGAAATCATTCAGTATCTGATTCCATCCCCTCACCACCAACAACTGTTCTACAACTTCCTTCCTAGTAACTTAAGGAAGCTCACGTGTGATAGCACGGTCCTTCCCAGGCCAACACCACTGGCCTGACTTCCTCCCCAGCCTTTCCTATCCCTTCCCCATTCCCTCCCCACCATGGCCAAGTTCACTGATGCAAGTTTCCTTTGCAACACTTTGTTTTCTCTACCCATGCTCTTCCTCATCTTCATCCAGTAAACTCATCAGACTCAACATCATGTTAAATAACTTCTCTTCCATACATACCTCATGCTCCCTTCTCTGAGTTCCCATAAGGTTTGGTAATATTATTACTTGTTTACAAGTTTTGTCTCTGAAGAAGCACCTCTGAGGGTCTTCATTCTTTTTTTTTTTTTTTTAACAAGGGTATTCATTCCTGGGAAGGTCAGAGGCTTAATAAGCTAGTTATTGCACCAAGTCTGAGGGTCCCCAGAAATGCAAATCACCAACTTTAGGTAAATTTGATACATTTATCCTCCCTGGCTGTATCTTCAATTGAGACAGAGTGGACATATGTATTTATTTATTCAACCAGTAGGTATGAAGCACCGAACAAGTGCTAGCAATGGCTCCAGATGCTGGGGATAGAACAGAAAGCCAGGGGCCCATGGCCTGAGAGAGAAAATAACGAATACTCTTCACAGGAGAATCCCCTCAGCAAAACATGGGCTGGAGTTAGTTAGATCTTAACCCCAGTACTTTATCAGAGGATTTGCAGAGAAGTGACCCACAAATAAGCTTTGGGTTGAAAAAAAGAACCAAAACCAATTTTAACCAGGAAAATACCACACTCTCACTGTTTAGCTCTGCCCCACTTGGTTAAATGACATGTGTCATTTACAGTTAAAGGAGGAACTGTTGAAGAACTGTTCACTATTTCACGAGATTTTTTTTTCCTACTTTTTTTCTTTGTGAGCCTTTGCCTTTGAAGCTTCCTGCTGTGAGACCTTTATGTTATACAGGAGAGGATCAGGCCAATTGACTTCTAAAGCCAGGATGAAAACGCCCAGCATTTTATGGAGTTGCTGAGCCTTGATTCCCTTGATGACCTGAAAATTAGCCTTGTGTGAAAGAGATCGCAGTCGAAACACAGCAATGCTTTGCGAAGCACCAGACAGGACTTGAGTGTGATGTGCTCACTAACTTGGAAATTGCTGAAAAGGTTTGCTGTGAAGTCTGTAGCTGAGCACAATCCATGGACGCCAAGCACTATGCCCTCACGGCTGACAGAACTGGTGCCAAAGGGAGACCCTTGCTCCACGAGACCCTCCGCTTTGGACAGTCTGACACAGTCTAAATGGAGAATTCATTTCCTACTGGAGGCAGGACCAAATGCAAAGATGTTTCCATGGGAAAAGGCATCTGAGCCATGTGGCAGTCCAATCAGACTGCTCAGCCCAGGCTCTCCTTCTAGTTCCTAATTCTATGCTGCATGTCTGCCAGCCTAGGTGCTCAGGACTGGGAGCTGCACGTTGTCGTCATTCATCATGAGCTTCAGCCTTCTCACTTACCTGTGCTTTCTGGGAGATGACGCTCCACCCAGCTGCTCATGTAAAGGCAAGTACATTTTTTTCACTGCAGTTACAGTCATATCAAGAAGAAAGAATAAAAAGGGAGACTATATAAAACAGAAGTTGCCTATTCAGTGAAAACACTTTGCCTTTTATTTTAGTCCACTTCACTTAAATTCACTCTAAAGATACAACAAACAGAATCAGAGAACTAATTCTGTATGCTGTTAGAGGGACGGAACATACTGAAAACAAAAATAAATAAATACAGTGCAAACCATTTTTTAAAAAGCCAAAAAATGGGGTGTCTGGGTAGCTTAGTCATTAAGTGCCTGCCTTCAGCTCAGGTCATGATCCCAGTGTCCTGGGATAGAGCCCTGCATCTGCATCGGGCTCCCTGCTCAACAGGAAGCCTGCTTCTCCCTCCCCACTCTCCCTGCTTATGTTCCCTCTCTCACTGTGTCTCTCTCTGTCAAATAAATAAGTAAAATCCTTGACAAAAAAAAAGTTTTAAAAAGCCAAAAACTTACCAGAACGTTATCCCTAATCCTAGACATTGAATTAAAATCATTTCAAACAAGCTCTCACCAAGTCCAGTCAGCCCTGTCCAATCATTCCTCGTGACCTGTAAGTGATGGTCAACCACAACCTCCCTGGCATTAGCGTGGCAGTATGAGCGCTGACACAGAGCCTATCAGGACATGACCCAACTTACTGAAAAGTCAGGGAATTCCTTATGTGGTAGGCCAGCGACCTGAAAAAAAAGTAGTGGAATTCTTAGGACCTCACAATATCCAGTATTCAACTAAAGAATCTGATTTTGTGTCTTCCTATCCATGCTTTTGTAAGCATTTGAAATGTTCTCCTACTGAGAGTTGAACATGGAAACCCAGTTTTTTAAAAAAACTGATCTCAGGTAGCTCTGAGCACCAATTCAAAAACTGCTGAGAGTTTGCTTCTATTTGGAACATTCGGAACCACAGAACAAGATGTGTGGTTACTACTTTAAGTTTATCTAGAATGTCCTCTTCTTTTGTGACTTTAACAATAACCCTAACACCAAACATTTGCTTGCCACTTTACAATTCACAAAGTAGTTTAACATAAATCCTGTCTTCTATGAGGCTGTAAGTTCCCGCAAGGCAGGACCAAGCTGTCATATTCGGGGCTGTATCCCTCATGCCTGGTGCCGTTAAACGCTAACTAAATTTATTTTTATATAATGAGTAATTTCATTCAAGTAGGCATACCAGGTATAAGTACCCTTATTCTAGAGACCAGAGGAGTTAAATGATATGTACACAGAAGTAAAATAAGTGGTAAAGCTGGTATCGGGCCAGGTCTTCTGGTCCCAGGCCCAGTTCCCTTGCCATTGACAATACTATGTCATCATGCATAATATATTTTTTCAGTAGTTGTTAATCTACACACTGTTAGGTGTTTGTTTGTTTGTTTGTTTATGGTATCACTGGATCCATGTGAAAAGAGTATGGGGTATATAGCTTTCCCATTTTGTTCATGTGAAAAGTGAGACTCAGTAGGGTCCCAGTCACCCCACTCCTAAACAGAGCGGTGGAACTGCTGCTGAGATCTTCAGAGTCTATGTCCAGGGCCCTTCTCTCTGTGATGTCTCATTCCTCTTTCTAGCCCTCCGAGAGGCAGCCCTCTCCTTTCTGCATTTAAGGCACTGCCTCTCCCTTCCAAGGGCTCATCTTCCTGTGACAGGCTCAGACATGTGCACCGCTGACCATATGATAAACCCAATCTTGACAAACACAGAAATGGGAAACAAAGAAGGCAGAGAGTTCTGTCAGTCCAACAAGAAACTAAGGCATGTAGGGACACAAAGTACAATCCTGATTTTGACTCCAATTTACTTTTTAATCATGACTAAAACACCTACTTTTGATTTCTGAGCCTATAGAAAAGGGGGGAAAAATAAACAGGAGGGTGAATTTTATTTAATCCAGTCTTTTTTATTTAAAATCTATCCTTTCTATCTTAAATTTAAATAAATTAAAAGCTACTTAATTTCTGATCCTATGCTACTTAGACTTTGGTGATGATCATTTTGCCATATTTACAAATATCAAATCATTATGTGGTGTACCTGAAACTAATATAATGTCATATGTCAATTAAACCTCAATTTAAAAAATTATTTTCTGACTTTTAGTCAGACCTGTGTCCTTGTAACACAGGCCACTTCATCTAACCCCCGCTAACAGAACCCTCACCTTGTTCAGAGGCAATGTGCCCATTTACTATATGCCTTTTCAAAACTCACCTTAGTGCCTTGTCCTTGCCCAGATCAGTTAAATTAAAAACTCTATTTTTTTTCTTAGCAGAATGAGACAGCTGGGTTTATTTCATCTAATAATGATAAATAATGTTATCTCTATAACTTTCTTATAGTGACTTAAGGCATTTCCATTTATCTAGAGTCAATTAATAACTGTCGGTAGAGAATTTCTAATTTAACGTGAAATAACCTAAAATTTCCTCACAACTTTTGAGGTGAATAAACTGTACACAAAATTCACTGCACACTAAAAATAAAGTTAATATCACCTTTTTTCTTGGGAGTGAGTGAAAACGAATGAGAGAGAAATTGGTTTAATAGATGATTATTTTTAATTGGAGAAAAGATGCCATATTCGAGGGAAACTGATACCAATATAAGCTACTGCAGTGAATGTATATTTTGTAAAATATATAATAGGAAATGAATGCAGTGGCTATTTTTAAAAAGATGGTTTTGGGGGAGGTTATGGTGCCACTTCCTAAGAAAGAAGGAGCACTGGAGTTTGAAACTGACCACTTTGTCACTAAATTACTTTGACAGTTTCAATGGACTGAATTTGTAAATGACATGAAACAGCTACTACAAGAACAAAATTGTCTGATTCCTGTTACTTTGCGGTTGCTCCGTCTTTCAGTGACAAAGGCATTTTCTAGAAATCACTGAGAATCATGTATGAACACATTAAGTTGTTTTCCACCATGAAAAACAGATCAAAAGGACTCCCTGAAGCCATGTCTGTCCTTTATTTCTGCTAGTATAATTACTAATCTACTTGGTGGAATACTGGTATTTTACTTTTTTCTAGGTTCATGATTATATTACTTTTTTTTATCCTCCTGTCTAAAATGCCAGCGGTGGGCTAGAAGAGCTCAGTGACTTTGGTCATAATAAAAATTTCAAATTAAGAGCGACATACAGATCCCATGGTATGGCAGAAACAAGAAAAGGACTAGGACCTGGCTCATTTCTGTATGAGCTACAGCAAGTTGCAAAAGACTAGGCTGCAGGACCTGTGAATAAAGAAATAAAAGAAAAGGGATCTTTGGAGGAAATCCTTAAAATTTAAAAAAAAATAAGTTTCTTACTCTGACACTATTGAATATCATCTATTTTATCAGAATCATATTTTTGTATCGATATTCGCCATTTTCATGTGTGCTCACTAACCGTCAGGCACCCCCCTTAGAGAAAAAGAGTGCAGTGGGGGGAAAGTTTCACCAACAGCTACATCCATGGAGTGATCATGGACCTTTTCAAATCTCACCCAAGCGATGCTTGTCCCACACACTAGCTGTCCTGCTGCTCAAAACACACCTGTATGTGAATCCCCTGGGTGCTTGTTAAACACACACATTCCTGAGCTCCTCTCCACCCTGAAGGAGTCACAATCTCTGCAGATGGAGTCCAGAAATCTACACTTAACACAATCTTCAGGCAATTCTTATATATAGGAAAATCTGAGAGCAAGTGGACTCAAAACGGAGCCAAAGTTATTCGTACTGTCTCTAGTCATTTAAAGAAAAACAAGGTGACAGTTGAAGTCATTACTGCTAATCACTCGCAGGGGAAGCACACGCACCAAAGAGCACAAGAAATGCCTGCAGGTCTGTAGGAATCCCTCAGTTGAGACATGCTTCATGTAGAAATGGATAATTAGAGAGTGCATGTTCAATTAAATTTGAAGATCTATGAGGTACTAAGAAATATACAGAGTGCTAAAAGGCTATGTACAGAAACATTTGTTATTGCTAAGTATGAAAAAAGAACTCTTTTGAAGTCTGAAGTGTAGCGCACATCTTTAATGCTACTTCAATGGAGGTAGCATTTTAGATTTGGTAACTATTGTTTAATCTAGCATTTCTTTTAAATAAAAATAACTTAGTTGCAAATAACACAGGCTCTTAACATGGATTTAATGGTGGTAGAAAAGGTGGGATTATTGCTCACCAAACGAATTAAGATCTATTTTCTAAATGCCATTTTGAGCAATAATCCCAACCAACCCCCCATCCTGCAATGCACACTTTCAGAGTTACCAACTCTGGAATGCTATGACATTTATTGTATTTGTTTCTGTTGGGAGAGACAACCCTATTTTGTCTTCTCATTTAAATCATTGGATATAGAAGCAATGCACAATCTTGAGTGATAAAAACTCTCAGGCAATTAAAATTTGCTCAACTAATCAAAAAACAGTTATCGAACTTTCAGGGCCTAATAATTTTTCTTGAACTTGCAATAAAGAATACCTGAGTAACAGATAGCCCATATACTTCCTATCTTAATTTCACACCTGAAAGGAAGGAATCTTCCTATTGCTACAACTTGTACAAATATTCTTTAATGTCTTCCTAGGAAAATACATAAAGAGACATTCTAGCTATGACATGATTTTTATAACACTCCCAGTAGTTTTTGGATGAATTATAGAATACACAAAATCAAGAAAAATAATTCATTCAATGATTTTTTTTTACATCACTACTATGTTTCTAGATGATGTTTTCTACATACTTGACATACTTCCGTGAACAGCAAAGAGAGACAAAAATTGTGCCTCCATGTTACTTGGGAAAAAAAAATAATTTAAAAAGTAAATTATGCAGCATATAAGACTGTGATTAGTGCTGTGGAAAAAAATAGAGCAGATCAATAGGGTTTGGGAGTGAGAGGGTGGGGAGACATGTCACAATGTAAATAGGATTATCCGGATAGTCCCAAATAAGAAGGTGAAGTTTTGAACAGATGAAGGAGGTGAGGTTGTTACAAAACAGATATTTGTGGGAAAGAGTGCTCCACACAGCAAGAAAGTCTAGTTGGTACAAGGAACACAGAGAGGTCAATGCAGAAGTGGCAGGAGCTAAGGGGGAATGGTAGGATGTTAGATCAAAGAGTCACAGAGAGGGAGCGGCAGACCATGTAGATGCTTACAGTCCATTTCAAAGTCTTGCTTTATCTTATGAGAAAGATGGGAAGCCACTGAAGAGGTTTTTGTTTGTTTTTGAGAGAGAGAAGGGAGAACACACATGCGTCTACTCTCACACACACACACACACACACACACACACACACATGCACACATGCACGCATGAGCAGGGGGAGAGCAGAGGGAGAGAGAGAATCCCAAGCAGACTCCCCATTCGGTGGGGAACCTCAAACAAGGCTTAATTTCCCAACTCTGAGATCATGACCTGAGCTGAAATCAAGAGTCGGTCACTTAACAACTGAGCCACCCAGGTGCCCTGCCACGGAAGAGCTTTGAACAGAAATGATAGAACTATGCATATAGCTGGTCCTATGACCCTAAAGCAGTGCAGCCTAGAGTTTAGGGACACGGGCTTTAGAGTCAAATACAGTTGAGTTTGGATTTTTGCTCCACCTCTTACCAGCTCCCTAACTCTTGTTCAATTTTCTCATCTACAGAAAGGGATAATCCTTGCTTCAGAGGGTGGTGGTAAATATTTACTGAGGTAATATTTAAACTGCCTATTTTAGAGATTATGTTTTTCAAGATAGCACCAAAAAGGTTTTTCTGTCCTTTCCTCTTGTAAAAATTACAGCTAGGTGACATAATAAGAGAAATCTCTTCCACAATATAAAGATCAAAAGTAGATGGAGGGGTAAAAGTCGATGAAGGAATCGTAAACAACTATGAGAAGACATAGTTCAGTCATAAGAATCTCTAAAGGGAGATTGTTCCCACTTTCATGCTAGCCCACATCACACTACTGTACCCTGCCCATGTCTGCTCCTAGATATTAAGAAATAAATATTAATGCAAAACCCTCGGATCATTCTTACTACAACCATCACTACTTAACAGTGGATTTCACCTATGTTCATTTTTTTTAATTAACAATTATTTATAGTCCCAAATATACCTGGACTAACTCTCGCTTTCACTTATTCTTTTGGGGCAATCTACCAAATATACCACCCTCATCTTCATTTTCCAAAACCCAGCCTTGAACATACATCTCTTGGTCAAACAACTTTAAGGACTTTTTTTTTTGCCTGCAGGAAGAAACCTATATTCCTTAAGCAGGTCCATGGTGTCCCTCCAGGGATATGTCCTTATGAGAGTTTTATGCCAGCCAAACTATTTGCTCTTCAAACACACTTATTCCTATGCCTAAATCTGTATTAGTCCTTCTGTCCAGAATTACGTCACTGGCCATTTCCACTAAAGCCCTACTATTCCTTCAAAAACCAAGTCACATTTTATATCCTCTACCAACACTTCTCACCAAACCAGCCCCCCACAGTCACTCTATCTTCAGAACTATATAGCACTCTTATCTGTGTCATCCATTTATACTCGGTACCTGCTATCTTCTACTTGTACTTATCTTTGTATACAATTTTCCTTACTCCCCAGTTTCACTATAAATCCCTGACAGGTTTAAAAATCTCGCAAGTCCACAACTACTCCTACAGCAACCAGTTTTGCCAAGCGCCCATGAAATCAAGCAGAGTTCAAAAGCACGGAAGATTCAGAAGCCTCAGAACAGAGCAATCATGGGGGGCCTGGGTGGCTGTTGGTTAAATGTCTGCCTTTGGCTCAGGTCATGGTCCCAAGATCCTGGGATCAAGCCCCACATAGGCCTTCCTGTTCAGTGGGGAGTCTTTGCTTCTCCCTCTGCCTCTTGACCTGCTCATGCTCTCTCTAGCTCTCTCTCATGAGCTCTCTCTCCCACATAAATAGAAAAAATATTTAAAAGAAAAGAGAAATCAGAAAATTAAGGATTCACAAAGTAGGGCCATTAAAAAGTTTAGAACACTTGTCATTATTTAGCTTAGAGAAGAGAAATCTGGGAGAGACCTAAAAGTCTCTTTCAAGTGTAAAAGGATAAGGTTTATAGCTATTCTCAGTGTTAAATAAGAAAATGAGAGGGCGCCTGGGTGGCTCAGTGGGTTAAAGCCTCTGCTTTCGGCTCAGGTCATGATCTCAGCGTCCTGGGATCGAGGCCCGCATGGGGCTCTCTGCTCAGCAGGGAGCCTGCTTCCTCCTCTCCCTGTGTCTCTGCCTGCCTCTCTGCCTACTTGCAATTTCTCTCTCTGTGTCAAATAAATAAATAAAATCTTTAAAAAAAAAAAAAAGAAAATGAGAATCTGAAGCAATGTGATTTGAAGACTTAGCAAGACATTAAAAAGAACTTTTCTATGAGGATTCTGAGAAACCAAAATGTACATTATCAAGGTAATAAGTTTTTCTCAAATTTCTTGTTTTTTAAAAATAGCGATTCAGCTTCAGATCTGATAGGTAAGGAGCTTGGAAGTTGTCACTCTTGTCCTTACCACAAGAAAAAGCTAAACAACCTAAAAATCAACTTTTCTGACCCACCAAAGAACTGAGGTCACAGGGTAAAAGACCACCTTAAAATCTGGAGGGACAGGTAAATCCAGAACACCATAGCCTAGATCTGTTTACCTGAAGCAAAAGCTGCTAGAGCTATAAACTGGTAGGAAAACTAATAGTAATTTTGACAAACTGAGGAGAGGAGAGTGCAGACTAACATAAAAATGAGAAACTCCTGGGGAGCAGCAGTCTTGTCCCCCACCAAGGTTTGTGGAACTTACCTTCCAAGTGCCACCAGGTTCTCAGTCCGGAGTTGATAAGGATTACCTGTGGCTCTGGCAGAGGGAGGGGAAGTTTAGTCACTGAAATACTCACAGAAATTTCTCCATGACAAAAGGCTACTCTCCAGGGGAAAGACTTTATCAGAGCTTTATTCCACTTAGGGAAAAAGCTTTTTCCCCTACCTCAACCCCCTCTAGCCTTTTCATCTTACCTAAGAGAGTAGGGGACGGCTAAGAAACACATGTGAAGGTCACTGACTCACTAAAGACTAACATTTAATCATAAGATTGTAGAATGCTTTTCCTCCCTCACACTTTACCACCACACCAACAGGGCTCCCATATAATAACAGTGGAGGGCGCCTGGGTGGCTCAGTGGGTTAAAGCCTCTGCCTTTGGCTCAGGTCATGATCTCAGGGTCCTGGGATCAAGGCCCGCATCGGGCTCCCTGCTAAACAGGGAGTCTGCTTCCTCCTCTCTCTCTCTGCCTGCCTCTCTGCCTACTTATAATCTGATCTCTCTCTCTCTGTGTCAAATAAATAAATAAAATCTTTAAAAAAATAAGTAACAGTGGATTACAGCTGAAAGAGATTCAAGATGCAGATTTTCTCTGAGGAGGAGCACCTAAGGAAAGCCAAGAGTCAGTGAGGACATAAAAATAGGAGGACTAGGGCGCCTGGGTGGCTCAGTGGGTTAAAGCCTCTGCTTTCGGCCCAGGTCATGATCTCAGGGTCCTGGGATCGAGGCCCGCATCGGGCTCTCTGCTTGGCAGGGAGCCTGCTTCCCCCTCTCTCTCTCTGCCTGCCTCTCTGCCTCCTTGTGATCTCTCTCCCGCTGTGAAATAAATAAATAAAATCTTTAAAAAAAAAAAATAGGAGGACTAGAAGAACGTGAAGCCTCTGCCACCTATGGCTACAACAAAAATTAAATATAACCCAATTCCTAACTAGACTAACATACAGCCTTATCCCACAGGTCTACCTACCTCAGTTCCTATTACAAAATCAAATGTTATAAATTACAAACACTGTAAATGAAGAATGACTTTGATGGGCTCATTGGTAAAATAAAAAGAGAAGAGGAAAGAATAAATGAGATTCTTTAAAAAAATAGTGAAAATAGCTCGCTGGAAACATTATTCACAGTAACCAAAAGGTGGAAACAACAAAGTCTATCGGCAGATAAGTGGGCAAATAAAATGTGGTCTATACTTACAATAAAATATTACACAGCCACAGAAAGGAGGGGAGTACTGATACTTGCTATAACAGAAATGAATCTCAAAAGTAGGCTAAGTGAAAGAAGCCAGACACAAAAGGTAACATGTTTTGCTTCTACTTGTATAAAATACCCAGAAGAGCTAAATCCAAACAGACAGAATGTAAACTAGTAGTTACCAATAGCTTATAGCAGGGGTAAGTATGGAGTAACTGCTTACTGAACAAGTAGTTTTTTCTTTTGAGGTGACAAAAATATTTTGTAACTAGCTATAGATGGTGGTTGCACAATACTGTGAATGTACTAAATGCCCCTGAATTGTGCACTTTAAAATGGTTAATTTTATGTTTGTGAATTTCACCTAAATTTTTTTTAAAATGCTACATCACAAGAATTCCCAAACTAAAATGCAAAGAGAAAAGCAAAATGAAAAAGAAAAGTACAGAACAACTAAGAACTGTGAAATAATTTCAAAAGGTATTTTATATATATACATATATGTATATGTGTGTGTGTATATGTGTATGTGTGTGTGTGTGTGTGTATATGTATAATTGGAATACCAGAAGGAGAAGAGAGAGAAAACATAGCAGAATATTTAAAATAATAATGGTTAAGAATTTTCCAAAATTAATGCCAGACACCAAACAACAGATACAGAAAACTCATATAACACCAAACAAGTTAAATGCTGAAAACCCTACCCTCAACAGATCTTACTCAAACTGCATACAATCAAAGACAAAGATAAAATCTTGAAAGAAGCTAGAGGTTAGGAAACAATAACAAATACCTTATTTATAGAGGAACAAGGATAAGAATTATAGCAGAAACCATGCAAGCAAAAAGAGAATAAAATGAAATATTTAAAGTGGTTTTTTTTTTAAGTCGCCAACCTAGAATTCTATATCCAGCAAATGTATCCACCAACGGTGAAGGAGAAACAAAGATTTTCTCAGATAAGCAAAACCTAAAGGACGTCATCAGTGGCAGAACTATCCTATAAGAAATGTTAAAAGAATTTCTCAAGGAGAAGAAAACTTATTCTCAAGGTCAGAAACTTGGATCAATGTAAAGAAAGGAAGGGCACTGGGGGAAGATAAATGAATTTAATATAAAATCTAATTATCTTAGTCTTAATTTTTCTAAAATATAACTGTTTAAAGTAATAATGATAACAATGTGTTAGGCGATTATACCATATGGATAAGTGAAATGAATGACAGCATTGTCATAGGGATGGGAAGGAAAAATTGAGACTACTCTTTTATAAGGTACCTGTACTACCTGTGAAGTAGTATAGTGTTACTCAGACTTGGATCAATTCAAAATAATAGTTAAGATCACAAACAATTATTTGGCTAAGGTTGCTGAAATATAATTCAATACAAGAAGTGAAAGGCAGAAGCAAACTACATAATCCAGAAAAGGGAAGGCTTATGTATACATACGTGTGTGATTAGGGGTGGAGGAGCAGGGAACGGTGCCATGGTGGAGATTACAAAAATATTTGAAGATATCTTGTCAAAGAAGAATCAGGCATAGGAGCAGCTCAGTCAGTTAAACATCCAAGTCTTGGTTTCAACTCAGGTCATGATTTCAGGGTCCCATGTCAGGCTTGAGTCCCATATAGGGCTCCTCGCTCAGTGAGGAATCTGCTTAAGATTTCCTCCCCCAGTATCCTTTCCCCTGCTTGTGCTCATGCACTCTTTCTCTCTCTCGAATAAATAAATAAAAATTTTAAAAGAGAAAGAAGAAGAATCAGGCATATTCTTCATTGTTCCTGAGGACAGAAATGGTACAAATAATTAAGAGCTACAGAGAAGCAAATTCAGACTAATAAAACAATAAATTTTCTAAGCATTAGAGCTGTCCAAACACAGGGTGCACTGCTTGGAAGGTAGTGATCCTTTCAACAGTAGAATTTTTCAAGCTCAGGCTAAAAGATGAAATTATATTGTAGAGTGAATTCTTCATTGGACCAATAAAAGAGAGAGGGAGGGAAAAAATGGCCTTGAAAATTACTTGAAACTCTACAATTCTATGATCCTACCTTTTGAGTAAAACAAAACAAAACAAAACAAAACAAAACAAAAAAACCCATCCTCGATAAGTCTTATGAAACTTGGAGTTTTTCATCATTATCACAGTAAAGATGGTACTGAAGGATCTGAATTTAAGTACATTTTAACATGTTTAGGGTCTGGATTCCTTGGCTGCAAGCATCTAAATATGACTCTAGCTAATGTGGGACATTTGGGGAAGAACATCAGAGAAATCACAGGCTTGAATGAAGGCTAGAGAACCAACCTTGGCAACAGGATTCCTCAAGGGAGATCCAGACAGCTAGGAAATAGGAACTGCCTCAGAACAAAAAGAGTAAAGTCAATTTTCCCCTGCTGTGATGAACATACTCCAACTATTATTTATTTTCAGCCTTCTCAAGATCCAAAACCTCCAATAAAAAGCGTTTGATTGCCTGTGCTTAGTTCATGGACACACACTAGCTATGAGGGGGAGAAGGACAGCCTGGACTCTAGGGTTTTTGACCTTTCTTGGGGGGCAGGCACTGGCTCTATCTCTCTATCTCAGAGTCATTCAGGAAAACAGAAGTCCCACTAATTTTTTTTTTAAGATTTTATTTATATATTTGACAGGATGAGAGAGAAAGTACAAGCAGGAGGAGTGGCAGGCAGAGGGAGAAGCAGGCTCCCCACAGAGCAAGAAGCCCAATGCCGGACTCAACCCCAGGAGCCTGGGATCATGACCTGAGCCGAAGGCAGATGGTCAACCAACTTAGCCGCCCAGGTGCCCAACACTAGTTATTTTAACAGAGTGATTTTAATATAGGTTATTAAAGGACTGAAAAGTCAAACAAAAATGCTGAAGAAACACAGAGGTAATAAGTGCAGTAACAATTTTCCTTCCCAGGGCTGCCAGAGCAAAGGGAAGTGGTTGGGTTATCTGAATCCAAATACTTAGAGAAACTCTGCACTGCTGAAGTCCACCCTCTAAGAAAGAAAGTAGATTTAAGCTGCCTCTGGTCTCTTCAGAGCTCAAAGGAAGGGCTTGCACAAACTATGGAAAGAGCCTAGCTGTCCATCAAAAAAAGAATGGATAAAGAAGATTCCATAAATATATATACATATATACACATACATACATACATACAATGGAATACTATGCAGCCATCAAAAAGGGAAACCTTGCCATTTGCAATGACATGGATGGAACTAGAGGGTATTATTATTGCTAAGCAAAATAAGTCAATCAGAGAAAGATAATTATAATATGATCTCACTGACATGAGGAATTTGAGAAACAAGACAGAGGACCATAGGGGAAGGGAGAGAAAAATGAAACAAGATGAAACCAGAGAGAGAAACAAACCATAAGAGACTCTTAATCTCAGGAAACAAAATAAGGGTTGCTGGAGGGGATGGTGATTTGAGAGATGGGGTGGCTGGGTGATGGACATTGGGGAGGGTATGTGCTGTGATGAGTGTTGTGAATTGTGTGATGATTCACAGACCTGTATCCCTGAAATAAATAATACATTATTACATTATACATTATGGTTTTTTTTTAAAGATTTTATTTATTCATTTGACACAGAGAGATTACAAGTAGGCAGAGAGGCAGGCAGAGAGAGAGGAGAGAGGAGGAAGCAGGCTCCCTGCTGAGCAGAGAGCCCAATGTGGGCCTCGATCCCAGGACCCTGGGATCATGACCTGAGCTGAAGGCAGCAGCCCTAACCCACTGAGCCACCCAGGCGCCCTATACATTATGTTAATTAAAAAAAAAAAAAAAAAGACGGGCTTGTAAATCTAGACTCAAACCTCTGAGGAGGGGGTACTCTGCCAGGTTCCTGTAGGTAGGCTGAAGCCCAGCTCACAAAGTGCTGCAGTGCACACCAGAATGACCAGCAGCTACAGGGGTGAAACACCATTTCTGGGGCATTGAAGACAGGAAGAGCAAGTAAGCCTCCTAGTCTCCACCTAGGGCCCTCTATAAACAGGAAGTCATCTAGCAAGAGAGACACCGGAATTTGCATAATCCCAGCCCCAATACCACAAGCCACATATAGCAGCATGAGTGAGAGCTGACAATTGGCTTAATCACTGGTATGTCATTCCACCAAGACCAACACATTGATTGAAGGAATCATCCAGAGGAAATTGGGTTGCTTGGAAAAAAGCAAGGTGTTTTTGTTGCCCAGTGACCAAACATGGGAACATGGGAACTCCAGAAGACTAAGAATAGCCACCTCCTAAGTATCTAAAAAAAGATAGCTACCTCTCACAGTTTCTAAAAAAGTGGCAAAAATACTCTGATTTTTTAATTTAAGAGGTTGGCTCAGTAATGGCTTTGGGGAGAAAGTCTAAAAATGACATAATACTTTACCCACTCAGTGTATGGCTCCAGGTATATGGAACACAGGGATCAAAGAGCAAGCATAAATTTGCAGAATTAAATGCTAATAGAGTTCATTCCTAAGTAACTGGTGATGGGCATTTTGCAAAGCACATGAAAAGAAAGGAAAATCTCCTTAGAAATAAGCTACTGGAGGGATGGCTCAGCCTGTTAAGCATCCAACTTTCAATTTTAGCTCAGGTCATGATCTCAGTGTCATGATATTGAGCCCTGCATCAGGCTCCACGCTGGGCATGGAGCTACTTAAGATTCTCTCTCTTCCTCTCCCTATGCCCCACCTTGCCCCATGCTCACTCACTGTCTCTTAAAAAAGAAAAAAAGAAAAAAAAAGAAATAGTCTTGGAATTCTGTACTAAAAAGTTGGCTTTGGATCAATTACAGACTGAAGTACCAAGAGTCCTCTGCAATTAATGTTAAAGGCTCTGAAAAAGCGCACAGCAAATGGAGGACAGGGACATGAGATCTGGGGACACATGGAAAAGTCGACAAGTGACAGAGACAACCAAATCTAAGGAGGACAGAAGCAGCTCCTCTCCATCAGGCTAAGCATTCTACTTATCACCATAGAAGAATCCAAAGTTAATATCAAGCTCAAAAAAACAATTTAGTGTACATATTAAACTAAAAAAATAAGCTTAATATCATTATCCCATAGGATACAACTGGCAGCTGTTAATATTTGTTTAAATTAAGTATATTGCCGTGGCTCCCAAGCTAGTGCTAGACAGATGTGGTTTCAAGAGGGGCATATGGCTCTAAGATGCACCCCCTGAAAGGAAAAGTCTTGCGCTGCCTGGTGCTTCAGGATTACATCAGCATATTAAAGGGCCTGAGAGCCTTGCTGTAAAGAGAAATGCTTACCTTCAACTCAGTGTATCCTCCATTTATTTCAACTGAGAAGCCTGGTTTCAATAAACATCTCCCTGAATGGGGTTTTTTTTTTTTTCAGAACACAGTTTGTAATACATTGTTATATATTGTTTGTAAAAAGCCTATAATTCCCTATCTCACAGAATAAACTCATTTATTTTCATCCTTTGTTGTCTTAATAACATTAAAATGCAAAACCCCTCTAGATGTCATTTTTCAAAAATGTTCAGATCTGATGGTTTCAACCTATTACCAGATTCTGATGCCAAAGACAGGCCAGGTAAGCAACACTCCCCTTAGCACGCTGCCTTACTGGGCCCTCAGCATTTCTGGATGGGACCCACACAGCTCACGTGGAATCGTTCCCTCTAGGGAGACACAATACAATTGCTCGTAGGCATCTTAACAGGTCTAATGGGTAGATTGGACTCTTCCTTACTTTCCCAAAATTCCAAAATTCCAAAATTAGTGGCCATTTGGGGGGAAAAAATTACGGAAAAATAAGGATTTACTAAATCAGAATTTCTGGTCCCCCAACCTAAACATAATTTGGCTAAAATAAAAAATGGGCCTCTTTAAGAAGATGAAATACCTATTGATGTATTCTGAAATTAGATAAGCACATCTCTCACTAATGGCAGTTTTAGCATATTCCAATGTAATTTAACTCCACCTGATTGTTTGAGGGAAGTGGAGTCTCTCTACACCTATTTTGAAAGAAAACTATAAAATGACCCTGAGTTTCTAAAGTTCCCAGATGGTGCTTTGTAAATGCATAAAATACGCATGTTTGTTCTTTCTGCCTCCCTCCTTCCCTCTTCTTCCCTTCCTGTCTCTGTCTCTCTTCCGAAACTTGCTCTTGGTTATTATCACCTTCTGTTAAAGGGTTGGAAAGCAAACTTGCAATTTGGGTTAAAATGGAATGTAGTTTCATAGTACTGAATTTAAGTGGCAAACTTTTAGGAAATATTAAGTGGCAGAATAACATTTCAGAAATTTTGAAGGCCCAAATCAGTTAAGAATGGCAAATATAACTCTGCTTTTATGGAATGCAGGCTAGCTAAATTTCATTTCAAAAAGGTAAAAGTCTTCCTTTGTTGTAAGATTGTATTAAAATAAATGAATTACAGTTCCATATTTTAATTTCAGATGCTGCCTCAAGCTCCAGACATCATTGGAAGACTGATCACCCTGTTTTCATATCAGAGAAGAAACAATATGTGATGGGAGAATTTTTGTCAGAGAGAACAAGATCTCTGCTATAAGAAATACGTAAACGAGGGGCACATGGGTGGCTCAATCAGTTGAGTGTCTGACTCTTGATTTCGGCTCAGGTGGTGATCTCAGGGTCAGGAACTCAGGGTCATGAGATGGAGCCCTCTGTTGGGCTCCATGTTCAGTGCAGTCTCCTTGCCCCTCTCCCTCTGCTCCTCCCCTGGCTCTCTCTCTCTCTCTCTCTCTCTCTCTCTCTCAAATAAATAAATAAATAAAATCTTTTTAAAAAGAAAGAAAAGAAATGCATAGAGTTGTTAAAATTAGAGTAACTAGTATTAATATAGCAATTTACAGCTTATAAAATATTTTCAGAAATATTTCACTTGGTTATCCAAATAGCCCGTGATAGAAGTTAGGCAGTTAGTTACTATTACTTTCATCTCTGTTTTGCACAGAAAGGCAAAGACTGAGAGACATTCCATGGCTTCTCCTGGAACACACAGTGATAAGAGGCAAGGATGACCTAAATCCAGGGCATCGAACTCCAGATCTTGTGTTCTTTTCTCATTCATTCACTGTCCCACCTGGGGGTCTGCTATGGCTCAGATTCACAGCCAAATACTATCATCAACTCAGCAAGTGAAGTCTTAAGTAGACACTTAGAAAAAGGAGTCATGTCACTTTTAAGACTAATAAATCATAGAATAGCATTTCTATGCTGAAATTTTTTTTTAAGATTTTATTTATTTATTTGACAGAGAGAGCAAGAGAGCACAGACAATGGAACTGTAAAGGGAGAGGGAGAAGTAGGCTTCCTGCTAAGCAAGGAGCCGGATGCAGGGCTCCATCCCAGGACCCTGGGATCATGACCTGAGCTAAAGGCAGATGCTTAATCGACTGAGTCACCCAGGCACCCCATATGCTGAAAGTTTTTTGTAAAGAATTTTATTATATTAAAAAATCTTAAAAACACTAAAGATAGTCCTTGCATAATATACTTAAATCCATTTGTTAAATTAATTTATCTTTAAAAAAGGACAAACAACATAAATTATGACTTAAAAAGTGGGCTTTTAAAAAGAGTTAACATTAATGTTGGATTCTTTTATATAAATAAATTTATCATATAATTTATTAAATAATTTGGGAGTTCCATGCTTTCTTCTTAGATTCCGCTACTGCTATCAACAGAACGCTAGTTTCCATATAAAATCTTCTAAATTCTGACTGTTGGATATTGTCCAAAAATATCTATCAATCATTTGTCACTTTTAACACTACTGATTTGAGATTTTAACAATCCTTATTGGGGGAAAGTCGCCAAGCATGCAACAAAATGTTCCAACAATCATAATCTATAAATTCACTGATTCACTTTATAGATACTACCTAAATTCTGTCAGCTACAAAACCCCATAAAAAACTAGGGCTAGCTTGCATCATTAGGAGAGAGAGGAAAGAAAGAATAGATGGTTAATTATCTCTGCCTATTTACGAAAATGCAATTCATTTGTTCCTTCACTTGATAAATATTTATTGTGTTATTGTTAAAGATGCTAGTGAAAACAGAAGGTTTTAGCGACAGAAAAAAATGCAAAGACATGTTTACCGAGCATGTTTTATGTGTGGCACTAAAAATGTGTGAGTAAAACTACTCCCTTCTTTATGGAGAGGGCAGTCCGGCAAAAGACAGAATAATCATCGCATAAACTTAGATATAGAAGCTACTTAAGATAAGTTTAAAACTCAGTTCAGGTGTCAAAATTTAGAGATCATTCCCTCTAAAATAGAACAATATGAGGAATTTTTAAATAATTATTTTTAATTAAGAAAAAAGAAAGAAAGGAAGGAAAAACATGTAAGTCATGGCTAGAGCAGGTGTTGAAATCCAGTCCAAGACAGGCACATTCAAGATTTGTACCTGAAATTCAATAAGTCAGTGCCCAATACAGTCTGTAATCCATAAGGCAAGATCAAGTACAGGCAGGTAGTGAGCAAAAACTAAGAATAGAAGGAAACCACCTCAATTAATAAGGGCTACAGATAAAAAGGCCACAGCTGGGGTGCCTGGGTGGCTCAGTCAGTTGAGCATCTGATTCTTGCTTTTGGCTCAGATCATGATCTCAGGGTCTTGAGATCAAGCTCCAAGTCAGGCTCTGTGCTCAGTGGGGAACCTGCTTGAGATCCTCTGACCCTCCCCCTGTGCTCTCTCTCTCTCTCTCAAATAAATAAATCTTTTTTAAAAAATAATAAACATAAAATGGCCACAGCTAACATCATACTCAACAGTATAAGATTGAAAGCTACCTTCTCTAAGATCAGAATAAGGCAAGGATACCTATTCTTGCCTCTACTATTCAACACAGTGCTAGAAGTCCTATTCAGAACAATTAGACAAGAAAAAGAAATAAAAGGCACTCAAATTGGAAAACAAGAAAAATTATCTCTTCACAGTTGACATCACTTTATAAGTGGAAAACCCTTAAAACTCTACCAAAAAAATGTTAGAAATAATAAATGATTTTAGCAAACTTTTGGAACATAAAAATCAACACAGAAAAAATCAGTTGTGTTTCTATACATTAAAAACGATCAATCCAAAAAGGAAATTAAGAAAACAGCCTCATTTACTATAGCATCAAAATAATAGAACTTAAGAATAAACTTAACTAGTGGGGTAACTTGTCTTGTCACCCCATTGTACACTTAAGACTACAAAACATCTATAATATTTCTTGCTACTTTAAAGAAATCAAAGATGATACAAATTACAGACAAAATACTTGCACTCATGGATTAGTAGACTTAATATTATTAAAATATTCTTACTACCCAAAATGATCTACAGATTCAATGCAATCCCTATTAAAATTCCAATAACATTTTTTTAGAAATAAAAATAAAATCCTAAAATCACTTGGAACTTTAAGAGAGCTCGAATAGTGAGAACAATCTTGAAAAAGAAGAACAAAGCTAAAGTTCTCACATTTCTTGATTCCAAAACAAGAGTCAGACAAGAAGGAAGCCAGTGTTTAATTCCACCAAAGCATCTTTCTTGTCCTCATCACATACAACAGGTTGTGTGCCCATGCAATGATTCCAGGACCAATATATAAAGATGCTGTTCAATATTGAGCAACCCAAGGGCAATTAACATGCTTGCTTTGAAAGGATGTTACTGTTCCTTGTTGTTTATTTGTTCCTTACTATGCATGGTGGAATTTTAGAATTTTCCTGGCTGTTCTAGTCAAAAATAATTTTCTTAAAGAATAGAGATCTTCTCAAGAAAATGGAAGTTTATTGAAAGAGTATATTAAGTACTGCAGAAATCCATGATTGGGGCTCATTGCCCAACAGGGTCTCACAGAAGGTGGATGAGAATTAAGGCTCCTCTCTCTATGCCTCATTTGTATGCTATAGATTGAGGGTTTCCATTTAGACTCCAACTGAGACTGGCTGAAGTTAGATCTCTCTCTTACTAACTCAGTTTCTTCAATTTCATCACCTATAAGAGGGCTAATGAAGTGAAGTGTTTAAAACAATATCCAGAATGGAGTAATCTCAGTATTTTGCAGAGTTCCTTTACCAAGGTCTATTTTTCTCTACTTCTTAATTAGTTCCCACTTGACTCAATAAGATGGCTGCCCTCTCTGCCCACTTTCTGTTCAAAAGCCTGCTGTCTGCAAACCTATGTCTCCCAATTTGAATTCTTGAGAAAGAGAAGTCAATTCAGTGCCAGCTAGTTTCTATAACATGCAAAGATGTCCCTTGCTCTGGACAGGTCAAGGAACAAAGCATGTCTAATACACAGAAATGGTGTCCCCCCCCCCTTATATATACAAGATCTTTACCATTCCACTAGACAGAGTGAAAAAGTTTCACCAGAACATGGCTCCAATACCATAACACACAGTGGGGAAACAGGAGTTATCATTTATTTTTTAGTGCTCTGCAAAGTTGGTGGTTTTGTTGCTCTTTTATGGATGAGGAAACTAAAGCAAAGAAAGATTGAGCTGTCCATGCTTCGATGAGAGTAAATGGCAGAATAAGCACTTCATTTTAAATCTGTCAGCTCCAAAATCACTATTTTCTCCATATTGTCTCCCTATTAATTACTTAACATGAGTTCAGGTTTCCACAAACTTTGCAAAACATAAGAATTTTCTTTTTTAAAGGCTTTATATATTTATTCATGAGAGAGAGAGGCAGAGGCAGAGGGAGAAGCAGTCACCCCAAGGAGCAGGGAGCCCGATGTGGGACTCAATCCTAGGACCCCAGGATCATGACCTGAGCTGAAGGCAGATGCCCAACCATATGAGCCACCCAGGTGCCCTGGTTGGGTTTTCTGTTTTTTTTGTGTGGTTTTTTTTTTTTGTTTTTGAAAGATTTTATTTATTTATTTGAGAGGGGTATGGAGAGAGGGACAAGCAGACTCCACACTGAGCACAGAGCTTGATGCAGGGCTCGATTCCACAACCCTGAGATCATGACCTGAGCTGAAATCAAAAGTCAGAGGCTTAACTGACAGTGACTCAGGCACCCCCATAAAAATTATATTGTGACCTGAATTATTACTTGGTCTGTAATGAATTTTGTTTGCTATTTGATATAAAGAACTTCTCCCATATTAACTATGTTCCCTCTCTAATCTTTTGATTGCCTATCTACTAGACTTCAATATTAATATGACTTTAAAATTAGCATCAGCTTAACAAAAGAGTAGCTACAAATCAAAAAAATAAATAAAAATACATTCTGTCTCAAAACATGATTATTTGGGAAGAAGAATTATAGATTATTTTCATTATTTTATTTCATTTTTTTACATATTTGTGCATTCTGTCTACAGTGTTCTGCAGAAAAGGCATAAAGTGACTGCCTTAAAAAAAAAAAGGCACTCTTCCTAGATTCCCCCTTGGTGTTATATTTTTCAATTTTCTACAGAAGAGCAATTTAGAAAGAAAAAATGGGGAGAGAGGTGTAGAGAGAAAGGAAAAGAGACACATATTTCCCTCACATAGCTCATTCTTAGAGGTTATGAGCACTCCTAGAAAAAGACCAGTTCTCAGAAATGCTAGAATTATTGTTCAAATACAATGTACAAGAATTGTCCACTTCAGTCTTGTTTGTGATAATAGGAAATTAGATGCAATCTAAAGCCCATTGTTGGGACACTACTCAAGTATTACCTGCTTAATCAGACCCCTGAGAAAGCTATCCAATCTGAGCACAATGAAAGCAATTTCAGCTCCCTCTCAGATCAAGCCTAGAATTTTAAACTGATAGGACCTTCAAGAGCATCTAAATAACACTCTTCACTTTATAGCTGAGGAAACATAGCCCCAGTAATATTGTGAGATCTGTTCAACATCATACCTTCAGTTAGTACCTAGTTAGTAATCAAATAAAATAGAAGTCCTCTGAAAGAAGTTCACTGAAAACAGAACCAGTAGCTGGTTGGTAAATAGAAAAAGCTAATTAAAATATACAACTTAAAAAATTATTACAATTATATTTTTTCTTAATATATCTAAATCTATGCAAATTCACATTTTTGGTCACTGTTAGACCAAGGGTTTCTCTGAGAATGGGCCCACTGACAGGAGTTCCAAATCTTCCTTTTTACATAACCACATCTATAATGCATTTATGCATTGACTATGACTTTCTTTTTTTTTTAAGATTTTATTTATTTATTTGACAGAGAGATAGAGAACATAAGTAGGCAGAGTGACAGGCAGAGGAAGAGGGAGAAGCAGGCTCTCCGCTGAGCAGGGAGCCCAATGTGGGACTCGATCCCAGGACCCTGGGATCATGACCTGAGCTGAAGACAGTGGCTTAACCAACTGAGCCACCCAGGTGCTCTGACTATGACTTTCTATTGCAATTTCTTTAAGTGAATACTTAAGGAATTTTATACAGCAATCTAAGGGCAGAATCATTTTAGAATTCTGTCACGCATTTTCCATGTTTTATAATCGTGTTATACCTAGTTCTTTTAGCAAACACCTTAATTGAAACTTTTGAAAACATTCAACTGGGTCTTAGCACTTCCATTTTATTGCTCTACATAATATTTAATTAAATATCATAATAATAACAATAGCACTGGATAGAGAGATTTCAGATAAACTAAACTGGCTCCAGGTAAATATGGAAGTAGATGTCCCCAGGCATACTAGGAAGAAGCATGCTACCTACTATTAGTTTTCAGTATCAGAAGCAACAGTGAGCATTATTTATTCATGGAGGGAATGGCAAACTTCCATTAATCCAGAGTCAGGTAAGTAGGGATTGACCAAGAGAGCTTCTTTTTTTCTTTTTTTCTTTTTTCTTAAAGATTTTATTTATTTATTTGACAGAGAGATCACAAGTAGGCAGAGAGGTAGGCAGAGGGAGAAGGGGAAGCAGGCCAAGCAGAGAGCCCAATGCGGGGCTTAAACCCAGGAACCTGAGATCATGACCTGAATAGAAAGCAGAGGCTTAACCCACTGAACCACCCAGGCACCCCAACCAAGAGAGTTTACATTGTAGTTGAACTCAAAAGTAAGTTTTCTCAACTCAAGATTCTCTCTACCATATTCAAATTAATCTCTAGCCAAGTATGTGATAATAAATTCAGTGATATCTTAAAAACAGACTACATGACTTAAAAGCAGATACCTATGTTTTCTTATCCAATAAAATTTGCAGAAGGAGGTGAAGGGAAAGAGATAGCAACACTGAAACATGCCATTAACAGCTCTGCTTATTCACCAATCACTGTTTTCTTTTAAACTTTCTACATGAGAACTGAATGCTAATGAAAGTGAATCAAAATATTTCATCTCCAGGGTAGACAGAGAGATGATAGATAAGTAATGGTAAATTTAAAGGAATTGGCTCATTTGTGGGGCTCACAAATCCAAAATCTGTACATTTGTAGGGCAGGCTACCAGGCTGGAAACTTCAGGCAGGACTTCTATGTTACAGTCTTGAGCAAAAGGCAGAATTCCTTTTCTTCTTTGTCTTCTAAAGCCTTCAACTGATTAGATGAGACCCACCCACATTATTGAGGGTAATGTCCTTTACTTAAAATCAATTGAGTGTGCATGTTAGTCACATCTACAAAATACATTTATGGCAACATCTAGTATTTGGCCAAACAACTGGGCACCATAACCTAGCTAAGTTGACACACAAAATTAAATATCACTATATCCTATATGGAGGAGTACATTGGATGATTTTAAAACAAAACTGGAATCTCTGATTAAGATTTTCAGTCATTTACATTTTCTATATCACCAAGACAAACAAACAAAAACCAGGTTTTCAGTCAAATTAGATGCAAACATTTTCTAAATAAATCTATTTCTTTCTATTCTAGGCTGCTGTGCTTTTTATCCAGTTGACTTGTAGATGCAGGCAATTCATGCTTTAATAATACAAATGCTATACCTTGATTAAAACAAAAAGATGCCTTTGGAAATATGTGCCTCATTTGTGTTATTTCAGAGGAAAGTGGGATGCTTTCTCTACAATCATCTCAGAAGCTCTAGCAAATTAGACAAAGTCCACCAAAAATCTAGTTTTCAAGATCTGTTGGACTTCCCAACAAAAATGGGGAAGAAAATTTAGAAGCTTAGCAACTAAAGGAAACAGCTGTCTCTAAGGAGGAAGGGAAGCTGATGCTTGGCATAGAACAGTTCTCCAACCAAGCTTTGAAAGAAATTAGCTCAAGTTTCTTAAGAGAGGGGATTTTAATAAAACTTTAAAAGTTACCTTACCGCTTTGGGGAATCTAAGAAAATAATTGTGACACAAGTGGGGTTAGAGCCCTCACTCATTTCAATGACTGTGATAACCATAGCTCTCTGAAGTGTAATAAAGAATTTGGCTGACCTTTGACTTCCTGGTTCCGGGGAGGTAACTCCTAAATCCTTGGAATTTTCCAAGTGCTGGGAATGTCTTTGTTATTTATGGTGAGCCCCAAGGACTATATCTGAGCTTTGGTGGTTCGGGGGGTGGGGAGCATGCTGGCCATGCCAGAAAAACCAACCATGTATATACAAGGAAACACCAGTGCAAATTCTGAACACCGGAAGCTCAGATGAGATTCCTGCTTGTTGATGCATACTGATGTGCCAGGAGCAATCATAATTATCACACTTTCCTGAATTCTAGGAGTCCTTCTAGCAAATTATCAAACCTGAGATGGGTAGTGGGAACTCCCATATTTGCTGCCAATTGGTCAGAAGTAGAGGTGATTTGGAGATCCTCGAGATTGTGGCTGGTGTCCCAAAAGTGAAAGGCAATCTTGCTGGAGAGTGTCCTTAACCTGTGAAGCCTGAGCTAACCCAGAGTAGTTAGCATCACAACTGTACTATGTTCTCAAAGCAGAAATCACCAGGACACCAGGAGGGAAGTGAGGGAGCTGGAGGCATAGGCAACTTTTAGGAATTTTAGAATTCAGAAATTTCATTTTACATCATATTAAACATATTAAAATGTTCTCGCATCCCCAGATTAAATGTCATTTTTCTTTTAGAAACCAAAAGGCTTTTAATCATTTTATTTTTGAAACAATTATCTGATTTTTGAAAAATTATCTATAAATAACTCATTTATTATTGATAATACCTTCTCAGCAATCGTTGTGATACTTGGGAAATCTTGAGAAGTGAGAAAAATCCACCCTATAAATTATTTTCACATGTAATATAGTTGTTATGGATTCTAAATTTAGCATTTAATGCCTAATGTCCAGATCAGTTCTGCTTGGCATCCCAGTGGTTCTGCAGGGTGGAGACAGGAAGTCGACACTAAGTACATGTCTTAGCTCAGGCTGCATAATGAAGTACCATAGACTGAGTTTCTTAAACAAAAGAAATTTATTTTCTCACAGTTTTGGAGGCTGGAAAACCAAGATCAAGGTTTCACAGAGTCTGTTCCTGATCAGAGTCTTCTGGTCTGCAGAAAGTTGTCTTCTTACTGTATCTTTTCATGGCAGAGAGAGAGAGAGAGAGAGAGAGAGAGAGAGAGCTCTGGTCCCTCTTCCTCTTTTTATGAAGACATTAATCTATTGGGTTAGGGCTCCACCTTATGACTTTAATTTCTTCCTAAACACCCTATATCCACATTTGATTATGTTGCGAGTTAGGGCTGCAGCATATGAATTTTGGTGTCCATCATAGTACAGAGTGATTTTTTTTATTATTAATTTATATTTTGTTCTTTCTCATTTCACACTTTAAGCAAACAGCTAGGTCTTTGGGCACCTTCTCCTCTGGGGCATTTGTATTGTGGCTCAGATAGCAGAAACTAATGAGAGCTGACCATCTTTCTGTCTTGTGTTTACTATCTTGTGTTCAAGAACTAGTTAAGATGATAGGACCAGCAGAGAAGGGAGAAAGCAAGTGGCTTCAAAGTGTTAAGAGAAAAAGGGCCCTCCCATTTCTCCAGGCACCAACCACAGAGCCTTCCAGATTCTTGGTACATCAAGGAAAGAGAAGGGAGCCCCCAGAAAAACTAAGTTTTAATGTCCTACAACTAGCAGGGTAAGACAGCAACTTAGAAAATAGAGTTATTTTTCTGGAGATAAAGGTAATACCATTTTGTTCCTGATGTGATTATTACTCAGGCCCTGCATGGCCTTCACCCTAGCTGTGTGACTGGTGATGCAGGGATTATGTTCACTTCAACTTAAGAACCAAGCATTCAGGATGCCAGGGTGACTCAGTCAGTTAAGTGTCTGCCTTCAGCTCAGGTCATGATCCCAGGTCCTGGGATTGAGTCCCGCATCGGGCTCTCTGCTCAGTGGGGAGTCTGCTTCTCCCTCTGCCTGCCACTCCCCCCTGCTTGCACTTTCTCTCACTCCCTCTCTCTGACAAATAAATCAAACCTTTAAAAAGAAAAAAAAGAACCAAGTATTCATTCATTAAAATATATATATTTATAAAGCGCCTGCTATGTGCAGAGAACCACATGCTTGTGCTGGGGAAAACCTAATGAGCATAATGCCAGCCTGCATGGCACCTGCCAAGAAACACAACCATTAAATAAGAAATTACAGTAAAATGTGAAACATTAAGTGATGATACAGGAAGTCAGTGTCATGAATGCACAAGGAGAGCTTGAAGAGCAGTCATAGAAAGTGGTCAAGATCAAAGAATGGACAAGAGGTAGCCAGGCAACAAGGAAGAAGAAAGACCAGTCTAGAAACGAGGAAACAATTCTACTTACCAAGTCTTGAAGAACCAGTCACTGAAGCCCTGGAGGGTCATCAATTTCAAGTTGACACTCCGCCTAGGAATCCTCTTCATAGTATACCGACACATTATGGTCCAAACTTTGCTGAAAAAAAATATGGCCCTGCCTGACTCACAAGTAGGATATTCACCACTTCATCTTTGAGGCCTTAAACTAGAAGAGCTGATGATGGCTGGCAGATGTGGCAACACTGGATGACAAATAAGTGACAGCTGATAGCCTGACATGACAGCTGTCATGCAGACACAGAGTTGTACTGGCACAAAGAACAGTAAGTCCTAATAATGATACCAAGGATGTAGAAATACCCCTTACAAAATGTTCTCTTAAAAATAATTAAAACAGGGGCACCTGGGTAGCTCAGTTGGTTAAACCACTGACTCTTGATTTCAGCTCAGGTTGTGATCTCAGAGTCAGGAGATGGAGCCCTGCGACATGCTCAGCGTGGAGTCTGCCTGACATTCCCTCTCCCTCTGCCCCTCCCCCGACTTGCACCCTCTCTCAAAAATGAAAGAAATTTACATTTTATTTTAGAAAAATAATTTAAAACTTATTCCATATAAAATAAAAGTTTATTTAAAAAAGTATTTAAAACATAAAAGTTCAGATGCCACAATTGCCTAGAAAATTCACATATTTAGGGGTGCCTGGGTGGCTTTGTGGATTAAGTGTCTGCCTTTGGCTCTCATTATGATTCCCAGGTCCTAGGAGCAAGCCCGGCATCAGGCTCTCTGCTCAGTGGGAAGCCTGCTTCCCCTTCTCCCTCTGCCACACCCCCTACTTGTGCTCTCTTGCTAACTCTCTCTCTCAAGTAAATAAATAAATTCTTTGAAAGAAAAAAAATTCACATATTTAAAATCTCTCACTTCTAATAATGCTAGATTATAATATAGCCATATTATACAGAACTGTAAAAAAAAATCTGAAAAGGGAGAAAGGGGAATTTAGGAAAACAGTTTTTATCACAATAAACGAACTTACAAAAACCAGTGGATATGTGGCCTTCTCGGTTCTCAACCTCACATCTCCCCTATCAAGTCGCAAGGATGCCAAAGGGAAGAAAGGCTATGCAGCTCTCCCCGCTCAATTCAGTCCATGGCTCGTTGGTGGAAATGTAGCCCATATGGTTCCGGTCTGACTTTTCTAATGAGTTCGCCCTGAAGAGAGAAAATCATTTCAATCTACATTTAGTAAACTATGTCATCATATGGCTAGTTTTGTTACATGGTTTGAATTTTGCCAATCTGTCATTCCTGCTCCTATCACACTGTAAAAAAATAAAAACATTTTTTAAGTGGGCATAAGTTACTAGCTTTACTGACTATGAGCTGAGCTGAGTTTATGCCTTTTTCACTTAGCTAATTCTTACTTTAGAAGCTTAACTTTATGAGTTTATCTTACATATTTTCACCACTTAACTCTTCTTATTGGAAGTTAAACTCTGGCTTGCCAAAAGGAATATGGTCATAAACTGGTACTCAATGCCAAAAGTAAGCAGCATTATGAAATTGTACTCCTAAATCCTAGCTTTCCGTGTTTTTAAACTTGAACTCTGGCTATTAAAATATGCGAGATGTGATGGTACCTCACCCTCTGACATATGGGGAAGCCCAAATCCCTGACTCCCAATTAATACAGAAAGGGAGGGAAAGAAAGAATGAAAGAAACAAAAAAAAAAAAAGAGAGAGACATCCTTCATTTCATATGTTTCCGTAGCTCTCAGTGTGTGCAATTTTACCAAAATGAGACTCAAGCACATTAAATCACACATACAAGAAGTTTGTCCCTCGGGCTGCAGGCTATAGCCTGACTCCTATTTATTAAACCAATCTCTTGTGAAGACTTGGCCACTTCACAATGCAGCGGTTGTAGTGCAATGACCCAAGACGAGCCTCAATTTCCCCTCCTTGAGTAAACTGCTGCCTGGCATTCATCACTCTATCAGGATTATTTTGAATTTCAAGTCATCCTAATAGCATTTCTCCCACCTGCCCTTGCATATATTCAGGGCATCCTTTCGTATCAAATTTCCAAATCAAGTCAACCTCACCCATATGGCCATGGTAGTAGAGAAGCCAATTATGGATTGTATGTTTGCCTACTCTTATTTCCTGACTTGAGGTTCCACTTTACTTTATTTTCCACAGTATCCTATCTGTCCTTCTCTGCTATGACAGCAGAATGAAAGACCCCCTCTTGTCAAATGAATGCAGCAGAGGAAATGCTTGTATGGGTCAGGTGTGGGTCTCTGTCTCTATACTGTGGCCAGAGGGCTGCGGGAGTCTGGTGGGCAAGTTGAGGTCATGTGTCTACACCTACAGAAACCCAAAATGCATGGAGCAAAAATGCACTGTTATCCAAAAGGAAAATATGGATAGTATTTGTGGAAGGGGAAATAGAGGCTGAACCAACAATCACAATTTTTGTCTCCAAAACAAATTTATTTTATCCCAAGATATACTAAAACTACATATGACTTAACATATTTTTTGAAGTCACATATTTATTTTTAAGAAGTGATATAAATAAATAAGAAAAAACATAAATAACCTAATAGAAAAATGGGCAAAGTATATAAAATGGAGTATACAGTAAAAAAGACAAATATAGGAAAAGCTGATCAACCTCACTCATAAGAAAAATCACAGTAAGAAATAATGTTCTTCACTAATCAACAATATAAACTACAAGATGCCACTTTTTTAATCTTGAAAATGCTTATGATTGGAGATACCTAGCACATGCAAAGGTATAGGAAACAGTTTTTAGCAGAAGTGTTATGCTGGTATAAATAAGTAGAAAAGATCTACCAAATAACTATCAAAACTAAAATGCATGACTCACAGTGACCCTAAGCTAGGGATTTACCTTACTGGTATACCTGCGGAAATTCCCCCAAGACATAAGTATAGAGATATTCACTAGAGCATAATGAAATTGCAAACAAACCAACTAAAACTGAAACAACCCAGTGTCCATCAACAAATAAGAGGGCAAATGAACTACGATACATCTACCTAACAGAACACTAGAACATTAAAGAGATTTAAGTAGGTCTGTATGTGGAAAGGCTTTCAGATACAAAAGTGGAGAAAACCAAGTACAGAACAGTATACTTTGTAGGAAATCTTTTTTTTTTTTTTTACTGTGTAGGAAATCTTATGTGTGAACAGGAAAAAGGTTGATGCATGTATGTGGAAATATACATATTTTCCTGAAAATAATCAAACAGTTAATAGGGATTACCTTGCAAAAAGAAAAAGGAAGTTCTTCATTTTTCCAAGGTATACGCTTCTCTACAAGTTGATGTTTCTAACATTATAAATGTGCTATTTTATTCTTTAAAAATGTCAACAGGGATTAAGTGGGATGAACACAAATCATTTTTATATTTTCTTCTTTGTACTGTTCTGATTTATAAAAAGACTAGTGTGTATTAAACACTTTAAAGTGTATAATTCAAAGAAGAATAACTTGATGGTATATTAGTAGAACTTGATGGTACATAAGAAAATAAAAATAAACACAACATAGTAATTGGAAGTTTACTGTATAATAGGCAATACACTAAGCACTTTTTACATATGTATGTATATTATTTCATATAACCCTTATTATGAGGATTGAGGTTATGAGATGAGTACTTTTATTATCCCTATTTTATTTTTAAAGATTTATTTATTTATTTATTTATTTATTTATTTATTTATTTAAGAGAGAGTGCGTACAAGTGGGGTCAAGGGAAGGGGCAACAGGAGAGGGAGAGAATCTCAAGCCAAGTCCCTGCTGAGTGCAGAGCCCAGTGCAGGGCTCCATCCGACCCTGAGATCATGACCGGAGGCAAAAACCAAGAGTCAGAGGCTTAACAGACTGAGCCACCCTGGAGCCCCTTATCCCTAGTTTATAATGAGAAGAATGAAGCTAGAAGAAGCTCAGTAAATTGCCTAAGGCTCCTCATAGAGTGAGATTTAAACATAGCCACTCTGACAGCAGATCTAGTGTATTACCAAGGAGTAACTTACACGACAAACATAAATACTGCCATAGAAGCTGTCTTTCCATGGGGCTAGCCTGTGGAAGCATATGCATTACCCTCTGTGTTACTAAGTCTTTAACTGGTAACATCCCTTTTCAGTTCCCTGCCTAAACTGAAGTTACAGAATTCAGGTGATAATAAATTCTGCCTTCTCCAGGATGGAGAAAATCAAATTGAAGACTAAATACATAATATTCTTTTAAAATTCGGGAGACATGCCTCAAATATAACATATTGTTAGTATATACTAAGCCTTCCAAAGGACTGCAGACTGACAGGGTTACTAATCGTGCTTCTGACTGAAAGAGAGCCTTAGCACTGGGACACTAGGCTAGTGTTAGAAGTCTTCACCTGGGGAGCTCATTGGGCTTCAGCTCCTCATTGAGTCTTGAGCCCAGACTATGAGGTAATAGTCTGATTCTCATTTTGAAACACATAAAACCCAAGGAGGTTAACTAATTTCCCTAAGGTCACACAGATGTCACTGGTGCTGTTGGAATTGAAACAGAAGTTTCTTAATTTCCAGCCACTGCAATGCTCCCAAGGTAAAGCTCTTGTTGAATAATTACACAATGACACAAGGGCACTTTACGATTCCATGGAGAGGAGTCCCCAGAAGCAAAATATTTCATTTTAAAATTGAAAACTCTCCGACTTACCAAAGATGGATGTCGTCTCCAGTCGCCAAGTTATGCATCCCAAAGAATCTCTCGGGAAAGTCTCCTAAATATTCTACGTTGGACATCTTGGCTCTAGCAACTTTCCTGAAAGGCTGGTCAGGACCAGTACTGCTCTCTGGCCTGCAAACGTGTAAGGCTTCATGTATAAGCTTCCCCCTGAAAGCATCCATGAGGCATGTGAACGTAAATGACCAATATATCTTTGTGTAGAGCTATAGGAGGGGCCTCATGACTTTCCCTGAATGGGAAATGAACTTGAGAATAAAGCCTGCAAACATCCGCTCAAGTTTATCAGTTCTTCCTAAAGAGTCACTAACCTCAGGTCCCCCCAAAATAAGACAACTTTACAAATCCGTAAAATAAGTGTTTTGATGGAACACAATGCAAAGGAGTTTAGCACAAACCTACCATAGGAAATCTGCTTCAACGCAAGATAATGTTGGCTAAGAAACAGACCTTAGTGGGGTAGCCTTCGGCCAACATGCAGGCGGAGGAAGGAAGGAAGGAATGGTTCCACACCTGTGTGGCTACCCTCCCATCCCTAACCCCGGCTCTTCTACAAGACCAGAGAGAACTACAAGGCTTCTCTCCCTTTGGTGTAAACACATGGCCCAGGCTACACTAGCCAGGAATGGGAGTTAAGGGCTCTGAGTTGTCCAAATGTAATCCAAATGTGGCCAGGCAGCCTGCCCGGGTTTCACTTAGGACCCAGTTTGCAAAAGGAAAATACCCACTCACTCCAAAGCACAGAAAGTTCTGTGGATTTTCCCCAAGGTTATGGGTAAACAGAGGAAGTGAATACCTCACACTTAGTTCTCTAAACCCCTATTTCTTCCCTCCAGATTTCCACTTTCCACAGCAGTTACTCAAACTCTTCCCCCAGAGAAACGCTAGTCAAGCTCTCCTTCACTCCTCTGGACTCTTTCTCAGCTTCCTTTCCTGCTTTGATTCTTCCTATTGACATTCCCACCCCATTGCCTCACAGGACTTCTCTACATCACCGTGATCCAGTAAATCAGTCAGCAAAGGGGAACAGCCAGAGCCAGGGCCAGGAGTGAGAAGAGGGGTCAGGATCCAAATCAGTGAGAAGAGCAGACCCTCAGAAACTGTAAGGGCTTGAAGCTGAGGCAAGACTCACCCTGTCATCCATCAGGATGTAAACCTGTCCACAGAGCTGGTACTTATGCCTCCTGTTCCCAGTTTGCCAGAATAGAAATAATAATAATGCAACAGAATGGAAACAGTAATAGCATAAATTAAATTGCTGATATGATGGGTGCCTGGGTGGCTCAGTTGTTCAGTGCCTTCAGCTCAGGTCATGATCCCAGGGTTCTGGCTCCCTGCTCAGTGGGGAGTCTGTTTCTCCTTCTACCCCCTCCCCCACTCTCTCTCAGACAAATAAAGAAAATCTTTTTAAAAAATAAAAAATAAATTGTTGATATGAATTAAGTGCTTAGCACAGAGCCTAACATTTAGTGAGTGCTCAGTTAGTACCTATTATCATTGTTATTCTCCTACACCCTGAACCTCCTCCATTACTGTATCAAAGTCGAATGTAGGGGCACCTGGGTGGCTCAGTCAGCTAAGTTTCTGCCTTCAGCTCAGGTCATGTTCCCAGGTCCTGGAATGGGACTCCCTGCTCAGCGGGGAGTCTGCTTCTCCCTCTCCCTCTCCCGCTGCCCCTCCCCCCCAACTCATACTCTCTCTCTCTCTCTCTCTCTCTCAAATAAATAAATAAAATCTTTAAAAAAAAAAGAGTTGAATGTAGTTGAAGGGACAAAAATATTTAAAAGCATAAACTGGTTCTCACGCTGTGGCCAAGGACCAATCTCATTTGCGATTTCCAATCTGCCCTGGTCCTGCTGTATATGTGAAGAATGCAGCTCCTGCCACGTGCAGCTTGCTCTGTGAATTTGACGAGTGAACAAGTTAAACGCCATTTAATGAGATGAGTTCACCGTTCATGAGTTCATCACCCTGGGAGGTCACAGCAATGTCATATTGTTAAAAAATGTTTCTAAACACTTGTTCTCATTTGCTGCCATGGACCAGTAGTAAAAAGAGTTCTCAGCCCACACTTGGAGTAGTGGGTACCGATCAGCCAAAGTTCATGAAGAGAACTCAACCAGGCTGGATTGCTCTGAGTTCCAACAATCTAAAAGTGTACTTAGCTTACAGACAGGTGATACACCTCTACAAGGAACCAGAGATGTACTGCCAACCCATGACCCTGTCTCCAACCCAGGCCTATGGCTGAATAATCCCTGAGCCCCATGATCCTTCTAGTGCCTATTCCTTCTAGCTCCTGACATTTTCTCTCCAGCCCAATATGGGATAGAGGGGCACTAAAGAAAAGCCTACTTTCACAAGGAAACCATTTGATAAATTAATTCATGCTACCACGTTAGGAACTTGGTAGGAGAAGGGAAGAGGACAGAATAAAGATGGGATTTGAATTGCAAAATAGTAGTAAAGAAAGAATAATCCTTCCTATAAAGAAACATTAGACAGACAGTTGCAAGTTTGGGTGAGACTGGGAAGGAACTGGAACCCTCATGCACTGCTAGAGGGAACATAAAATGGTGTAGCCCTTTGGAAAACTGTCTGGCATTTCTTCAAAATGTTAGGCATAGAGTTTCCACAGGACTTAGAAACTCTATTTTGAGGTATCTTTACCCAAGAGAAATAAAAACATCTACACACACACACACACGAATGTTTAAAGCAGCATTATTCATAACACCTGTGAAGTAGAAACAACCCAAAGGTCCATTCACTGGTGAATGGAAAAATAAAATGTGATGTCATCATAAAATGGAATACTCTTCAGCAATTAAAAAAACCAAATTATTGATACATGCTGCAACATGAATGAAACTTGAAAACACCCTAAGTGACAAAAGGCAGGCAGAAAAGGCCATGTATGGAATGATCCCATTTGTATAAAATGTCCAGCCTCAGCAAGTCTCCAAAGATTGGTAGTAGATTAGGGGTTGCCTACAGCTGGGGTGAAGTGAGCTGAGGGAAACAAGGAGTGGCTGCTAACAGGCATGGGCTTTTTGTTTTGAGAGAGACAAAAAGGACCAAAAATTAAATTGTGATGAAAAAAAGTTAAATTGTGATAATGATTGCATAAGCCCGTGAATCCAGTAGAAAACACTGAACTGTATACTTTAAATGGGTAAATAATGTTTGTTAATTATATCTCAAGAAAGTCTTTCAAACAAGTATAAATATTAGCATTTAATTATATCTATTATTATAAATGATGAGATGCTTCAGTTAGGCAATTGTTCAGGGAGAGTGGTGGAGATACTTTCAGAAGCATCGCAACATGTAGGGATCATCCTTATGTAGAATATACATAAATAAAAATTTTAAACTGCATAGACAAAAAGACCAGAGTAATTTCCTTCACAAAATGAAGAGCGCTATCTTTGTTTTGAGGAAGCAATTTTTTTTTTCTCTCAATCAACTCTTCTTTATTTAAAATGTGTTCTTGTGGTTTGGGTTTTCATCTTAGAAGAGCATGATCACATTGAACAGACATTTCTGTAAAGAAGACATCCAAATGACCAACAGACACATGAAAAAGTGCTCAACATCACTCAGCATCAGGGAAATAGAAATCAAAAGCACACCTCACACCAGTCAGAATGGCTAAAATCAACAAGTCAGGAAATGACAGATGTTGGCGAGAATGCGGAGAAAGGGGAACCCTCCTACACTTTGGTGGGAATGCAAGCTGGTACAGCCACTCTGGAAAACAGTATGGAGGTTCTTCAAAAAGTTGAAAATAGAGCTACCCTACAACCCAGCAATCACACTACTGGGTATTTACCCTAAAGACACAAATGTAGTGATTCGAAGGGGCACGTGCACCTGAACGTTTATAGCAGCAATGTCCACAATAGCCAAACTATGGAAAGAACCTAGATGTTCACCAACGGATGAATGGATAAAGAAGATGTGGTGTATATATCTACAATGGAATACTATCCAGCCATCAAAAAACAGAATCTTGCCATTTGCAATGACATAGATGGAACTAGAGGATATTATGCTAAGCGAAATAAGTCAATCAGAGAAAGACAATTATCATATGATCTCTCTGATATGAGGAATTTGAGAGTCAGGGCGGAGAGTTTGTTGGGGGAAGGGAGGGAAAAGTGAAACAGGATGGGACCGGGGAGGGAGACAAACCATAAGAGACTCTTAATCTCAGGGAACAAACTGAAGGTTGCTGGAGGGGTGGGGGAGGGAGGGATAGGGTGGCTGGGTGATGGACACTGGGGAGGGTATGTGCTGTGGTGAGTGCTGTGAATTGTATAAGACTAATGATTCACAGACCCATACCCCTGAAACAAATAATACATTATATGTTAATTAAAAAAAGAGAGAGAGAAAGAAAAGCATGATTGCAAAACATATAGGAGAGTGTTCTTTATATACGGCCCACGCCTATCCACGTGTTGACCTGTGTTGACATGAAAATCTAGTCTTTGGAAATGTTGAAGATATGTTGCCTTTAGCAGATGGGGGTCATATCATCTTCTCTTCCTGAGATGCTCATAGTTGTAAGCCACAGGCGCTGGGCACTGGGAAGTCCTAAAAGGAGAAAAAAACCCATGATGCTCCCGAGCGCCCTGTTCAGGAGCCAGGACATAGCTGTTATCTCCTCTTCTGAGAGAGCTTGGACTGACAGTTGGGTTTATAATTCTAGGTCTACGTAACCTGCCAAGGATGAGACTTGGAGGGAGCGTTCACTGGAGATTCATTTTGGGGTGGCCTTTTAAGTATCCGCCCTGGCAAAAAGAGGTTCTGCTGAAGGTTTGGGTTTGTTTGCTTTTTCATGGCACTCCTCTCCCTTCCAAACTTAGTTTTTCCGCATCTTCTATGAATATAGGGTCCTCAAACAAGTAACACATTTCAGGTACACATAACTGCTTTGCTATTTACAGAGAATTTGCAATGTAAATACGATGAGCTCAAGAGTATTCTTGTGTAAAGTGCTAACAAATATTTGTTCTGCTGGGGAGAGGCCCAGCCCTCCTCGGCTGGCTTGGCTTCCAAGGCCAGCCAAGAACAGCCTCTCTGAGGGCCCCAGGTCACTAGGTCCGCACTCCCCTCACACTTTGGCAGCCAAGGCAGCTGACCTCCTAACTCAGTGAAATTTTTTTAAAAAAACACTGAGTCACCAATGGATATTTAAACAGTTTCATTCCTTGGCTTATCTCAGAGTCTGTGTTTCTAAAACAGAACTTAGTTTAGGAATAAAATGGTACTTTCCTTCACATGTTTGCTGGGTCAGAGTAGCTCATACCTGAAGCTGTCCTAGCGTAGTGGTGACCACTGTTTGCTGAGCCCTCCAGACCCTCTTTTGAACTCATGATGAAGAGGCGGTAGGGGTGCCACAAAAGCCACAATGAAATCTCATGATGCAAAGAAATGACAGTTACTTTCCTGAATGACCTCAGTCTGGGCAGAGAGAAGAGAAAGGGAGGCCAAGGCAGAGGAAAGGTAAAGAAGAGAAGGGAAGAGTTTTCCACAAGCTTTTCTACTTTCTACAAAGTACCACAACCCTTCAATAGACTCCTGTCGCTCTAAAGACAGAGCTCATGTTTGTCCTTTTGTCCTCTAAGGCTGTGGGACCAGCCTCCCCAACCCCATTGCACCATCTTGTTCACTTTCCCCTCGCTCTCTAACCCAGGCACACTCACCATTCCCCTTCCCAGAACAGGTCTTTGCTGTCTTCTGCCTGCACCTGTCTTTCTTTCCGCTCTCCACTAGATAATGCCTTATCATCCCTCAGTGCTCAGCCCACGAGTCAGTTCCTCAGGAAGCTTCCCTGATCTCCTGTCCAGTTCAAATCCCTGAGTGGAGGCTATTGGGGTATCTGCCACCTCTCCTATCTACACGTCATGGTTACGGAATGTGCAGCTGTGTTGGTATTTGGTTGTTTCTCTCCCTTGACAAAACAATAAGCTTGCGAGGACAAGAGTTGGAAATATTTTAGCTCTCAGTGCCTGGGGCATAACAGGCATTTAGTAAGTATAGAATGAATGAGTGAATATGAATGAATGAATGAATGAATGAAGCTAGGACTTCACTCAGGTCTGTCGCCTCCAAAGCACATTTTCTTAGAACATTTACTGGAAAGGGAAAAGCCCAGTCATATAAAAAGATAGGGAAAGAGCATTCAAGGTAAAGACTCTCAAGTGCAAAGACTCTGTGGTCCAGGAAGAGAGAGGCAGCTAGCAGGGGAAACTGAGCAAGGGAGGTGTGATCACAGGTCACACAGCCTCTCCCCTTTCTCTCTACTTGAGCCTGATCACCTCCCACCTTACTGGAGTGTATTTACAGATACACTGGTGTGACTGACGCTGACACGGCCCCCATCCCAACTCCACCACATCCCCCAACTGCATCCACACACACACGCAGAGACATTCTCTGTGGCAATGTCATCATCCCCAGAAATTCTAGGTTCCTGTAATGTTTAGCTGGCCACTGCCTTAAAATACACCTAAAAGAGAGAAAAACATCCTCATTTAACTTTGCAGAGGTGTTTTTCACTTGTATCCTCAAATATCTAGAACTTCAAAGTCTCTGTACATGCAGTGAAGAGGGGAAAAGGAGGCAGACTAAGAGAGAAAGCATCAATAAGAAAAACAGTTTATTTGGCAATGGTGCAAAAATAGACTGCCTGAGGTTACTACCTGTGAAAATACACTAGAAGGAGTCCCAGAAAAGCCTTCAACTACCAGGTAAAAGGGTAAAAGTTCTGTTTTTTTCAAATGTGTAAATATTCAAGGGGAAAACATTTTTAATTTTACTATGATGGAGACATCCCTGCCTCTGCAGGTTTACGGGCATGCTAGCGGCATGCTCGTCAATTGTGAGGACAGATTGCCAATACGCCATATCGTTTTTCTCAATTTAAATAGCCAGTGGCAGCAAAAAAGTTCAGTTTAAAGCTCATGGATTTTCCCATTTGCTGCTCTAAGAGCCCATAAACATATGTATCTTTGGAAAACTATCATGTGTTTTCAACTTCCTGAAGAATTCTTGTAAAATATAACTGAACCACATTACCCTTTGTCCTGAGCTTTTATTCCACTAATGGACAAATTGGGAGGAGGCTGAGAACAAATGTGCTATTAATTACCCAGATGGCTTTTTAATAGAACCTTGGATTATTCTTCAGCCACTAAACATTGTCCAGAAATTTCTTAATAACACTGGTGTGCAAGGCATTCCTTCCAGAAGAATAAAGATCTCATTGACTGGCAGGCTCAGTCACGTCAGGTTAGCTTCGGAGACGGTAGACAAAGGGTGGGTATTGTATAGACTAGAGAGAATGACACGCCGTATCTGAGCTGCCCAGTCTCCTCAGCAATGACAGATTTTCTAATTCACTGCAGATTCTCACAAAACTGGGTGGTCAGCTTTGGAGAGAACCAACAGTGGGCCTATTGATTCTGGGTGGGGGCAACATAATTCTGAATTAACCTGAATTGATTCAATACAACAGAGAGTCTTGGTATCGGATTAAAATTAGGATTAATACATTAAATGTTAGGTCAGAAAGTTAAGTCCCAGTGCTGAAAGACCTACGTGAGGTAAGTCAAAGCGAATGCAGGCAGGTATTTTAAGCCAGAGGATAATTTGTGCTTTTAAACTCTAGAAATACATCACTCAAAATTCACTGGCCCAGATGAAGCCTTTTATGAAACTATGTGTTGTGTTATGGTTTTTGCTGCTTAGATCATAAACAGTCATTTTGAATGTGTGCCTCTTAAGGTCATCGTGTGTGTGCGTGTGTGTGTGTGTGTGTGTGCGCGCGCGCGCGCGCACGTGTAGAAAGAAAGAGAGAGAGAGAGAGAAGCTTTCATCTGACACAGTAATGGCTGAGAGACAGCCTGGCTCATTATTTGTTCCCACTTTTGTAAAATCATCTTGCCAGGGGCGAACTCTGCTGCTCTGAGCTCTTCAAGTAGACGGCAATTAACTTTCACTGTGCTCATTAGCAGACACATGCTCCTATTAAATCATGAAAGATGCAAACTCTCATATTGAATATGTTTTCCCAACTCCTAGATGAATGTACTTTAGGAAAATAAGAAGAGAACTAAATACCTTACAGTTTTCTGGGATAATTATTTTAATATAAAAATTTTAAACCCTCTGATTGTCAAACCATATTAAAAATATATATCCAAGTAGCTACATCTAAAGAAAAGAATATGACGGGGCCCCTGACTGGCCCAGTCAGAGGAGCATGTGACTCTTGATCTTGGGGGTCATGAGTTTGAGCCCCCCACTGGGTGCAGAGATTACTTAAATGAACAAATAAATAAAAACTTGAAAAAAAAATGAAAGGATATGAGTATCTGTTGCAAAATAGTCTTGGTACAACCAAGCAAAATAGTTCCCAAAAAGGCTGAGGTGAAAATAAATTATGGGGAAGCAATGAAACTGAATATGACATTTTGTTAGGGAATGTAGCTCCTTAAATATTTAACATCACTTGGATATTTTATTGCATATTTTGTTGTGCCTAAGAGATTGAAGTGTGCCTAAGAGATTGAAGTGATACAAGATTAAAGTGGCCTTTGAGAATGATCTAACATATCACAGAGTACTTTTTCATTTAAAAAAAATGAGATGCTTTTGCTTACATCTTGATAATTTACAAAATACACTGGGCCACCTTTCTTTATCCGTCTTGTCATGTGATCACCCTAAAGTGCAATCAACATGGGAATTTTTAATAAATCTGAAAAGACTTCTGTCCTTAGCTCTTTGTGTATATAACCTAGTCACATTATCATCTAGGAGCATCAATTATTAGCAACTATAACAGTAGGTACATTTTGCCTTCACCTAGCCAGGATACACTTTCAGGCCTTCAGACAAACCCAATCATAAGTAACTTCTTATTTATAGTTTCAGTTTGAAGTTTAACGTCACAGGGGCTCTTTGCCAAGTCTTACTAACCGAAATACAGTTTTCATTTCCATTTTCCATTTTGATGCAAGTTTCAAAGCTGCCTCGTGCCTAGATTTCTAGCACCTGCACACTGACCCCTGGTGGCGGCAACTAGATCCTGCAAAGCCTCTTATTTTTTTTCTTTTTTTTTTAATTTTTATTTATTTATTTGACAGAGAGAGAGAGATCACAAGTAGGCAGATAGGCAGGCAGAGAGAAAGGGGGAAGCAGGTCCTCGGGCAAAGAGCCCGATGCGGGGCTCGATTCCAGGACCCTGAGATCATCACCCCAGCTGAGCCGAAGGCAGAGGCTTAACCCACTGAGCCACCCAGGTGCCCCCCTGCAAAGCCTCTTGAGCGGCAGTTACGACCCGTGGAGCTGAAAAGTTCCCTTCCTGAACCACTCCAGATTAAAACCCAACGTCCTGTATCCTATTCTCAGAGTCCTGCTAGGTAATGCAGTTAACTAATTCAAAATAAATTGTGAATGGGAATTTCCATCCCTCCCCCAGTGCTACAACGTTTCACATCAAAGGAGTTTCTCATACCTAGCTGGACAAAGGAGAAACTTGGAAACAAGGGATATTCGCAGGCAAATCATATCCCAGAGGTCTTCCACTCGATGTACTCCCAAGATTGTCCTGGACCAGTGACATTTCCTAGAGTCATGTAAAAAGAAGAACAGGGGCTGTATAATCAGGCCTCGCTTTAATCCCGATGTCTTGGTTTACTAGTTGTGTGGTCTTGGACAAGCTACTTAACCTTCCTGAGTTCTTAGTTTGCCTCTTTGTAAAACAAGAGTAGTGATATTTTACTCCAAAGGATGGTTGTAAGGACTATGGATGCAGGGTAACTGGACTATAAGTTCTCAGATAAATGTTTGGCATTATTCTCTCCAAGGCAAAGACAGAGGCACTCGTATTTATGAAGATCATATATATTTTGTTCCAAAAACTATGTATTTGGGACATGAAAAGTGTAAATGACATGGGGAGAGAAAAGGACAAAAATATTTCAGGTCCGAAATGTGTCCGAGAAATCCACAGAGGCAACACATCTGGAGTACAAAACTCTAAGGTAGTTTTTCAGTTGAAATAAGTCCATGGGCCGCCGGGAGTAACCTTCCAAAAGACTGCTAGTTAACACCAAATCAGATTTCTAAATAAGCCCAGAGACCAGGCAACTCTGACAAATGGACAAGAGTTCAGGAGATGTTTGTTTACACAGACATCTTCTAACGCTGTAAATAAGATAATAAGAATGCACACTCCTTTGCAGCAGTCATAAAAGCTCGGATGGAGTTAGGTAGTGTCTAGACGTCTTTGATCAAAAAACAGGGATTAGTGGTTACTGAATTTACTAACACAATTTTCTTTCCTTTTCTCCAATTATTTCTATTTTCAGCCTTCACTTTTAGGATTTAGTTACAGCAACTTGCGCTGCTTAGTCAGCAGACGTGTGCCATTTGGGGGATGCCATGATCCCCTTTTTCAAAATTAAATTTTGAAGCCAGAAGTGTCATGTTTCATTTCTCATTTAGTGTAATTCTATGAGACTTTATTCAGCATTAAAAGACAAAGTCAGTACCCACTGATCATCATATGTTTTCAGGCTTTAAGTACACTGACTCATGCCCAAGGTCTTGCCATTAATTATTTTCCCATGCACTACCCACTTCAAACCTTTATCAGTTAAGTAAATACTCATAACAAAACACAGAGAGATGCATGCTCATAGCCATAATGAACATACAGTGTAGCTAGAGAGATCCAACCTATGCAAATTAGCAATGGTAAAGTATTAGAGTATCAATTATACCAAAACCTCACTAGAACTGTTTAATCATTAATATTCCTTAGGAAAATAATCTGTACCCAATGCCATGCTGACAGGTGTTTTTTTTTTTTTTCTTACTGCATTGTTTGGCTTGCCTAATGTTGTATTCCCTGCAGGTCAGGATTTAATAACAGACCACCCATCGTAGGTGGCCCTGCGTTTGCCATTTCCTGCAGTATCAGAGAACCTCTTTCATTACAAGACAGGCTCAACCGTAAGATGGCCTGAAAACATGGACCCAGGGGATAATTTTACAGAGAGATTTCTGTGTATACGCTTGTATGCCAGGGGGATGGAATATAAAGGGAGAACCTAATCCCTTTCTTGTGAAGCTCATGATAAGTGAACATTCCAACTGTGTCTTCTCTCCTCAAGCCCTTCCTTGCTTGTTGCAGCTAACTGGTCACCCCTTCACAGAGAAGGGGGCTCCTAGGCAGAGACTTGCCTGCTGCTGAGAGAACGGAAATTCTTCATTCAGCCCTAGCTGCAATAGGATGTAAATTGAGATTCATGGGGAACAGAGACCAGAGAAAAGAGAGGAATGGTCTTCATAGAGATATCCATAGCTGTGGTGAATTTTCCTCACCTGGAGTACAAACTGGAAACTCAGATAAGACCCCATACCCACATCCACTCTCCTTTCTTGGTAGTTTTCCTCTCATAACTTCATATCCTTCACATTCTAAAGAAGATTATGTTTAGGTTTGTTTTTATTTTTACTCACAGAGTTCCCCCATGTTTGGCAAAATTCTTTGTTCTGTAGAAAAACCCAGTTGTTTTTCTCTTAGACTAGGCGATTTATATATATATATATATATATATATATATATATAAATTTTTTTTTTACACTGGGAACTGGGATATCATTTGCTTCTAAAGATGGATTTATTCTCTTTCTAACACTCTGAAATAGCTCCTTCCTCAGATGAAAATCTGGTTTGGGTACAGGTCTCTGATACGCAATATAACTCTTTGCGGGGAAATGATTCTCTCAGTCTCTGAGAAGTACAAGACTGCCTGATGTATGCATGGAAGATGGACTTGAACTTTCTGCCCAAAACACTCATAGAAACATGTTAGTTTTATGAATTATTGGCAGTTAAGACAATTATGAAACATTTTTATTTATTCTTTTCAGGAAATACTCGGATGTACAAGCCTGAATTCTTGAAATTATTAATGTGTGCTACTTAATAAAAAATTGAAGCAGAATATAACTTTACTAAAAATATTTTTCCTATTATAAGATAAAATTTGAAGATGGCATTCACTATAGTGACCAAACGATCAATTTTAAAATTAGATTTTAATTTATAAGTTCATGGTTCCTGATCCCTGGAAATTTTCATAAGTCTTCATCTAGAAATGTGGTGCCCAAATCTCCAAGCTCCCGGTCCACTATGGCAACAATGGAGATTTACTTGGAATTTCTTTCTCCAAGGTCTGTTAACATATGGAAAAGAAAAGAAGAAACAGGATTTTGGTAAAAAGAGACCTATTACTTTCCATTGTCACTTAAAAAAAATTTTGGGGGGCACCTGGGTGGCTCAGTCAGTTAAGCATCTGCCTTTTGCTCAGGTCATGATCACAGGGTCCTGGGAGTACTTCTCCCTCTCCCACTCCCCCTGCTTGTTCTCGCTCTCCCACTTTCTGTCTCTGTTAAATAAATAAAATCTTTAAAAAATATATTTTGGCAGTTGCCAATGGTGCCTAAAATTTAAATATTTGAGTTTGTTATTACTTAGTATTTAGCCAATTATTTACCTTTTTAAAAACGACTTCAAAAAAATTGTGCCAGTTTTCACTTAATTTTTGAATCAAAATGTATTTCAAGAAAAATGAAATCCATATGTTTATCTCTTCCAATTCTTCAACATTTTATTTTGGAAGATTATATGGTAGCTAAAAAGCCTTAATTAATTTCCAGGTTTTGCCATTTAATTATTAAATTGTCTTTAATAACTGTGAAATCATGAATTTGGAAAACTGAGTATTTATAACGATCCTGAACCCTCTGGATCTTAAAGAAATACTTTAATAAATAAATGAATAAGTGAATTACAAGTAGGGGACAACTCAAAAACAACCAAATATTACTTAAATAGGTTTTTAAACTCTATTAGTAATAACTAAAAATTTTACCCATGCTGTCTGTACACCTTAAATTTATACAGTGTTGTATGTCAGTTATATCTCAATAAAACTGGGGGGGAGAAAAAGAGAAAGAAAAAGAAAACTTTATGCCAGTGCCAGAGACTTTCTTTCCTCCAAGTATTAATTTGGCCAATATAAATAAAATTTCCATACATTTTCTATGCTCTTTTATAAATTCCCGTGTGCTCTGTAGAAATCATTTTTGAAATGTAAATCTCTCCAGACTTTGAAATAATGCATATGTTTACTAAAAGTATGGAAAATATTAGCAAAATGAAAATTCCCATCTAAAATGGGAATATACCAATAAAAAGTAGGTAAGACTTACGAGCTGGCCACAGAATGTGATCCTAGAACTGACAACAGCTACTAAGACTTAATGTGCTGAGCATTGTGCTCTGTGGATCATATACCTTATTTCATTTAATCCTCCTAAAGCTTAGGAGAAACTTGTATCCCCATTTTGCAGAGATGGAAAACCGAAGTTTGGAAAGTTTGAGTAAATGACCCCAGGTTACACAGTTTGTAAGGTGAGCCCTGGTTTAATCCTCAGGACTATGTGAATCCAAAGCTGGTACTCTTAAGCATTCCTAAATGAAACCGCAGTGGGGAAAACCTTTGATATTATTAATATAAACAAGCAGTCACTTCTCCCTAAGAGGATTCTCCTAGCCCACCCTGCTCCATGGGCAATCGCTCCCACCTTTGCTCGTGAGCTATTTTTTCATTGCCAAGGAGGCTAAGTAAGAGATTAATGTCAAGGCTCCCATAAAACAGGATGTTATAAAGGTATCTCTAATCTAAACCTACATATTAACCAGGGAGATCACAGAAAAGATCCTGGGGAACCACAAAAGTCAAATATAGTTGTCAACTATGATCACTTTTAAACTAGCTGCAAGGTGAAGTATTTCTAGCATACAAGGAAGCATCTCATATCTCTATTACCCTAGGACTAGACTGATCCCTCTGTTATAGCAAGAACTTGATTACAACACTTTCTTACCTTACATGGAAACTAGGCAGAATCATAAATGAAAATATAACTGTTCAATAAGCACATCACCCAAATGGAAAAGATAAAAACCCTTTTCAGTGACAGAAATCGTGATCGGAGAGCTGCAAATGTATGGTTCCTTATCTAGGGGAGAAGTTAGGGCTTTGGAAGAGAGTATCATTTCTTTCTCAGCAAGTAAATTGTTATTTCCAGTTTACAACCTGTACAGTTTTATTTCTCCAGGTTACTCGTCCAATAAAAACAAAGTAAATATCTAATCATCATGAGCAGAAGCAGCTCATGACATGGAAGTGTTTACTCTTTTTGCAGTTGAGCAACTTTTCAAAAGGAGATTCATACCACTAAGTCCATAGAGATGGAGAATGCTAACTTGCATCAGGGCAGCCTTATAATGACTCTTACGACATACATAAGAAGGATGTAGAAGTTTTCGGACCATTATCAGAGCCACTTCCACATCTGGTTTTTTTGTTTGGTTTTTAAAGATTTTATTTATTTATTTATTTATCTATTCATTTGTTTGACAGAGAGAGAACGCACAAGCAGGTGGAGCCGCCGAGGGAGAGAGAAAAGGAGGCTCCCCACTGAGCAGGAAGTCTGAGGCAGGGCTCAATCCCAGGACCCTGGAATCATGATCTGAACTGAAAGCAGACGCTTAACCCACTGAGCCACCCAAGTGCCCCTCCCCATCTAGTTTCGAGATCTGAGACGATTTCTAAAGAAACTCTGTTCCTGGGGCGCCTGGGTGGCTCAGTGGGTTAAGCCTCTGCCTTTGGCTCAGGTCATGATCTCAGGGTCCTGGGATCGAGTCCAGAATCAGGCTCTCTGCTCAATGGGGAGCCTGTTTCCCCTTCTCCCTTTGCCTGCCGCTCTGCCTACTTGTGATCTCTCTTTCTCTGTTAAATAAATAAATAAAATCTTTAAAAAAAAAAAAAGAAAGAAAGAAAGAAACTATTCCTTCACCTGGGGTTCCTTAGCAATGAACTCCCCCTAAGCAGACGGGATTCACCACAATTTCCAAACTGAAATTGTACTTCTTCATGTCCTTAAGGAAATCCATTCCCCTCTTCAGATGTGCTGTCTCCATGGACTTGCTCTGGAGTAACTGTAACCTGCTATGCATTTTCTTTTAAGTTTTGGAGTAACTGTAACCTGCTATGTGTTTTCTTTTAAGTTTTGTTGAAATGATAAGCCTGCTCAGAACCGAACTCACTAGCCTAAGTCAGGCTATGTCTTACCTGGAAATCAACCCTCATCTTCTCCTCTTTAGATACAGAGCTTGCTTTTTTTTTTTAAGATTTTATTTATTATTTATTTATTTATTTATTTATTTATTTATTTGACAGACAGAGAAAGATCACAAGTAGGCAGAGAGGCAGGCAGAGAGAGGAAGAAGCAGGCTCCCTGCTGAGTAGAGAGCCCGATTCCGGGCTTCATCCCAGGACCCTAAGATCATGACCTGAGCCCAAGGCAGAGGCTTTAACCCACTGAGCCACCCAGGCGACCCCTGCATGTCTTTAAATACAGCTCAAGTCTCCCTTTTACTGTTGAAGCTTCCTCAGATAATCCTCACAGAGTTTTTGTCTTCCTCTGTAGCACTCATGTGGCACAATCACACATTTCCTGAAACAGTTAATTATCTTTTTATGTTTAAATCATAATTTCACTAAAATTATCAGTCTTTACAGTGGAGGAACTAATATAGGACCAAAGCCATTGAAATCCTCCCCAAAGGGCACCTGCGTTAGCACCCAGCATGGTGCCTTCCACACAGTAACTGCTCAGTAAGTTAGAACCTGAGTTCTCTACACTCTGTGGACAGCTCATGGTGCTAGAGTTACTAGGCTTATTTGGACACTCATAAAATACCACCTGAAGAGTGTAAATAAATGGTGAAATCTCAGATAGCCCAGCTGCTAAAAGTTAACCCAGAGAATATGGGAGGACTCTGGGAAGCTAGGTTAGAATTAGTTACTCTTCTCTCCCATCGTAGACTGTCTCATACACTGTCGTACTTGGTTTTTCTTTCACACAAACAAAATTATCTTTACAAAAGAGATTTATATGTACAATCTTTGGTATCTTTCTTCCCTAGACCAAAGTTTTCAAGACTTTCTGGAATTGGGCGTTTTCTAAGTATAGTGAAATCCAGATCCCAGGCTGATCTTTAGGTTTGATTTGGGCAACATTTTGAAATTAAAAAATAATAAAGCTAATGGTTGCTCAAAAAGTGAAACATAGAATTACCAAAAAACTCAGCAATTCCAGTTCTAAATATATACCTAAAATACCTGAAAACCCATACATAAATACTTGTACCCAAATGTTCATAACACCATGGTTTCTAGTAACCAGAAGGTCAAACAACCCAAATGTCCATCATGGGTGAATGAAGGAACAAAATGTGTTATATCCCTACAATGGAATACTACTCAGCCATAAAAAGGAGTGAAGGCCTGATATATGCTATAACCTTGGAAGCATTATTCCAAATGAGAGAAGTCTGACATGAAAGATCACATATTGTATGATTCCATTTATAGGAAACGTCCAGGACTTGCAGACCCACAGAAATAGAAAGCAGATTGGTGGTTGGCAAAGGCTAGTGGAAGGGGGATAGGAACTGACGCCTAATGGATATGGAGCTTTATTCTAAGGTGTTGAAAATGTTCAGAACTAGACAGGTGGGAGTTGCACAACCCTGTGAATATACTAAATGCCACTGAATTGTAATGTTCAAAATGGATACTTTTATGTTGCATGGATTTTATTTCAATACAAAAAATAGCAACAAAGCTTGTCTGACACCTATTGCTCCGTAAGCCCAGGGTCCCACAGAAGCAGAGAGAAGGGCAACCTAACTCAAGCACTGAACACTTTTTGGAGAGGATGACAGCTAAGCCAATTCCTGAAAGTCAAGTAGGATTTAAACTAAGCGGGAAGACAAATGTGGGTAGGGAAAGAAAAGGGAAGAGAAAAATATCCCAGGAAGATGTGTGTATGATGATTTCATAATATAGCACTGACATAAATATTTCTCCTCACCCATAAAATCAAATTAATAAGCATGTGTTAATTATCTATTATTTGTGGGAACCATGCTAGGTGCAGGAAGAAACATAGGCAAAAAAAAAAAAAGACATGGTCTTACAAGAGAAATAAAACTAGAGTTTCTTGAGCACCTGCTAACTGATGGATATTTTACATATATTATCTCAATTAATTCTTTAAACATACCAAAGAGATGAGGATAATGAATACTTTGGAGTTAAGTAACTTGCTCAATATTTGCACAACTTACAAATAGAAGGATTCAAATCTAAATGTCTGACTCCAGAGCCCACATTTTGCCATAATAGCAGGCTGTCAATCATAAAGGACATCATTATAGCAGCTGGAAGTTGAATAACTTATTGAGACATCAGTGAAGAGATGTCATAAAATAGAGCACAATATTCCCTGTTGGTGACAAAGGCCATGGAAAAAACTGGCACCAGATCTGGAGAGGAACAGAAGTCCCAGATCCCAGATCCCAGATCTCAGATCCCAGCTTCCAGCTCCCAGCTCCCAGCTCCCAGGGCTAGAAGCAGAAGTGAGGAGGAAAAGGCCCAGCTATTACCTGCTCCCGAAACCCCTCTCCAATCCCCATTATACTAAGATGAGAGAGCCTCCTCTCTGTGCCCTGCACTTACCCCATCAGAGCACTCCACAAACCCAATGTTTGGTTTAGATCTCTATTCATATCCCAGTTCCATCATTTACTAGCTTTGGGTAGATTACAGAAAGATGTCTCACTCTCTGTGCCTTGACTGACACATCTGAAAAACTAGAATAATATGAATAATAATTCTGGATTAAATAAATTAACACCTACAAAGTTCTTAAGGGTCTACAATTCAGCAAGTGCTCAATAAATGTGTTACTATTTCCCTTATCAGGAAATCTCAGCTTCTTAAAAGCAAGGACCATATCTTTTTTTTTTTTTTTTTTTAAATCTCCAGCCTCTAGCACAAAGCCTAGAACACAGTTGGTAAATAGAAAGGTTAGAGTCAGGGTGGTAGTAGACCCAGTGCTCTACTCATCAGTGAAATTTTCAGGACTGAGCCTATGCCATCCTCTAAATTCTCTCTTTTGTTGTAAACCCTTTGACAACTATAAAACAGAGATTGTCAGTCATCAAACATTTACTGAACACCTACTATCTGCAGGCCTGGCAGTGGGGATACAGTTCTCTAAACTTCCAGGACTTAATTTAGTCCAAATGGTTGATTTATCATTCAGTTTAGACAGGGAAAAAAATAAGAAGGCACACACTTGTACAGCCTCTAGAGTAATACCTGTGCAGTGTCAAAGTTTTGGCTATCATTACAAAGAAAACATTGCTACTCATGTACAAAACAAACTATGATCCATTAACTCAGCACAGAAGTCCTTTTTGGCTCCAAAAAAGTTGGCACCCAAACAAGGTTTGTGGTCACACTGCCAAAAAATACCTGGCTGATACATTTTAACATCCTTCCTTGTTTTCTTTCAGACATATTTCAGTAATAGCCTGTCTGCAGGTACGAGATGCTTACAGGAAGTGATTAATCTTTCATGAGACTATTCTACTATTCCTCAGTGCAATACAATAAGAGCTTGAAGGGACAGGCACCCTCGTGTCAGGGCATGCTTCAAGGAAAGGAAGTTTTCATGGGAGATAAATCTGATCACATGATAGCAGCCGATGATAAAAATCTCTTTCTTAAAAGAAAGCAACCTAACAGGACAAAACCACTCCCCCGAGAAAAAGGGGGGAGGAAGCCCACCTCTAAACCTAAAACTTCTTCTTTTTTTTTTTTTTTCTGGTAGAAAGCCAGATGGAATCCTTGGACATCATGAAACACTACAGCTGGAAGCTGAATGGTTCATCTATACCCCCAGCCCCCAACATGTAGATACTGGAGATGAGAAAGCCTCTTGTTTGCTGTCTGAAGCAGGTGTGGTTGGACTAAATGGGGAGAAGATGTCCAGCTGGAAGAACCCATCAACCAGCTGCCCAGGGCAGTCTGCTTAGATAAATACCACCTGTTACTAAACAGCCAGAGAAAAATTAGTCATATCCCAGGAACCTGCTGATTCTCTCTATTATGCTGGGGCTTTTGTGTCTTTTGACATCCCAAATCCCATGTGTCTCAGAGCAATGGTCATTTTCACTACACTTAATTTGATTCTGGACAATGGCAGAGGCTTTTGAAGCATTAGGTTAAAGTATTTCCTGGGGGCTGGGAGCACATACATGAGAGAATAATAAACACACAGAAGCAGCGGGAAATGAATCCAAAAGGTACACAATCTCAGTGTCCGGTGGAGTCTGCCCACTTGGAAGGATGGGGCATGGCCCCAGATTTTACACTCTGTTCCCTCTCTGTCATTGCTCCTGGCTTCACCAGCCCTCTCTTGAGCATTAACTAAAATACACAGACACACACACACATAGACACACTCTCACACCTGTGCTCATGCTGTTCCCACACCTGGAATGCCTTCTCCTGAACTTTCCAAACCCCTCTCTTCAAGACCCAAATGGAATGCTGCTTCTCCCGGAGTGTGTCCTGAAAACTGTAGCCCAAAATGATTGTCTCTTTGCTGCTATGGCACAGACAGTCCACATGGTGCATTTTGTCACTGTAACATGTTGCTTTCTCGTCTTGTCCCAAGTAAACCTCACCCCCCAACAAGATTCTGTGAGCATAAATCCCTCTGATGCCTAGCCCCTCATTCACAAAGTTAGGCCTAGAGCAAGCCCATAAATGTGTTTTCAACTGAAATAACACTGACCTCAAAGTTATTTCAGGATGGGGGCACCTGGGTGGCTCAGGGGGTTAAAGCCTCTGCCTTTGGCTCAAGTCATGATCTCAGGGTCCTAAGATCAAGCCCCACATCAGGCTCTCTGCTCGGCGGGGAGCCTGCTTCCCCCTCTCTGTCTGCCTGCCTCTCTGCCTACTTGTAATCTCTCTCTCTGTCAAATAAATAAATAAAATCTTTGAAAAAAGTTATTTTAGGATGACATACAAAATGCTAGGTCTAAACTAGAGATCCCATGGGAAAAAGACCTTTACTGATTTTCACCTTAAAGCTACAGGAAGTCAATGGGCATGTAACCAGAAAGCTAGGGACTGAATCTCGGTTTTCCTAGTTGTTAACTTTACGATATTAATTATTAATATTAATGATATCAGTTTCCTCACCTGTAAAATGGAATTCAATCCCTCAGTCAGGGTTACCACTGGAAAGTTCCCATGAGGCAGTCTACAACTATCTCAGTTATGTGCATTACCAAAACCAGGCATTAGTGGCTCTTTAGTAAACTGCACAATGCCTTCAACATCAAACTGATCTGAACAAAATGATTTATTATTCTAGACTGACTTTTTAGGCTTCACAAACTTGGGTGACTAGCAGAATCATCTGAGGACCTTGTTAAACCAGATTGCCACATCTCCATTTTGGAGATTCTAATCGTGGAGGCCTGGGTGGGCTCAAGTGAATTTAACAATTAGCCAGGTGTAGAAGCTACTGGATAAAATCAATTTGCCCACATTTGCTTTTCCCAGTATCTGACTAATGAAAACTTACTGGGATTATGAGCTTTTAGAAATATATCTTAAATGGTAAGAAACCAATTGATAATAACAATTGGTGGCTTTCAACTTAAAAATCTAAGTCTTTCTTATAATTAAAATCTATATAGTCACATACACACACATATGCAGGAGGTTAATGTGTTGCGTGTGTGTGTGTGTGTGTGTGTGTGTGTGTGTGTGTGAATTTCCTGGAGGTATGTGCAGTAATTATCCAGTATTCCGGAACCTCTCATATATCAATTTATCTCTGTAATCTGATCATTTGCTGCAGTCAGGGTATGTCCCATTTCTAGTCCTCCACAAAGTTCACTCATATTTGTAAAATAATTACTCAAACTCAAGAATAAGACAATACATTTCAAGAAGGGAAAGAAAAGTAACATACCAAGGAAAAAGACAAAATCCTAAGTAGTAAAATTTAGTTTTTAGAAAAGCAATTTTGGGCACTTTCCTACCCTAAAATCTGCTGGCATCCAGCAGCCTTGAGCAGAATAATACAGGCACTCCTAAGAAAGCCCTCAGTCCGAGGCATTTAGTCTCTCAGCTGGGCAGAGGTCAAGGCAATCAACAGTGGTTTAGATTCAAGGAAGAAAACCAGTTCAATTAATGTGACAGACACAGGAAGTGTCATCCCATTTAGGAACAACAGAAGTTTGAGAAGAAATTGGTTGCTGAGAGTTGGCAGATATAAGCAGATAAATAACTACTTCGTCCATCCCTTTCAAATGTATTCGGTCAATTCATCAGATTTACAAGCATTGTATTGCAGATAAGTTCCCTGCAGAGAGTTCCTGAAAATAGGTTCAATGGCTTTCTAAAAGTTATGCCAGACATGGCTTCTGGTGCAGAGGAAACCAAGCATCCCTTTGCCTGGGCCCCCAGGGTAAGGAAAGCCACTCGGTCTCACAGCAACAGATTGTTTCAATGGAATTGAATGAAGTAAACTTGGGGAAATACCTGACATTGCCTACTTGACCTCTGCTAAGCCTTCTGAACTTCAATCACTGTCGTCCAAAACAAAGCCTTCTATTAGACTTCCAGCTATTTCCCCCCACTTACACAGGTAGCTTATCTCAAGGCGTCCATGGTTTCAGTTATCGTTTCTTTCTTTTTTTATTTTTAAGATTTTATTTATTTATTTGACAGAGAGAGAGAGATCACAAGTAGGCCGAGAGGCAGGCAGAGAGAGAGGGGGAAGCAGGCTCCCCGCTGAGCAGGGAGCCTGATGTGGGGCTTGATCTTAGGACCCTGAGATCATGACTTGAGCTGAATGCAGAGGCGTTAACCCACTGAGCCACCCAGGCGCCCCTCAGTTATCATTTCTAACCTGATTGTGAGACAAGTATTATTTCCATGCCGGNTGCTGAGCAGAGGGCCCACCGCAGGGCTCTATCCCAGGACACTGAGATCATGACCTGAGCTGAATGCAGAGGCGTTAACCCACTGAGCCATCCAGGCGCCCCTCAGTTATCATTTCTAACCTGATTGTGAGACAAGTATTATTTCCATGCCGGGTTTTATGACTAAGCCTGCAGAGGTATTTGCTGGTTTGATGGAGGAAAGGGTACCTCATTTCAGTTTCTTATCCACCAAGATCCAATAACTTATTTTAAAGAAAAAGAAAATTCTACTGTATGAGAACACATAGGGAAAAGACTCCAATAAATTAACCCTAGTCAGAAACTGTTCAAGATCATAATCTTTGGTGCTTTATATAGATTTCAAAGTGAAAAATAAAATTTGTAATGTGGGACAATAAACATGAAGATTGTTTCCAATAACAAAGTAGAGATGGGAAAAACAAAAACTGTCTGAATCTCTCAAACAAGCAGAATTACTTACTCCTCATCTAGTTCCCTTACAGAAGTAGCAAAAATTGAGGCTAATGTCGGAAACATTTTGAATTAACCCACCCCGGGAAATAAGAAGTGTTTTAAATCTGAGACTAATGATGTGAATAGTAGTTATTTTAAGTGGTATTCAGTCCCAAATAAGGACGTATTTTTCTTATTCTTAACTCTAGAGTACATCTCCCTTTTAGAATTATATCAGAAAAAAATTTAAGCATATGAAACATTCAGAATCAACAAGTTTTTTATTGCGAAGTAAAACAAAATACAATTTGCCCTCAGCAAATTGTCCGAGATTTAAAAGACTGCTAACAGCCAGCTCCAGCAAACATGGGGAAAGTATACAAATACAAATATACAAATACAAATCATGGGGAAAATATACAAATTTTGTGGAAAGTAATTTGGTTGGCAATGTCTACTGAAATTCGAAACGTTCATACCTGGCAAGGCTATTCATTGAAAAATTGTTTACAATAGCAAAAAGAAGAAGAAAAAAAAAACTAAACAAGGGGAAACTATAAAAATTAGAAAATTAAATAGGGGAATGGTTCAATAGTAACAATACAGACATTAAAATGTTAAAAAAAAATCCTGCATAAAGTGACCTAGGAAAATTATTATGTTATAGTAAATAAAACTGATTCTAGATAAGCATATTTAATAATATTCTAATTTAGGGTACCCAATGTATAAATGCATTTTATAAAGTATAAACCTAAGAAAAAAGGAAGAATATACATAAATAGCTAAGTGATAGTGTTTAACCCTGAGAGGAGAAAATGGATGGATGGAAAAGGCCTTTAGCTCCTTATTTAATAAAAGCCAAGCATAGACAACAGGTGAATTCTATTTATTTTGATTTTGCAGTGTATTTCAAAAATATGTTTAAACTCTAAAACTGTTTAGAAACCTATATTTAAATAAATATTAAAAAGATTCAATATTTATTCTCATCATCTGCAGAAATAAAACATCTGTGAAATAATTAACCTCTTAATTTCAGAAGAACTACGTTTGTTAAAATGAGTTACATCAACTTAGACTCTTCCATTGCCATCTCTTATAGCTGATATCTAGTCAGTCTAAATAGAGTAAACATGGATATTTTATTTCCTTCTTTAAAAGTAAATTTGTTGAAGGAATACACACATTGCTTGTGTTATAAATTCACATGGCTATTGCAAAAGTTACCTCAAGAAGCTTTATTATGTTGTTGCATCCAATGAATGGGAATTATCTTCTTCTAAATGAAACTATGGAGGACTAAGGGATGGAATATTATCATTTTCCCAATAAGTGTTTCGATTAGGAGTTGTTTCATTTTGCTTCATTAAAAAAAAACATCAAAAACAAAAACAAAAAATACCTATTTACCAATTCAGAGCCTACTGAAAGAAAAGAGATTATCACACAGTAAGTTTTTGTTCCTATTTTCCAAAGCCACACACCTTATCTCTAAAGCTGCCCAAATTTCTTATCAAACCAAAAACGTGAACATTAGCCAAGCACACAAGTCTCCACAGCCTCGTAAGTGTCATAGAGGGATGTTAGTATTGGCAAGAAAAGTGCATGAAATCTATTTCTTCTGCCGCAAGTGCCTGGAATTTCCTGGCATTCCATTTCACCAGAGTATCAGCAGAACAGTATAGCTCGGCATTGCCCGAGCAGGCAGGAGTCTGAGGAGTTCACATTTATTAAACCATCCACACAATTAAGGGACTCTATAACACTAACATCATTTATTACATAACAGAAAAATGTGCAAATTAACATGCTTACCAAATCTTCCTTCTCCTTCCTCCCCTTCACTCTTTTGGACACTGCTTCTTTCTGTGGTCTTGGAAAATCTGTTTAACTTTTCCAAGCCTTGGTTTCTCATCTGCACGACGGGAGTAATGGTATGACCATGAAGATTTACTGTGAAAATCAAGTGACTATGTTGCTTAGAACAGTGTATAGCTTAAAATACCTGCTCACCTGCTCCAAAAATAGTAGTTTCTAATCCATAGATATTAATGGTAGCAAGAGCCAAGAACGGTACTCTGCTATATCTGTAAGGCAGTAAATCCCAACCTCTAGAGTGTAAAAAAAATCAAATCTAAACCTTCAAAATGAAGATTTGGGGGCCCCACCCCGCAAAGATTCTGCTTCATTCCATCTGGGAGTGGACATGGTAACTAGGAATCCTCGTTTTTCACTAGCACCCAAGTGATTGTGACAAGAAGCTGGAGGAGACAGGAGAACAGCGGAGAGCCTTGGGAAACAGCAGAGGGAAGGAGAGGAGTAGAGTCCATGACCACTCCCCGCCTGAAAGGTCTTCACTCTTCTACTTACATTAACTGTTTTCTCCTGACTCTGAGACCTTTCCCTAAATCTAATTTATATTTATGTCATGCCAGAAAAAAAAAAAAGAATCAGAATGGGTCTCTCACTTCATCTCCACTGACTCTGACTACATTTCCTCCCAACTGTGACAGCACATTCCTCTATGCCCTAAATGCCTTTCATGCTCCACTAGGTTTTGTTCCTTTGGATTTCCATTAGTGTTGATTCCTTTCTTTTTTTTTTTTTTTTTTAAAGATTTTTTTTTTATTTATTCATTTGACACAGAGAGAGAGAGATTACAAGTAGGCAGAGAGGCAGGCAGAGAGAGAGGAGAGAGGAGGAAGCAGGCTCCCTGCTGAGCAGAGAGTCCGATGTGGGCCTCGATCCCAGGACCCTGGGATCATGACCTGAGCCGAAGGCAGCGGCTTTAACCCACTGAGCCACCCAGGCACCCATGTTGATTCCTTTCAACACTAGTGATACAGGATTGCAAGATTAAGATCATTGCTGTAGACCTGCATATTTAATTCCCCTGTATTGATCCCCCGGTCTCAAAGTTTTTGTAGTTCCACCGGAACCTGGGATTTTCACATCAGCCCCTATGTCCTTCACGTCAAATGATGGAGGAATCCCACAGTTGCCCACTTCCCTCACACAGCATCCTGTCTCAGGTCTATCTCTCCTGCTGAACAGTGGACCTAATGAATATCTTGCTCTCGGGCAGACGCACGTTTCATGGGGCCTAAAGCTTATCCTATTTGGGGGACACTCTTATAGATGAAAAATACCCCCCCAAAAAATTCTTACTTTTCACACACACACACACACACACAAAGCATCATGATGTGAGTTCAAGGCCAAGTCCCCTCTAAGACCCTTAGAACTGTTATAAACTATTTTGTATCTTATCACCCCAATTCATATGTTAAAGAACTAATCCCCAATATGACTGTACTTGAAGATAGGGCCTTTTAAGGGATAATTAAGGTTTAATGTGGCCATAAAGGTAGGGTCTTGATCCAATACAACTAGCATCCTTCTAAGGATAAACAGAGAAACCAGGATGTACCTACACAGAAAAAAAGGCAATATGAGGACACAGAGGAAAGGTGGCCAAACCAGCCCCGCCAACCCTTGGATCTTGGATTTCTGACCTCCCAAACTGTGAGAAAATGAAATTCTGTTAAGGCACCCAGTCTGAGGAATTTTGTTATGGTGTCTCTAGCAGATTTCTACAGAAGCTGCCCTTGCAATTGAGAGGCCCTGAAGCTCTTCCTGTATCCTCCTCTCCTACCAGGCAAACTGAATTTCACATCACTATTACAGCAGTTCCCACGCTGACCCCACACCAGTGGTTCTCACCGTGCTGAACGCACCCATGCTTAAAAAGCCAGTTCAAATATTATGCTCTTCTCTAATCTCTATACATTAAATATATATTTTCCCTACCCCATATCCTATGCCACAGGTGTCTGCACCTCTTTTGCTGGGTTTATTTAATTCTCTTATATTGTCATCAGTCATTATTCATATTATACTATCACATTCATGTTATCATTCATATACATTAATATTTACGTTAATTTTTAAGATAACAGTCATATTTCAATTAATCATTTAAATTCCCTGTGGGAAGAGACTGTGTCTAATTCCATGCCTGAAACAATATTTGCACATAGGAAACCATCAACAAATGTTTATTTATTTGTTATTTATTTATTTATTTGAAGATTTTATTTATTTATTTGAGAGAGAGAGATCACAAGCAGGGGGAAGGGGCAGAGGGAGAGAGAGAAGCAGACTCCCAGCTGAGCAGGGAGCCTGACTGTAGGCTCGATCCCAGGACTGTGAGGTCATGATCTGAGCTGAAGGCAGATACTTAACCAACTGAGCCACCCCAGGTTCCCCTATTTATTTTTTAGAGAGGGAGAAAGAGAGAAAGGGGGAAGGAAGGAGCTGAGGGAGAGGGAGAGAAAAAATATTAAGCGTGCTCCACACCTAGCACGGAACCCAACACCTGGCTGGATCTCACAACCTTTATGAGATCATGACCTAAGCTGAAATCAAGAGTCAGACCCTTAACCGACTGAGCCACCCAGGTGTCTCAACAAATGTTCATTGAATTGACCGATAGTTATAAAAAGCCTGAGGTCTTTAGCAAATGGAATGTGACAGTTAATTATCTATCTACCTGGTTGCCTATAGAGAATATACATAAAATCAAAGAATTTTACAATTAAAAAGTTCTTTGAGGCCATCTATTACCAGTTTCTTATTTTATCAATTTACCAAGCATCACTCAGTGACTTAATATCAGATCCATGACTAAAACAGAAGTCTTGTGAATTCTAGACCTCATCCCACCAAGCAATCTGGACACTCATGCAGACTTGATCAAAAGCCATAGATGGACAGACACATCCAGGTATTTTAGAATCATCTAAAGAATACTGTGCTGACATAGAGCAACCTTCAGATTATAATTTGGCTTCCACTGGAGGTCTTCCTAGAAGTATAGAATGCACAGATCTCATCTACATGAGCACTGTATTTTATTGTTTTATTTCTCATTGTAGTTAAATAAATGGACATTCTGTTTTTTTAACTTAAATTTGAAGCAGATTGTGAACTTCTTGGAAATAGTTCAACTACTGTGGCCATTTATTTAAATTCAAGGAAAAGAATTTCTCTCACTCCTAATTCAAATATAGCAAAGTCTCCTGCTCAAAGTAATTAGCATCCATCCAGCCAAAGTCAGAACCAACTGGCTCAGGTCAGAGTGAATACCTGATTTAGCTTTTGTGTTTAAACTCTTCACTTCTTCACTAGAAAGGTGAAAAAGGCTCTAACATGATGCTACTTAGAACATGAACTACAACATTCTGAACCATATACCGACCGTCAGTTCCTCCCATGCTGGTCTCTGAATATAAGCAGTGACGACAGCCATTAGATAGACATTGCTAAAAATGAAGTGCTGACGAGAGAGGATTTACATCCCATTACCAATCCCCTGAGCCACGCCATGGACCTTTAACTAGACATTTTATCATGTTGGTTGCCGCGCTCTGAATTTTCTCTAATTTGTCTCTTTTTCAACATGTGGTATCCCAAACTAAAAGCAGTTGAAATATGTTCAGGCAGGACTAGTGCCAAGTCACTGGAAATAATTTTTTTTTTGTTAGTTTAGAACATAATGCTTCCATTAACGCAGACTGATACCACTTTGAAAGGATTTGAAGGATCTTTTCTTTTTTAACAAATCATGCTGTTTTGTTGACCTTAACAGCTCTCAAATTCTAAGCAATGGAGTGACAACCTATAGCTCAAATGCCAAAGTGGTAGATAATTTTGAGAGAGATGAAGTTGGCCTTCAGTAGTCATTAAGTCATTTGTCCCCTCCTCCAGGCCCTCCTCAGTTAGTTCACCATCCTCCTTCCCCACAATTCAGCCAGCCCATCTCATCCGTACATCCCCTCATCTTAACTAGTGTTAAAAGTTAAAGTCTTAAGAACACCTTGGTGACTCAGTTGGTTAAATGTCTGCCTTTGCCTGGGGTCATGATCCTGGGGTCCTGGGATCAAGTCCTAAATCAGACTCCCTGCTCAGCAAGGAGTCTGCTTCTCCCTCTGTCTGCTACTCTCCCAGCTTCTTGTGTGTGTGTGTCAAAAAAAAAAAAAAAATTTAAGTCTTAAAAATAAAAAAAAGTTTAAATCTTAGTAGATCCAGGCTCACATTCTCCTGCTCCAGACAACCCCCCCCCAACTTCCAGCCACTAACTTCTAGGTTTCTACATTTTTTTTTAAGATTTTATTTATTTACTTGAGAGAGAGAGTGAGAGAGAGAGAGAGCATGAGAGGGGGAAGGGTCAGGGAGCCTGATACAGGACTCAATCCTGGGACGCCAGGATCACGATCTGAGCCAAAAGCAGTTACTTAACCAACTGAGTCACCCAGGTGTCCTAGGTTTCTACAATTTTGAAGTGATTCTCAAGAATAGAAAAGAATTTAAAACCCCAAGCAATGAAGTCACTCTGTCTACTGTGAGATCATATTTTACTTGGGAGCTGGGTTCTAAAGTTAATGTGAAATACAAAAATCAAGCCTGGTGAAAATTACCATTGGAAATCTTAAGAAGAAGGTGACCGTGGTAGGCAGAATTCTAAATGTGGCCTTCTGAGATTCCTATCCTGGGGATTCAATCAAACTCTAATCTAAATACCCCTGTGAAGGGATTTTGCAGATGCAAAGTCCCTAGTCAGTTGGCCTTAAAATAAAGTAGATGGCAGATTAACTGGGTGGGCCTGACCCACTCGAGTGATTTGGGTGTTTAAAAAGAGTGTTTTCTCAGGCTGGTAGCAGAAGGAGAAATTAAAGCGAAGCAATGCACTGAAAGAAATCGATAAGCCATTTGCTAGCTTGCAGATGAAAGGCGCCACGTGGAAGGACCAAAGACTGGCCACTAGCTGCTAAGAGGGACCCCTGGCCAACATCCAGCCAGCAAACAAGAGCCTTGAACCTATAACCATCAGAAACTAAATCGGCCTATAAGCAGATTTGTCCCAAGACTCCAGCCCTGCCAACACCTTCATTTCAGTCTTCTGAGATTCTAACTGGGAACTCAAAGTATCCCAGACTTTTGACCTAAAGAAATGTGAGGTGATAAAAGGATAAGTAAACTGCTAAGTTTGTGGTAATCTGCTATACAGAAATAGAAAACTGATACCATTCAATACAGTAGCATGAGGCTATTTCATTGAAATGAATTTTTATTAGTTTCAATTTCTCTGTCATACAAGCCACATGTCAAGTCACATGTGGCTACTTGCTATCATATTGGACACAACAAACTATAGAACATTTCTATCATTGCCAAAAGGTCTATTGGACAGCACTGCTCTGGAAGATCCAAAAGGACCAGTTTTCTTACAGCTTTGGCCCAGATGAATATTTCTTTTGCTGAGCAGCAAATGGTATAATAGGGTTGAACTAAAGGACCATGTGGTAAGTAAAATATATATCTTTAATACTGTAATCATACTCAGCCCAGTGAGATGCTCACACCATGGAGAAACAAAAGGGAATTAAGACTGATCAAGGGAAATTGATTTCTGCCTTCCATTTCCTGCTTGCGCCAGATGCATAATCAATTTCTGAAATGGTGTTAGAACCTATGCTATTATCTCCACCCAATCTCTCTGAACCCCTACAGTTGGACATGTTTTAGTTAAATGTGCACATAATGTCATTCCATAGATCCTTCCTCCTCCCTCTTTGCACCAGGCTACCAATCACATGTCTGGGCCATCTGGGAACAAGAACAAGCTGGGACTGACTTTGGAGTCTGACCAGCTTAGCAGGAAGCATACTTTGGCAACTTAAGGCCAAGTCCAGGGAGGTATGACCTGGGCTAATGGTGTGGGGATAATACTGAGACACAGACAAAGGAAGAGCACCCAGGCTTTGAGGCAGCAGTGATCCTAGATACCCATCAAAGTATAAATGATAGGCCACAAAATTTTTTTCCTAAAATGTGATAAGATTTTTGTCAGTTATATCAGGCATTTTTGTCATTTGCATGCAGTTCATGAACAACAACGACAACAACAAAGCTCACATTTTTTAAATTTTTTAAAAATTTTGCAGCAGATGACTTTACCCCATGGGGTGTGCTTAGGAATGTGCTTAGGCTGTGGGAAGACTACACAGTGAAATGCCATAATGTCCTAATAGAAACCTGGAAATCAGATTTTCATTTAAGCCTTGGCAGAAAAGGAAAATACAGGAATTGGACAAAAGGCCAAATTTAGACTCAAGTCCTTCCAGGGAGATGGAAGGAAAAACCACACACCAGGGCCCAGGGAAGATGGGGAAGTAGGAAAACTAGGTACAACAGATGCAGTCAGAGGGCTCCATACCTATACATAGTGCACACCAGGCCAAAAACATGTATTCATGGTCAGGAAGTCTACATCTCCAGGTTCATATGGGACCCACCACTTAGTGCAATCTGAGATAAGTAGGAGATAGCAGATGATTTCCAAACCATTCTCACACCATTTTTATAAAAGAGTAGAGAGGGTTTCCTATGTACCACCACATCCAGCATCCATTGGCCTATGGCCTAAGGCAGAAGGTATAGATATCACAGACAGCCAACTTGGGCTCAAGCTGACATGGGGATGGTAAGTACGTGGATAGGGTCAGGAAAAGAGGTGTGGGCTGATGGCCTTCCACCCCTGGTTTTGTTGCCAAGCATCCAGAGAGGTTCTTCACCCAGCAAAAGTGGATCTATACTTCCTTTACCTTTGGTTAACTCCCATGTCTATCTTGTAGCACACCCAGCTGTTACTACTTCTCAACCTGGACTGGGCATTTACCCTGTGTCCCATCTTGTTTTCAGCTTACTGTCAAACAATCTCAGCTCAGGACATTTTGGCTGTTAGACCCAGTCCTTTGCATACATGTATGTAATATACATGTGAAAGTAAAATCCTGGCAGTTCATATAACTTTTGTGAACCCACACACTTAGTGGAAGATTAACTGTCAAAGCCCAGCATCCCAGGTCTTCTGACTCCTAGTCCAGTGGTCTGGTCACGCTGCCTTTCAGCAGCTGTTCTAAACCTTTCCAAAGCATTTTCAAAGGTGCTGTTCCCATCATCTTCATGCGTTGGTGGAGCAGAGAAGAAAATACCACAGAAAAGAAAATTGAGCTTCAAATAGTAAATCACTTGTGCGTATTTTGTCTATGTGGTTACTAAATATTAAGATTGGTTGAAATAAATGGTTTCCCTCTATGTCACACTCCAGGGCCTCCTTGAAGTGAATTAGAAGAAACACATATATTTATTAAACTATGTTCTGAGGCAAACTTATCCTTTGCTGTCTCAGTAGATGTTTTATGAAAGAAGTGTTTAGTGGTTAGAACTGTTTGGGAAAAGTTGGGTTAAAAAGGAGGATAAATTAAAATAAAAAGGGGGGGGCGATAAATGTTTTTTAAATTCCCAGAGCATCTAAGAGAGCATAAGGTATGTGGAATATTTTTCCAATGAAACAACCATTAACATCTTGAAAACATTAGTGTTCCACAAAACATAGTTTGGGAAATGCTGTCATAAAGTTTAGAAATATCAATTATATTATGTGTATTTATAATGTATGAGAAAGTGCTCTGCATACCACTCTATTGAAATTGGTGCCTGCAACCATCTACTCACCCACTTCAAAAATTCCTATCATTTTTTTTCACTTAGTTTAGTAGATACCTTTCTGTCTAAGGTATTTGTTCCTTCCTATATTCCTGTGCCCCACCCCAGTTTCTTCCTAGAGAGCCAATAACTAATTTATTATCATTATAGCCTCCTCTGCATTTCTTTTCCACACTGCTTTTTGGTCTCTCCTCTCTTAGCTTACCATCTTTTCCCCCAGTTGGTCCTGCATATCCCCTTTTCTTAAACAACACTTACTATTCGTTAAGGGCTCATCATGTACTCATTACAGGAATGAGCTGGGCTTTAAGCCTAGTAGTTTCTCTTATTATCTCAACTATATATCTTTTTTTTTAATTTTTTAAAATATTATATTTATTTATTTGAGAGAGAGAGTGTGTGAGCAGGGAGAGGAGCAGAGATGGAGGGAGAGAGAATTTCAAGCAGACTCTGCTCTGAGCACAGAGCCCAACCTCATGACCTTGAGATCATGACCTGAGCTGAAATCAAGTACTGAACACTCAATCAAGTGAGCCACCCAGGGGCCCCCCAAATAAATCTCTTTTTTTAATGCTTAAAATTTATCATATCAAGGGGTGCCTGGATGGTTCAGTTGGCTAAACATCTGCCTTCGGCTCAGGTCATGAACTCAGGGTCCTGGGTTCAAGCCCCGAGTTGGCCTCCTTGCTCAGTGGGGAGCCTGCTTCTCCCTCTCCCTCTGCCCTTCACCCCCATTCATGTTCACTCTCTTGCGCACTCTCTCTCTCTCAAATAAATAAATAAATAAATGTTTAAAAATAATCATTATATCAAGAAACAGGATTAATTTCATAAAGATGATATACTAGTAAACATTAATAGCCACAAAACAAAGAGCTTTCACTATTTATTTCCAGAGTTGTCATTTGATTCTATTGTGCTGGGTGGATTCCAATTGCCACTGGCATGAATATGGAAAAATTTCTCTCTCCTACCTTAACCATTGCCTTGCCTACTTCATCCTTTCATTCATATATCCATCCATCCATTCTTTATTCAGCACGTACTTATTGAGGATTTCTACATGCTATTGAGGGTCCATTTTGTCAGGCACTGAGGATATCAGGTTTAACAAGATCTGGTTCCTATTCTTGAGGAGTGCCATAGTGCTATAGTCTAGCCATAGGAGACAGGCATATAAACAGATGGCTATGTACATCCTCATGAGTGCTATAAAAAGTATGGGAAGAATCCTGCCGGAGAACCCAAGAACCTTATGAAGTTGAGTTATCTTCACAGAGAATGCAACTGAAAGTACAAGAGATACAGAATGGTTTTGGATGTGACAATATGATACAGGTTATCAATTCAACAAGCAGAGAACATTATTTTAATGACTATCTCTGGAAGCTGATTTGGGCAGGAAACATGAAGTTAGCTCTTCACACTCCTGGCCTGGGATTCCCAAATCCAAATTCAATTTCTTTGATTCTGCAACAGTGAATGATATGTTTTAGAGCCAGCAATGAAAAAGTGGTCTCATTTAGTGGGACGATGCTATGTTTGGTATTGTTTGATGAGATACATAGGGGATTTGGGGAAATGTAACTTCTGATATGGAGATATTTCACTCTTTTGTCCCTCCTTTTGTCCTGGGTCTTCAAGTGAACTTTTGTGAATTTAATGGGTCTCTGCAGAGGACATCCTTGAGGTAGCCATCATGCAGAGAAACTTCTCCACAATCTAAAAAACAGACCAGTGAATAGAAGTGTGCATGCATAGGAGTTTCCCAAGCAGAGAAAGGAAAGAAGCAGAATCCAAGCAGAGGCACAGCATGAAAAAAAGCCCAGAAAAGTGATGGTTTCAGCATGTTTGGGAATTGTTGAGTTCACTCAGGAAGCTCCAGTGCTATGGAGGGAGATGAGGCCAGATGATGTGTAAGAGCCAGAACATGAAGGAACTTGTAAACAAGCTTGGGAATTTAAATTTTTCCCCTGTGGATAATGGGGGAGCCAGAGGAGGATTAAAGTGAGAGGCTCACATGGTCACATTTGCATTTTAAGAAGTAAATCTAGTGGTATTCTAGAAGGTAGACGGCATTCACAATAGCCAGGTAAGTGAAAAAAGGATAAGAAGCTATTAAGAATGGTCTTGAGATGATGGGGTTGAGGAAAGATGAAAGTCTGAGCTAAGGCAATTAGAAATGAAGACGAGAGGCCAGTTCATAAAATTATTTCTGAGGGAGTGTTAGTGGCATCTGGAGCCATGTTGTACCAGCTTGTAATGGTCAGTTGTTACATATTCAGAAATACCATAAGGCACCTGGGTGGCTCTGTGGGTAAACATCCAGCTCTTGAATTTGGTTCCGGTCATGATTTCAAGGTCCTGAGATCAATACTCACATTAGGCTCTGCGCTCAGTGGGGAATCTGCTTGAGGATTCTCTCTCCCTCTGCCTCTGCCCCTCCCCACCCAGCTCCTTCACATATTCTCTCTCTCTCTTTCTAAAATAAATGAATATTGAAAAGAAAAGGAAAGGAAAGGAAAGTTAAAGGAAAAGGAAAGGAAAGCCATGAACTGGTTGTTAAACCATTGGTAGCTTGGTAGCTGTGATAGACATTGGCCACAGAAATTAGCACACACTATAGATCAGGGCTTTTTATTTTTTGAGAACCAGTTGACCAGCACTCCACTAGCTGGAATAGACAGGACTTGGTGACTAGATATAAGGAGCAAGTGGGAGATATCAGGGTTTTGGGGGCTAGCAACTTTTATAATTTAGAGGATCCTCCTTAAGAATATAGAATTATAAATTCAAAATTAGGCATAAACAGTGGACAGTAGAAGTATTCCTGGAAGCCAGCAATAACTTAAATATACACGGAAGTGACTGTAAACCGCATAAAAATATCCCACTAAACCCAAACTAAATGTGTCCCCAACTCAGCTTCCCCTTCGCCAGACACTAAAAGTGCCCACAACCACCCCGACACCACATCACATGATGGGAAGTATGTCATAGGAGAAGTCAAAGTGGAAAGAAACAGCAGTCTTAACCCACTGTGGTTAAAATGTCTTACTTTTGCACATTTTACAAAAATATGTAACCATGTGAACCCCTTGTGAGGGCAAGTCTCAGAACCTGGGAAAGGGCCCATGCAACTGCAAGAATTTGAAGCCTGAGCTTCCTTGGCTTCATGGCATATTTGGCTCTGAGAGTGAGGGAGGTATCCTGGGCAACAGGAAGACCAGGGGACCCAGGGAATGGTTCATTGATTTACTTGCTTGTACTCCTGTCTAGTTCTACCACAGATTCAAGACGGCTGGCTGGATGGTGACACTATTATCTGAAGAAGAGATGAGGGTTGAGTATCCCTGAGAGATCCCAGAGCTCTCTCCCTTCTTCCTGTTGGAAGCAAACATTGTTCATATTATCATTGTTAACTGTTAACAAGGACTAAACTTAACTGATAACCTTGTCAGGCCCAACATCCCAGAGCCCTTTTCAAAAGCACACAGGTCTCTTCCTTCTGTGGACCCTCGTAGAGAGCCACCTGGTCTTCAGCAATGATGCTTCTGGAGGACAGTCACAGGGAGGAAAGGTGAAATGTTTGTAGCACAAGCCAGAATAATCCATTCCAGACACATGTGTAATGCAGGGGAAACAGGTGCAAACAATTGAACTAGCTGTCAGCAAGCTACAGGGATCGCTTTTGATATCTTAATCGTTAGTTGATCCATGAGCCACGTTGGCAGCATCACTGTCATAGCTGACTGCACATCTGTAAACCTTTTTGAGTCTCTTCAGATGTCCGTGTGAGACCGTAAAAAGCCTGACATCACGGGAGACTTAAATTGAGCATGATTGCTGCTGTTTCCGTTTTCCTGACACAGAACCAGACTTGACAAATGCCAATAATTGCTAATTTTTCACTACTGTTTGTCATGTGTGATGCAAGGCAAGAGCAGAGAGATCCTGCTGTCCCTGAGAGCGTCCTGTCATTGTTGGTTTGAGGGACTGCATATCCTTTCTCTGTCAGATAAGCTATTTACCTAGCAGCCAGTATAGGGGGGATTTATGATGTGTTTATCTCAGCCTCTTTATCAAATCACCAAAGATAATACCCCATAATCCGCTGGGAAAAGATTTTAAATGGATGAATGTTTACACTGATAAATGTCTTCATTCTCCTTTCTATTCAAGAAAAAAATGTCATCACTATGATTACCTCAATAGGTAATTATTCCCAATAAGGAGATTAGAAATTAGTGACATTATCTGTAGTGACTCATTATCTGAGATTGATAGAAAGAGGCTCATATAAAAATCTTTTCATATAAGCCACTATTACTAATTGAATACCTTAGAAAAGAAGATGCTTGGTTTTATTGGATTCTTTGATTTCTGTTTAGTATTGAAAATTATATTTTTCATGTTAACATTTTTAGAAACTTAATTTGGAGGATATAACATATTTTAATGGAAACTTAGATCTGAGTGAAAAGTTCAGGCTGTTCCTGCTCAATTGGCGACCTTGGGCAAGCATCATTTTTTGCATCTATAAAAATAGGAATAATAATATCTAGAACTCTTGTGAAGACAGTGGGAACATATTTAAAGGACTTGGCCAATGCCTGATGCACAGCAGAGGGTCAAGAAATGGTAGCTAAGGAAAGCAAGTAGAAAATGCTTATTTCACTTACTCTGGTAAGAGAAGTTAAAATATTTTTTCTTGCTTCACTTCAAAACAATGGAAACAATTACTCAAAAATGTAGACAGGTTACTAGGAAAACATCACAATCATATCCTAACAATTTGAGAAAGGTAAGTGCAAAAATTTTCCTTAAGTGACGACCTCTCATGCATTCTTTTCCCTGAATTATTTTCATTTGAAAACTAGTGAACTCATTTAATTCCACATCATTATTTTTGGTGTTCTATCAAAAAAGAAGATGTCATATTTCATATCCACTCTCCAAGAAAAACCTTTAGCTATTCAAGTTTAACAATCTTCATTTTTGTACAAATGCCAAAAAAAAAAGTTCTGGTAAGTAAAGTGTTTAATTTTCAGATTATTTTTCATGATCAAATAAAAAAATCTTAATAAAAGTTAATATGGAAACATAATTTATTGTCAGTATACTTTTTAATGTGGAAATTTATCTTTTCATTTTTCAATAAGTCTCATACTTAATATTTTTAGACAATTTTGTTTATCATTAATGTAATATCCACCATTAATGTAATGTTTAACATTAATGTAATTTCACAATGAAATTCTACTCTTAGTTACTGTAATGAACATTATTTCATTAATGGGGAAAATACCCATGTGTATTCCTAAAAATAGGTGGGAAAAATAATTATTAATATATATTTTTCTAAAATATATAAATATATAACAAATAAATATAATAAATAATCTTAATAACTCATTCTCTTCTTTGGAACACCTGCAACAGCCAAAATGAATAGTTGTTGCCTCGTAGGCATTACACGCACTGCTGCTGACACCAGTATAAGTAACTATAAAGAGATCTTTCAGAAAAAAAGTGGTACCCATGATGTGGATAATAATAATAGTTTATAAATCTCCAACATCTCTCAAGTGAATCATAATATCCGTACAGCATTTTAACAGTTCTGAAAGCCCTAGGCAAACTATAAAGAAATAAAAGTTCAATTATCTCAACACTTTCAATATTTGAATGCTCCTCTTCCCAACCCTGATGCCCCCTGCTTATCGGCTAGGTGCTATCATGTTTATTTTGCATACTGTGGGCACACGACATACAAATGCTTTCCTGATCACATGGAGCAAGCAGCCCAGTGAGGAAGACAGCTGACAAGCAAACAATCATAAGAATAAAGGTACACTCTGTAATCACTGTAATATAGGAAGGATATTAAAAAAAAAAAAGAGGATATTTCCTGGTGGAAGTCAAGGATAAAATGAGCAGAATTAACTGAAGCATATGCAAACCATTCTTCTCAAGTTGCTAAAGGACTACCCTGGAATACCCCAAAGCATATCAGTGATTACCCCACTGGATACTCCATTCAGGCCTGACATTCAATACTATTTCTTCTTCCTTTTTTTTCCCCCACCTTCCCCTAATCAAACCATTCACTGCTACAAATGTTTTGCCTTTGGCAGACAAAAAGAACTATTATTAATAGAGCAAATGTAAGAATATTCATCCTAGCATATAAATGACCAATAAGAGGGAGAGAAACTATCATTTATTGAACTTCTACGCTGTACCTGGAACTCTGCAGAAGGCTTTCACATGTTAGCTCACTTAATCTTCCCCAAAAACTTCTTTTAGAAACATATTCCTTAAGCTCTTTTTCATCAGGTAGAGAACCTGAAGCTCAGAGGAGTTAGGTAACACACCCAAATTAAGACAGATGGAGTAAAGAGCAGAGCTGAAATATAAGTGTCTGACTCTAGCCCAAGCCCTTGTTACTGTACCAACCATACTTCCACTGTAAAGATCCCATGATCTATTTGGATGCTAGCTCTTAAATACTTCTAGTTTTATTATAACAGAATGGCTAAATCTGAGACTAGTATTGCTCTTTTTACAAGAGCTCTCTAAGACCTCTTGGCTGGGACTGAGTTGTTCCCTGGTTGTATTAACTAGCTTATATACTCCAATCCAGGAACTAGAGATTATCCATGCCTTAATCTCTGACTTGGTTCGTAGATTTAGTTCCTTTGTCTCCGAGGGTTTTATTTTCTCCAAGTCTTTACAAGGACAGGAGCCCTCTTCTTATGTACAGTCCCTCACCTGTGTTCTCACCCTCTCTGCATCTCCCTAACACAGTCTATCTGCTAACTGTACCCATTTTTTTGGTTTCCTTCTATATTGGTTTCTCCCAGTCTCTGTGTACTCTGTCTTCTCTCTCAATCATTTCTTGTCCAACCTGCATAACTGCTTGCTAGGGACAAACAATGACTAAATCTAAAGGAAAAAATTCCCAAAGATAAAACGCCAGGCAATTTAGCAGGCATGTAGAAGATTCTGAAACAAGAAAACTTTCCCACTGCCCCTTAAATCTTACCCTATAGAGGACTGCTGGTTCTACTTACATTTAAGACAAGATCTCCATGTAACTTCCTATACTACAATTACTAACTAATGTTTTTGGAGCACTTACTATGTACCTGACTTTGCTTTAAGTATGTTACAGGGATTATTTCATATAATCCTTGTCATAGCCCTTGAGGTAAATAGTAGCTACTATTATCCTCATGGGGGGAGAGGGTGAGGAAAGAGGCTTACAAAGATATATGTAACTTACTCAATATCACACCATTTAGGAATCCATAAAGCTAATATTTGAATCCAAGCAATCGAGCTTAAAAGCCCACATGTTTAACTGCTGTGCTTTTAAAGATTATGATAATCCATGTTTATAAAATGCTAACATTTGGGAAAAGTCGACAGTTTCAACAATACCATTTATTCATTCTTTGAATAAATATCTATAAAACCAGGAATTATAGGGGTGCCTAGATGGCTCAGTCAGTTAAGTGTCTGCCTTTGGCTCAGGTCATCATCTCAGAGTCCTGGGATCAAGCCCCACATGGGGGGGATTCCTGCTCAGCAGAGAATCTGCTTCTCCCTCTCTTTCTGCTCCTGCCGCTCATGCTCTTGCTCTCTCTCTCTCTCTCTCTCTCTCTCTCTCTCTCTCTCTCTCAAATAAATAAATAAAAATGTTTAAAATAATAATAATAAATTAAAATTAAAAAAATAGCAACTACAATATTCTACGAACTAGACACAGAAGTGAACAAGATAGATAAGGGCTCTGACCTCCTATAGCTGATATTCTACTGGAGTGCAATAGACCATAGGCAAATAGCGAATCAGGAAATTTCAAATAATAAAAAAATGATATAAGGGAAGTTTATTAAAAGAGGAAATCTACTTTTGGTAGAATGATCAGGAAAAGTCTTTCAGAAAAGATGTTATTTGAACTGAAAGGTAACACTGACCCAGCCAATGGTCTGGTGAAGTATTCTAGTTAAAGGACTCTAAGAATAAGGTCCTGAGGCAGAACAGGTAGTGTTAAGGAACACACAGACATGAAATGAAGGGAAGAAGAATAAAAGGTAATACCAAAGAAGTGAGCCTACCTAACTCATGCAAAGCTTGGCTGGCCACATTAAAGTCTGGACTTTATTCTAAGAACAATGAAAAATCATCAAAGAATTTTATGCAAGGAACCTTAAAGGATCTCTCTGGTTTCTTTGTAAAAAGTGGATTGACTGGAAAATATTTTAAAGGATTAAATTATATGTTGATAAAAAAATTTAATAAAGCATTGATTGGTGATACAAAATAATGGAAGTAGGGAGAACAGTAGGGAGTCTCCAGCAGTTGTCCAGGCAAATGATAACAATGGCTTGGACTAGGGTGTTGAACACATTATGTAAAGAAATAGCTAGAGAGATATATGAAGGTAGGACTTCAAATACATCAGGATGGATTGGATGTGGGGAATAAGGGAAAGGGAGTATCAGGAGTAAAAAAAAAATGTAGTGCACTGCATCCTACAATAAACTAAGTTTCTGACATCTATCCCAACCAAAACAGTTAACAACAATGAACACATTTTTGGACATTACAGCATGATAACTTCTGTGAATCATATGAAGATACAAAACTATAAAGGAAAAAATTAAAATACATTGCTATTTCAGGTTGGATTCTCTGGAAGCAGATACTGATGAGGAATTTGGAGGGATAGATATTTACTAAGGATTCACACCATGAAAGAAAAGAGGAGGAAACAGGATTGGGCAGAATCTAAACTGCAATTTAAAGATGACTAATCTTTGGTCAACCTGGTAGGAAGCCCTGGAGTGAGTACTGCCCCTTAGAAATAACCTCCACCTCTCAGTCATAGGACACATGGTGCCTGGGAAGGGTGTGATTTATAGCAAGGCAGCCCTCAGTAGTTGAAGCAGACAATTTAAAAGCTGATGTCTGAATGCTATCTATTGATGACACTCTCCACAGTTGGGCAGCAAGTCCTTCCTTAAAGGGGCACTTAAGTGGAGTATCCACCACAGTTCTACTTTGTCTTGTGTACTTCACAAATTTTCCAAGACAGCCCCTTTACAAATATTTGGTGATATTATATACCATGTATCGGATACTAGATTCTCATTATTAGTTCAGAAAATGTGTTTGTGCAGGGCACCTGGGTGGCTAGTCAGTTAAGTGGTTGACTCTTGATTCTGGCTCAGGGTATGATCTCAGGATCCTGAGGTGGAACCCTGTGTCAGGCTCCATGCTGGGTGTGGAGCCAGCTTAAAATTCTGTCTCTCCCTCTCCTTCTGTCTCTCTCCTCCCATTAATGCTCTTTGTCTCTCTCTCTCTCTCTCTCTCTCTCAGGAAAAGAAAAAAGAAAAAAGAAGAGGAAAAAAAGAAAAGAAAGAAAGAAAAGAAAAGAAAAGAAAAGCACATGTTGTTTGTGGTATATACTTGAAGAGGGAAGAGAAGGCCAGTTCAGTCTCTATTTATCTTCCTTTATCTTCCTGTGATGGGTTTCCCTTGTGCAGAATGCTACCATTTGAGTACTGTATCTGAAATAAATTCCTATTGTAGCTTCTTGCTGAAGTGGGTTAGGGCAACACAACCAGGAGGTCATTAATTAACCTTAACAGTTCAGCTCAGATAGTAAGAAGCTTGAAAGAGTATCATTCTTACACCTAAAATAAAAAAAAAAAAGATGGACAAGTTGAAAATTAATTATTTTTCTTGAACTTGCCATAGCACTGAGGTCACATAAGAGCTAACTCCAAAGTAAGAGAGACTGGCACCTGCAGGGAGAACCTGGAGCTGAGCATCGGCTTATCTGGAGCAGACACAAGTAAAAATTATATGAAACACTGCATTAGTCATCTTGGATTTCAATAACAAAATGCCATAGACTGAGTGGTTTGAACAACAGAAACTTATTTCCTAATAGTTCTGGACACTAGAAATCCAACATCAAGGTGCCAGCATGACTGGGTTCTTGGAAACAGCTGCCTTCTCACTTTATCCTTACATGGGAGGGAGAGAAGGGGAGAGAGAGAGAGAGAGAGAGAGAGAGAGAGAGAGAGAGAGAGAGATCTTTCATTCTTCATGGTCATTCTGGAGAAGGGAATAACAGCCACTGCCAAAACATCCACACCTATCTCCCTGATCTCCCCTACTGAACAAAAGCTTTAAACATCAGGGGAAAGAGCATAAAACTGGCCAGAGAGCATTGGTAGAAACCCACTGCATCTAAGACACAAAAACAAGAGGGATAGGGGTTAAGAAGCTCTACCCCTTGGAGTGGGGAAAGGATTCAGTCCAATATCACATCTACAGAAGGAGCAGAACAACACTGAAGGCCATACACCTAAAACCTAGGTTCTCGGTGCCTGCATAAAACTGAGGCTTAATCAACTTATCTTTGACAAAGCAGGAAAGAATGTCCAATGGAAAAAAGACAGTCTTTTCAACAAATGGTGTTGGGAAAATTGGACAGCCACATGCAGAAGAATGAAACTAGACCATTTCCTTACACCACACACAAAAATAGACTCAAAATGGATGAAAGACCTCAATGTGAGACAGGAATCCATCAAAATCCTTGAGGAGAACACAGGCAGCAACCTCTTCGACCTCAGCCACAGCAACTTCTTTCTAGAAACATCGCCAAAGGCAAGGGAAGCAAGGGCAAAATGAACTATTGGGACTTCATCAAGATCAAAGGCTTTTGCACAGCAAAGGAAACAGTCAACAAAACTAAAAGATGACCAACAGAATGGGAGAAGATATTCACAAATGACATATCAGATAAAGAGCTAGTATCCAAAATCTATAAGAACATATCAAACTTAACACCCAAAGAACAAATAATTCAATCAAGAAACGGGCAGAAGACATGAACAGACATTTCTTCAAAGTAGACATCCAAATGGCCAACAGACACATGAAAAAGTGCTCAACATCACTCGGCATCAAGGAAATACAAATCAAAACCACAGGGAGATACCACCTCACACCAGTCAGAATGGCTAAAATTAACAAGTCAGGAATCAACATATGTTGGCGAGGATGCAGAGAAAGGGAAACCCTCCTACACTGTTGGTGGGAATGCAAGCTGGTGCAGCCACTCTGAAAAGCAGTATGGAGGATTATCAAAAAGTTGAGAACAGAGCTATCCTATGACCCAGGAATCGCACCACTAGGTATTTACCCTAAAGATACATGTAGTGATACAAAGCGACAGTGTACCCAGTACACAGTGTTTATAGCAGCAATGTCCAGCACAATAGCCAAACTATGGAAAGAATCTAGATGTCCATCAACAGATTAATGGATAAAGAAGATGTTATGTGTGTGTGTGTATACATACACACACACACACACACACAGACATATACATGATAGAATACTATACAGCCATCAAAAAAGAAATCTTGCCATTTGCAGCAATGTGGACGGAACTAGAGGGTATCATGCTAAGAGAAATGAGTCAATCAGAGAAAGACAATTATCATATGATCTCACTGATATGAGGAATTTGAGAGGCCGGACAAGGAGTCTTGGGGGGTAGGGAGGGAAAAAATGAAAGAAGATGGGACCAGGGAGGGAGACAAACCATAAGAAACTCTTAATCCCAGGAAACTAACTGAGGGTTACTGGAGTGGAGGGAGGTGGAGGGATGGGGTGGCTGGGTTATGGACACTGGGGAGGGTATATGCTATGGTGAGTGCTGTGAATTCTGAAAGACTGATGATTCATAGATCTGTACCCCTGAAGCAAATAATACAATATATGTTAATAAAATCAATCAATATATAAAAACTGAGGCTTAATCAGAACATCAGAGAATGCTCTACCATCTCTCTTCTTATGTATCCAAGTGAAAATGACAGTGAAATATAGGTGAGAAACTAAAAAGACAGACTCCCTATAGTGCAATAGATAAGACACAAAGCTAAATAAAGAGACCACTATAACCTTAATACTAAAACTGAATTTTTTAAGGAAATAAAATTTATGGTCTAATCCCTTTCATGAACAATCCTAAATATATATATGGTAAAATATATATGTATGTATGTATGTATGTATATGCAAACTGAAGCCAGTATTGTTTAAATAGACAATTATATCATAACAAAATTGGTTACATTTCAGGAATTCAAATACAGCCTAACATTTGAAAATCAATCAATGTAATTTCTTATATTAAAAGAATAAAAGAAGAAGAAAAACCCATATAATTCTTATAATAGATGAAGAAGAGAAAATCTGGTAAAATTCCAAACCTCTTGGCAAACTAGAATTAGAATAAAATTACCTGTCTGATAAAGTCTATCTACAAAAAAATTTGTAACAAACCTCATCTTTAATGGTGAAATGTTGGAAACCTCCTTCTTTGATGTACATCAAAATAAGAATACCCTCTAGCATCATTTTTATTTAACAGTATATTTAAATCCTAACCAAAGCAAACAGGACAAGATAAAGAAATAAAAGTTAAAATATGGGAAAGAAGAAATATAACTCTCATTATTTACAGATGATATTATTGTATAAATAAAAAACCCCAAAGAAGTTACAAATTTATGGTTAGAATTAGGTGGATTTAGCAAGACTCCTGGACGTAAGGGTAACACATATACAAAAATGAACAACACATCAATATATCAGTAGTAAACAACTAGAGAATTAAAATGTTTAGTAATACCAAAAATATCAAATACCTAGGAACAAGTCTCATGAAAGATGCACAAATTCCTGCACAGGAAACTGCAAACCATTACTGAAGGAAATTAAGAAAGACCTAAATAGGCCTGGATTTCTGGGTAGATGATGGAATAGAAGGACCCTAAGCTCCCCCCATCCCACAGACACACCCAGAAAACAGCCACATTAGTGCATCCAACCCAGAAAATACCCAAGGACTAGCAGAACAGATTTCCACAGTTAATTGTAAAGAGGAAGCCACATAGCAAAGGGAAGGAGGGGTGGAAATGTGGCCAGAACAAAACTCCTGGAGAAACTAACCACAAACAGCACGGATACCACAAGCACAGAGAAGGGAGAGGAGCAGAATCTATGCCAGGCATCCCAGACATGGGGGACCTACACTGGGAAGATAAGTGCCTTAGCATTTTGCTTTAAAAACAAGTGAGTCTTAACTTCAGGAGGTTTTAAAATCAGTAAGGCTTAATTCTGGGTACTTTAAAAATCAACACTCTTCACTCTAGGAGAACCAGAGGTTGACAGGAAACTGAGCCCATGCCCTTAACAAGGCATCATAACAAATAACCCTGCCAGAGATATAGTATAGAAACAGAAATTTAAAAAGTGCCTGGGGTATACGAGATTTACTTATTAATTTCAGAACATGTGCTGCAGGAGCAGGAAACTTCTCAAAAAAAAAAAAGAAAGAGTTATTAGTAGCAATTATTAGCATATCTCTCCCCTACCTCTGGCCCAGATAGTTGGACACTTGCAGGAACCAATATGAACACCCTCCATCTACCTTGCTAACACTACATTCTCTGTACTCACATTCTCCTGCAGATCCCACCACTCAGCAGGAGTGCATCTTCCTAAAGGGGCTCCTGCTGTGTCACATTCTGCAAGCAGCCCCATAGGGGCCAGCACTACTCCAAAGAAACCTTTGCCCTGGAGAGAGGAAAAGATAACCACACACACCAGTTCCACTGTAGTCAAAGAAGACAAATGGGGCAAACATATGATCTGACTGCTAGCACTGTCCACCAACAAAAATCTCTCAGGGAGCAGCACAGGGAGAACACCTGTAGTTTGGTGTGATCACAGCTCTGACAAACAAGCTGAGGGCAGGAATCTGATCTGACTCCTGACACTGCTCTACTATTAGCCTAAGGCAGCCCCAGACTGGCCCCTTAACAGCACAGGGACAAATCCCTGCCTGGTGCACCCACAACATGCAAAGTGGGCCATTGCAGCTGACTGGACTGAAGGCAAACAAGGCTCAGCCACAACACCAGGGTGCACACAACCCACATAGGAGACACCTTTAAAGTGCCTGGTTCTGGTGAACAGGAGATATTGCACTGCAAGGCAGCACAGGACTTCTTATTCATAAGGCTACTACTCTCTTTTTTTTCTTTTTAAGATTTTATTTATTTATTTGACACAGAGAAAGAGATGACAAGTAGGCAGAGAGGCAGGCAGAGAGAGAGAGAGGAGGAAGCAGGCTCCCCGCTGAGCAGAGAGCCCGATGCGGGCCTCGATCCCAGGACCCTGGGATCATGACCTGAGCCGAAGGCAGAGGCTTTAACCCACTGAGCCACCCAGGTGCCCAAGGCTACTACTTTCAAGATCAGGAGATGTAGCTGACTTTCATAATAAGTAGAAATAAACACAGCATGTTAGACAAAATGAGGAAACAAAGGAATATATCCCAAATGAAAGAACAGAACAAAACCATAGCATAAAATTTAAATGAAATGAAGTAATTCAAAGTAATGTCATAAATATACTTACTGGACTTAAGAAAAGAGTAGAGTATCTCAGTGAGAACTTTAACAAAGACAGAAAATATAAAAAAGAACAAATCAGTGATATAAAGAATTCAATTACTGAAATTAAAAATACACTAGAGGGAGTCAATAGCAGATTAGAGGAGGCAGAAGACCTGGAAGACAGAGTAAGGGAAAGCAACCAAACTGAACAGCAAAAGTAAAAAAGAATAACAAGAAATAAAAATAGGTTAGAGGAACTCAGTGACATCATTAAACATAATAACATTCACATTATGGGATCCCAGAAGAAGAAAGAGAAAAGGGGGCAGAAAATATAGTAAAAAAAAAAAAAAAAAAAAAAAAGAAAAAAAAAAAAAAAAAAACTAAAAATAAAAAAAAAACAAAGGGGGGAAAAAAAAGAATNCCCCCAATAAAATCAACCCAAAAAGGTTCACACCAGGACACATAATAATTAAAATGGCAAAAAGTAATGATATAATTTTCAAAGGAGTGAGAGAAAAGAAAATAGTTACATAGAAAGGAAACCCCATAAGGCAATCAGCTAATTTTTAGCAGAAACTTTATAAGCCAGGAGGGAGTGGCATGATATATTCAAAATGCTGAAAGTAAAAAACCTATAACCAAGAAGACTCTATCCAGCAAGTCTATCAATTAGGAATAGAAGAAGAGATAAAGAGTTTCCCAAACAAATAAAACCTAAAGTAGTTCATCAAAGCTAAGCCAGTCTTACAAAAAAAACATTAAAAGGCATTCTTGGAGTAGAAAGGAAAGACTATAATCAGCAGAAAGAAAATTATGGAAGGAAAAAATTTCACAGGAAATACAGACAAAATAAAAATAATAGATATAAAACTGGTATAGAGGTTAAAGCACAAAGGCAGTAAAATCAATTATAGCTATAGAAATCAGTCAAGAGATTCACAAAATTAAAAGATGTAAAGTATGCTATCATATACATGAAACATGGAGGGGGAAATATAATGCTTTTAGAATGGGTATGAAACTGGAAATAATCACAAGAAAAAATCTGAAAAGAACACAAATACATTGAGGTTAAATAACATGCTACTAAACAATGGATAGGTCACCCAAAAATCAAAGAGGAAATAAAAAATACATAGAGACAAATGAAAATGAAAACACAATGGTCCAAAAATTGGAGGATACAGCAAAAGCTATTCTAAGAAGGAAGATTATAACAATACAGACCTACCTCAAGAAGCAAGAAAAATCTCAAATGAACACTATAACTTTACACCTAAAGGAGCTAGAAAAAGAAGAACAAATAAGACCAAAGCCAGTAGAAGAAAGGAACTAATAGAGGTTAGAGCAGAAATAAATGAAATACAGACTCAAAGAAACCAATAGAACTCATCAGTGAAACCAGAAGTTGGTTCTTTGAAAAGATCAACAAAATTGACAAACCAATAAAAAAGAGAGGACTAAAATAAAATCATAAATGAAGGAAGAGAGATAACAACTGACACCACAGAAATACAAAGCATTATAAAAGAATATTATGAAAAATTATATACAAAAATATTGGACAACCTAGAAGAAATGGATAAATTCCTAGAAACATATAACCTTCCAAACCTGAAACAGGAAGAAATAGAAAATTGAACAGACTGATTACTAGAAATGAAATTTAATCAGCAGTCAAAAAATTCCCAACAAACTCCAGGATAGAGATAGCTTGACAGGTGAATTCCATCAAACATTTAAAGAAGAGTTAATACCTATTATTCTCAAACTATTTGAAAAAATAGAAAAGGAAGGAATTCTTCCAAATTCATTCTATGAGACCAACATTACCCTGATACCAAAACCAGATAGACACTAAAAACAAAACAAAACAAAACAAAACAAAACTACAGGCCAGTATCTCCAATGAATATAAATGCAACAATCCACAACAAAATATTAGCAAACTGAATCCAATAATACATTGTAAGAAATAATTCACCACAATCAAGTGGTATTTATTCCAGGGATGCAAGAGTTGAGTTCAATATTCACAAATCAGTGAATGTGATACATCACTTTAACAAGAGAAGGGATAAAAGCCATAGGATCATCTCAATAGATGCCAAAAAAAGCATTTGACAAAGTACAGCATCCATTCATGATAAAAACCCTCAACAAAGTAGGCGTAGATGAAACATACCTCAATATAATAAAGACCATATGTGAAAGTATCTTAACTAACATCATACTTAATGGTGAAAAACTGAGAACATTTCTTCCAAGATCAGGAACAAAGATGTCAACTCTCACCACTTTTATTCAACATTGTACTGGAAGTCCTAGCCACAGGAATCAGACAACAAAAAGAAGTGAAAAGCATCCAAATTATTAAAGAAGAAGTAAAAGTTTCCACTATTTGCTGATGACATGATACTATAAACAAAAACTCTAAAGACTCAACCAAAAAATTACTAAAATTGAAAAATGAATTTAGTAAAGTCATAGGATACAAAATTAATATACAGAAATTTGTTACACTTTTTTTTAAAGGAAAACAGAATACTGTTTTTTGTTTGTTTTAAGATTTTATTTATTTAATTGACAGAGAGAGAGAGATTACAAGTAGGCAGAGAGGCAGTTAGAGAGAGAGGGGGAAGCAGGCTCCCCGCCGAGCAGAGAGCCCGATGTGGGACTCGATTCCAGGACCCTGAGATCATGACCTGAGCCGAAGGCAGAGGCTTTAACCCAGTGAGCCACCCAGGCACCCCTGTTACATTTGTATACATTAATAATGAAGTAGCAGAAAGGGAAATTAAGAAAACAATCCCAGGGCACCTGGGTGGCTCAGTTGGTTGGGCAACTGCCTTCAGTTCAGGTCATGATCCCGGAATCCCGGGATCAAGTCCCGCATCAGGCTCCCAACTCTGCAAGGAGTCTGCTTCTCCCTCTGACTTTATCCCCTCTCATGCTCTTGCTCTCTCTCAAATAAATAAATAAAATCTTTTTTAAAAATTCTTTAAAAAAATTTTTTTAAATAAAAAAAGAAAACAATCCCACTTACAATTGCACCAAAAATAATAAAATACCTAGTAATAAACTTAAGCAAAGAGGTGAAAGATCTGTACTCTGAGAACTATAAAACATTGGTAAAAGAAACAGAAGATGAAGATGACACAAATAAATGGAAAGATATTCCATTCTCATGGATTAGAATAATAAGTATTGTTAAAAAGTCCACACTACCCAAAACAATCTACAGATTTAATGCAATCCCTATCAAAATACCAACAACATTTTTCACAAAACTAGAATAATACTAAAATGTGTATGCAACCACAAAAGTCCCCAAATAACAAAAGCAATCTTAAGAAAAACAAAGCTGGAGGTATCACAATCCCAGATTTCAAGATGTACTACACCCCAAGCTATAGTAATCAAAACAGTATGGTACTGGCACAAAAAAACAGATACATAGATCAACGGAACAGAATAGAGAGTCCAAAAATAACCTCACACTTTTATAGTTAATTCATCTATGACAAAGGAAGCAAGAATATACAATGGGGAAAATGATAGTCTTTTGAATAAGTGGTGCTGGGGAAACTGGAGCTATAAGCAAAAAGGTGAAACTGGACTACTTTCATAAACTACATGCAAAAATAAACTTAAAATGGATTAAAGAACCACATCTGACACCTGAAATCATAATTGTCTTAGAAGAAAACATAGGCAGTAACTTCTTTGACATCAGCCACGTAAACATTTTTTCTAGATATGTCTCCTCTGGCAAGGAAGATAAAAGCAAAATTAAACTATTAGGATTATACCAAAATAAAGCTTTTGCACAGCAAAGGAAAACACCAAAAAACAAAAACAAGAACAAAAAGACTATCTACTGAGTGGGAGAAGATGTGGGCAAATGATATATACAATTAAAGTTAACATCCAAAATATAAATAACTTATACAACTCAACATGGTAAAGATAAAAATAAATAAATGATCTGGTTAAAAATGTGCAGAAGACCTGAACAGACATTTCTCCAAAAAAGATATACAGATGGTCAACAGACATATGAAAAGATGCTTAATATCACTAATCATCAGGGAAATGCAAATTGAAAGCACAATGAGATATTAATTTATGCTTGTCAGAATGGCTAAAATTTAAAAAAACACAATAAATAACAAGTGTCAGTCAGGATGTGGAGAAAAAGGAAGCTTCATACATAATTGGTGTGAATGCGGGTGCCTGGGTGGCTCAGGGGGTTAAAGCCTCTGCCTTTGGCTCAGGTCATGATCTCAGGGTCCTGGGATCAAGGCCCTCATCAGGCTCCCTGCTCAGCGGGGAGCCTGCTTCCTCCTCTCTCTGTCTGCCTCTCTGCCTACTTGTAATCTCTCTCTCTCTGTGTCAAATAAATAAATAAATAAATCTTTTAAAAAAATAAATAACTGGTGTGAATGCAAATTGTCACCGTAGCAAACAGTATAAAAATTTCTCAAAAACTTAGACATAGAATTACCATATGATTGAGTAAATTCTACTATCTGGTATTTACTCAAAGAAAATAATAACACTAATAAAGAAAGACATATAGACCCCTATATTTATTGCAACATTATTTACATTAGCCAAGATGTGGAAGCAACACAAGTGCCTATCCATAGATGAATGGATAAAGAAGATGTGATTTATATGTATAAATCTATAATGGAATAGATCAGCCATAAAAATGAATGAGATCATGCCATTTGCAACAAGGTGGATGGAGATAGAGGGTATAATGCTAAATAAAATAAGTTAGTCAGAGAAAGACAAATACCATATGATTTCCCTCTTATGTGGAATTTAAGAAACAAAAATGAAAAAAAAAAGAACAAAAAAACAGACTTGATTACAGAGAACAAACCAGTGGTTGCCAGAGGGTAGGTGGGTGAGAGGATAAGTGAAAGAAATAAAGGGGATTAAGAGTACATTGATTTTGATGAGCCTTGAGAAATGTATAGGATTGTTGAATCATTATACTGTACCTGAAACTAATAGAATTCTGAAAGTTAATTATACTTGAATTAGAAAAGAAAAGGAAAGAGAGAGAGAGAGGAGGGAAGAATGAAGGGAGGAAGGAAGGAAAGAAAGGAAGAAAGAAGGAAAAACAGAAAAAGAAAGACCTAAATAAATTGAAGGATATATCCTGTTCATGGATTGGAAGACTCAATGTTACAAAAAAAGGTCAGTTCTTCACAAATTTATCAATTGATTCAGTACAATGCCAATTCAAAATCCAACAAGATATTTTGTGGAAATGATCCTAAAATTTTTATAGAAATTCCAAAAGCCAAGAATAACCAAGATAATCTTGAAGAAGGAAAACAATGTTGGAAGACTTAAGAATAAAGAATACAGAAACAAACTCATAACTATGTAATCATTTGATTTGTCTAAAATGGTGCTGTGGCACAATCGAGAATGGATGGTGAATGATACTAAATCAATTAAAATTCATTTAAAAATAAATGAATATCCCTACTTCACACTATACACAAAAACCAATTCTAACCCACTGAGCCACCCAGGCGCCCACAAAAACCAATTCTAAATGGAATGTAGAATAATGTAAAAGGTGATAAAAACCAGTCTTCTAAAAGGTAATACTAGACAATACCTTCACGTCCTCAAGATAGAAAAACACTTTTTATACTAGTTACAGAAACAGTAAACATGAGGGAAAAGATTTATAATTGGGACTTAATTGAAATTAGGGATTTCTTATTATTAAAAGACACCATTAAGAGAGTAAAAAGGCAAGCCAGTGAATGGGAGAAGACATTTGTAATACATGTATCCAATGAGAGATATATAGTCCTACTATAGAAAGAGTTCCTACAAATCAGTAGAAGAAAAACAAACTATCCAACAGAAAAGTGGGCAAAAGATTTATGTAATCCACTTCACAAAATAGGATATCCAAATGGCCAATAAACCTCATAAATCAAAAGGGAAACAAAAATCAAAGCCACAGTGAGATGCCAGCCAACAGATACCACCCACCAGATCTAAAATTAAAGACTGACAATGTAGGGGTGCCTGGGTGGCTCAGTAATTTAAGTGTCTGACTTTTGATTTTGTCTCAGGTCATGATCTCAGGGTTATGAGATCAAGCCCCACATCAGGCCCTGCTTTGGGCATGAAGCCAGCTTAAGATTCTCTCTCCACCTCTTTCTGCCTCTCGCCATACTCCCCCATCTCCCTCACTTAAAAAAAAAAAAGACTGACAATCTGACAATATAAATATTAACAAGTATCCAAAACAACTGGAATTCACATATTATTAATAGAAGTATAAATTGGCACAACCACTTTGAAAAACTGTTTGTCAATATCTACTAAAACTAAATACACGTATAATCCATGATTCAGAATTTCTACTGCCATGTATATAGTCAACAAAAATGTGTACATATGATCACCAAAATATGGTGTTAAATATCAGAGTATAATAGTTTCCAAAAACTGAAAACAACTCATGTGTCTCTCAATAGCATAATAAATTATAGTGTATTGATACAAGTAATACTATCAGCTATGAAAATGAATAATCTATTACACACAACATAGATAAAATTCAAACATAATGTTGAATGTCAGAAAACAGACATGAGAGAATATGTAATAAAAGAATGCATACTATATGATACCATCTATATATAGTTCCAAAATAAGCAAAATAGCCCATGGTTTTAGAAGTCAAAGTAGTTACCTTTGTGGAAGAGAAAAACCTGGGACTGGGGATGGACCTAGGTCAAAGATTTGGGGGGCTGGTAATATTTTCTTTCTTGATCTTTCTTTCATGATCTGACACAGGTAAGTCACTTCGTGACAATTCATTGAGTTCTGTCTTTGTTATTAGTGTTCTTTTATGTATATTGAACCCAATAAAAAGTGCAAAAAACAATATGAACAAAGATTCTATGACTCCTTCTATCTCTAGTTAATAGTTGTGTAATTACTGGAAAATTTTTCTCTCCTGAATTTTTCTTTATCATAAATTCCATACCATTTTCTTCCTCTAGAAATACGTGTTATTGTTATGTGTTGTTATACAAATCTATTAGGTATATTATTATATATCAGATTTATAATACACTTCAGTGATGTTCTTATTTCCAGTAATTATCAACTGCAGTTTTCACTATCTAGTAATACTTTTTGTTTTATTCAAGCTGACCTTAATATGTATCTTGTTTTTCTATCTACTCTTTGAGAGGATTTCCTTTTTTTCTTTTTTAAGATTTTATTTATTTATTTAGAGAGAAGGAGAGAGAGAGAGAGATCATGAGGGGGAGAAGGGCAGAGGGAGAGAGAGAATCCCAAGCAGACTGCACACTGAGCACAGAGCCCCACAAGGGGCTCGATCTCATCACTTTGAGATCATGACCTGAGCCAAAATCAAAAGGTGGAGATTTAAACAACTGAGCCACCCAGGTGTCCCAGAAGATTTTCAACATTTGAAAAGTTGTTTCTTGAAGACCACTGGTTCTCAATTGAAAAACATAAATGTACATAAACATCACATGAGAAACTTGTTTAAAATACATGCTTCTTGTTCACAGCAGAAATTCTGACTCAGCAGGACTTGGGATAGACATTGAAATGTTCATTTTCACACATACCTCAACTGGTTGTATTGCAATTGATCCTCTATCACTCCTTGGAAAACATTCTTATGATACATTCATTTTGGTGATTTTTAATTTTCCATGAGTTCTTACTTTTTGTGTGTGCTACAAAACTTACCACTGATCTGTATTATTTTAGGAAAGTGCAGTGAGAAGTCAGGGCAATAATGATATTCTTTGTTACTTGAATTTAATTGCTTAATCTTTGCTGTTTAATTATTTTGTCATGTCAGAAGATACAGTAGTTTTTTTAAGGTATTAAAAAGAAAGAATTATTGAAATTTTCTTGGCTTCTGTGATACTACTTACCTCTTAAGTCAATTCTTAGTTTTCCTTTCAGGTTCTTTACCCCATCCCTCTCTTTAGCCCATTTTCTCTCCCTGTTCTGTACATTTTTCCTGGGTGATCTCATTCATATCTGTTGTTTCAACTACCATTAATATAATGACAATCTCTAATTTTTTTAGTCTGAGATCCAAACAAGAATATCCAATTGCCTGTTGAAAATATTCATTAGATTAGCCCTTGAGAGGGACACCTGGGTGGCTCAGTTGGTTAAGTGTCTGCCTTCAGCTCAGGTCATGAACTCAGGACCCTAGGATGGAGCCCCATGTCAGGCTCCCTGCCAGGAGTCTGCTTCTCCCTCTACCTCTGCCACTCCCCCTGCTTGTGCACTCGCTCTCTTGTTCTCTCTATTAAATAAATAAATAAAATATTTTTAAAAATTATTCCTTGAGAACCCAGATTCAAGATGTCAAAAAACAAACTCCTTAACTTTTACCCTAAGTCTATTCTTCCTCCAGTATTTCCCATCTCCATGAATTACTATAACAAGTCAACCATGGCACACACTTGATTCCATTCTTTTCAGTGTCCACATCCAGAAGATTTTTAAATCCTATCGATTGCATGGCCATATTATCTCAAGTTTCTGCCCCTCCTTTTATCCCCATCAGAGCCACCTTGGTCTAGTCTTCATGTAGTGTGGCTATAGTTCTCCCTTCCTTTAGTCTTGCCATTTGCACATTCATATTGCACACTGCTTCCAGCAATCTTACAAAACCACAAGTTACAAGCACAGTCATTCTGAGCCACATACAATTTTCTTTCTGCCTCTTCTAATATATATATTTTCCCATGTGCTGCTCACTTTGCCTTGAACATGTTTTTCCTCCATCCAAGTGTCTTACTAATTAACACCCATCTTTCAATTATTGACCTAGGTATCAACTTCTCCTTCAGGCTTCCACGGCCTCTGATGTAGATGCTAACCCTCTGCATGCCCCTACTTTCTCTCATAGCATTTATCTCACTGTGTGGTCACCATTGGCCTATTTTCTGTCTTCTCAACTAAAATTTTCTAACCTTACTGAAGCCTCTACATTTAAAAATCTTCCCTGGCTATCCTACCTAAAACAGCAGTCAACAACCCCCTACTCCCCAACCTTATCACGCTCTTTTCTTTTACTCAGCTTTACTTTTTCTCATGGTATTAATAACCATCCAACAAAGCACTATTAATTTGTTCATGTTTAGTTTCAGATTTCCTACATATGATATACAGTCCATGACAACAATGTGTCTTATTTCACCATTGTATTTCAATAACCTAGAAGAGTCCCTGATACATAAGTCCTAGATAAATATGTGATAGACAAACAAAAGTATGTGTTCTTTGTATATAAAATTTCCAACTCTCACATCATTGTATCCTCAGCACTCAGAACTAGTGTTACTGGCACAAAGTATGTATCTAATAAACATCTGATGAATTAACAGAGAGATGGCCCTAATAACTGTTCTACCAAAAAAATACGTTAAATACATATTATCTCATATATGAGGGGTGTGTGTGGTATGTCTGTAAGTTATGTAAACAAGGGATGTGTTAAAAATTACTTAATACCAAGAAAAACAAACTTGTATTATGAAATATATAATGATGGCTAGCACATTTGTTTAAAAATCAGGTAATTTGGGCTTTAGGTAGGCACGATTCTAAAGATGTCCCCCAAGATTCCCATTCCCTGGTTATTCAATCACATACTATTCAAGACACTGCTGTGAAAAGACACTGCAGGTGTTACTTCAAGAAGCAAGAAAAATCTCAAATAAACAACCTAAACTTACACCAAAAAAAACTAGAAAAATAACAACAAATGAAGCCTAAAGCCAGCAGAAGGAAGGAAATAATAAAGATCAGCACAGAAATAAATGATATAGAAATTAAAAAACAACAGAACAGATTGAGGAAATCAGGAGCTAATTCTTTGAAAAAAAAATAATAAAATTGTTAAACTTCTAGCCAGACTTATCAAAAAGAAAAGAGAAAGTACCCAAATAAATAAAATCACAAATGACAAAGGATAAATAATAACCAAGGCCACAGAAATATAAACTATGAAAATACAAAAATACAAAATATGAAAACTATATGCCAACATAGTTGGACATATTAGACAACCTGGAAGAAACGGACAAATTCTTAGACATGTGTACACTATCAAAACTAAAACAGGAAGAAATAGCAAACTTGAACAGACCAATAACTGCAAAGAAACTGAATCAGTAATCAAAAAACAAAAGCCCAGGGCCAGATGGCTTCACAGGTGAAGTCCACCAAATATTTAAAGATACCTATTCTTCTCAAACTATTCCAAAAAATAGAAAAGGAAAGAAAACTTCCAAATTCATTCTGAGGCCTGCATTACCCTGACACCAAATCCGGATAAAGACTCTACTAAGAATGAGAACTACAAGCCAATATCCCTGATGACCATGGATGCAAAAACTCTCAATAAAATACTAGTAAACCAAATCTAACAATACATTTAAAAAAATCACTCACCACAATCAAGTTGGATTTATTCCTGGATTGCAAAGAGTGGTGCAATCTTTACAAATCAGTCAACATGATACACCATATTACTAAAAGAAAGTGTTAAGAACCATATGATCATTTCAATAGATGCAGAGAAAGCATTTGACAAAATACAATATCCATTCATGATAGGAACCCTTAAGAAAGTAGGTTTGGAGGGAATATACCTGAACATTATATAGCCCAACTATGAAAAGCCCACAGCAAATATCATGCTGAATGGGCAAAAACTAAGAGCTTTTCCTCTATGGTCAGGAACAAAACAGGGATGTCCAATCCCACCACTGTTATTTAACATAGTATTTACTGTAAGTCCTAACCTCAGCAGTCACACAATGAAAAGAAATAAAAGGCATCCAAATGGTTAAGAAAGAAGTCAAATTTTTACTCTTTCTAGAAGACAAGATACTCTTTATAAAATATCCAAAGACTACCAAGAAGCTGCTAGAGCTGATAAACAAATTCAGTAAAGTCTCAGGATACAAAATCAATGCGCAGAAATCTGTTGCATTTTTACACACCATAATGAAGAAGCAGAAAGAATTAAGAAAACAATCCCACTTATTATTGCACCAAAAGCAGCAAGATACCAAGGAATAAATCTAACCAAAGAGGTGAGAGACCTCTACTCTAAACACTATAAAATATTAAGGACAGAAATTGAAAATGACACAAAGAAATGGAAAGACATTCCATGCTCATGGATTAGAAGAACAAATATTGTTAAAAGGTCTATACTACCCATAGCAGTCCAGAGATTTAATGCAATCCTTATCAAAATACCAACAGCATTTTTCACACAGCTAGAACAAGCAATTCTAAAGTTTGTATGGAACCACAAAAGACCTTGAATAGTCAACGCAAAATTGAGAAAGAACAACAAGACTGGAGGAATCACAATCCCAGATTTCAAGATATACCATAAAGCTGTAGTAATCAAAAAAGTATGGTATTAACACAAAGGTAAACACATAGATCAACAGAACAGAATAGAAAACCCAGAAATGAACCCATGACTATATGATCAATTAATCTTCAACATAGCAGGGAAGAGTACACAATGGGAAAAAGGCAATCTCTTCAACAAGTGGTGTTGGAAAACCTGGACATCAACGTGCAAAAGAATGAAACTGGACCACTTTCTACACCAAACACAAAAAGAAATTTAAAATGGGTTAAAGATCTAAATATAATATCTGAACCCGGGGCACCTGGGTGGCTCAGTCATTAAGCATCTGTCTTCGGCTCAGGTCATGATCCCAGGGTCCCTGGACCAAGCCCTGCATTAGGCTTCCTGCTTGGCGGGAAGCCAGCTTCTCCCTTTCCCACTCCCCTTGCTTGTGTTCCCTCTCTTGCTGTGTCTCTCTCTGTCAAATAAATAAATGAAATCTTTAAAAAAAAAAAAAAGACCTGAACCCATAAAAATGCTGGAAGAGAACACAGGCAGTAACCTCTATGATAGGGGCCATAGCAAATTCTTTCTAGGTATGTCTCCAGAGGGCACCAAAAGCAAAAATAAATTATTGAGACATCATCAAAATAAAAATTTCTGCACAGTGAAGGAAAAAATCAGCAAAACTAAAAGGCAACCAATGGAATGGGAGAAGATATTTGCAAATGACATATCTCGTAAAGAGTTAGTATCCAAAATATAGAAAGAACCTATAAAATTCAACACCCAAAAAATAGATTATCCAATTTTAAAAAGGGAAAAAGACATGCATAGACATTTTTCCAAAGATATCCAGAGGGCCAACTGACACATGAAAAGATGCTCAACATCTAAGACCATCAGAAAAATACAAATGAAAACCACAATGAGGTATCACCTCATACCTGTCAGAATGGCTAAAATAAAACACTCAAGAAACAAAAAGTGTTGGTGAATATGTGGAGAAAATACACACTTCCACTTTGGTGGGAATGCAAACTGGTACAGCCACTCTGGAAAACAGTATGGAGTTTCCTCAAAAGAACTATGCTACAAACCAGCAATTGCACTACTATTTACCCAAAGAATACAAAAATACTAATCCAAAAGGATACATGCACTCTGATGTTTATAACAGCATTATCTACAGTAGTAGGTGCTCAAGCAATGCTTATTGATCTGAAATTATTTATTTATAAACATATTGTTTCAATGTCATGTGATAACATATTAGGAAAATGTTAAACAAATGGGCCATGGGAACTCCGGGGAGGGTCATCTAATCCAGACATCTAACCCAGACATGAAGACAGAAGAAATGAAGCATACTTCCATACCTTGAAGAACAAATTGATGTAGTGCAAGCAAAAAGGGCCTTCCAGGGAGGGGGACCAACATGAGCCCAAACGTGCCAACAAGAAACAGCACCATGTGAACTGCAAGTAGCCCTTTTTCCAAGAACCAAGAGTTTGAAGAGAGAAGTTCACAGGAAAAGTCAGATAATAAAAACCATTGTATGACTTGCTAGAGAATATGTACTTTGTCCTATAGGTAGCAGAAGCCATCGGAAGATTGGAAACAAGAAGTAAAAAAATGCGGCAATGCAGAAGATGGATTAGTAATCAGGAAGACTGGAAACATAGGTAGATATGATCGCCATAGTGCAGGTGCAAGGTAATGAAGACCTGAAATGGGAAAATGGTGGCAGAGGCTCAGAAGAGAACCATACAGAGAATCTATAGAAGAGAGATTCTTAAACCCTGCTTGTCCCATAGAGTTCCCTGATCCCATGCAGACCTCCTGAATTAGAATCCCCAGGGGCAAGGCCAGGCATTTTTGTAAAAGTTATGGCGATTCTGATGACCACCTTGGTCTCTGAGCTGCTCTAAGGCAGGGATTAACAAACTACAGCTATGACCCACTGCCTGCTTTTGTATAACCCATGGGTTAAGAATGGTTTTTACAATTTTAAATGGTTGAAAAAAATCAAGAAGAATATTACATGGCACACGAAAATTATATGAAATTCAAATATCAGTGTCCATGAATAAAGTTTCATTGAACACTCATTTGTTCATATATTGTCAATGATGACTTTGATACTATAATGGCAGAACTAAGTAGTAACAACAAGGATCATAAAGCCTAAGGCCCCAAAGCCTAAAATATTTACTATCTAGTCCCTTAGAGGAAACACTGCTAAGTTCTGATCTAGGGCAACCATTCTTCTCTTGGCTGCACACTATAATCATCTGCATTTCCCAAGTCATATCTCTGGGGGTACAACCCAGGCATCAGTATACTTTTTTAAGTGCCCTGGGAAGCTTTAACCTGTGTAGCCAGTGTTGAAAGTGGTTGACTTAGAGAATTATATTGACAGAACTTAGTGATTGTTTAGATGTGATTGGGGAAGGAAAGAAAGATTATATGGATTTAAAAAAGATTTTATGGATTTAAAAACCCAGATTGTTATTATTATGAACCCCTTGAAGGCAAAGAATGAAATCTCCTTTCCATATCCCCAGTACCTAGTACTGAATCTGATGCAGTAAAGATATTCAGTAAGAGTTTACTGTATGAATGCATGACTAAGTACTCTTCATTGAAGCAATCTCCATACAAGGTACTTGAGAAATAGTTTATGTTCATTTCAGTGCCATAGAAAACTTTGAAAAATGGGCCTCATCTACTTGCACAAAAATGTAGGTTTCACTTTGACTGGAACTCCAGAGATTAGTAATGTTACAAAAAATTAAGAGAAAATTATAAATAAATTATAAGACAATTGCCAATAAAGTCAATTTTTAGTTACTCAATTTTCTGAAATCATAGTTTCCTTTTAACTCTGGCAGAAATTATTTTATAAATCTATTTTTAGCATTTAAGCTAATTCAAATAGTCAAATAAAATGAGGTTATATCAGAATATTATTTTTTTGCCTCAGGGTCTACAAAACTTACAAAGCAAAGAATAAATATGAAGTGATATTTTAAATAAATGATAAAGATCAAAATAGACTTAAGTTAGAGTCATGTTTGAGTATAAGAAAAAGTAACAACCATTCATAAATTATTATTATGGTGTCTAAAGTAGATCTAGATATTAATCATAGACAGTTAACAATTCCTATACTGTACAAGAATTGATACTAATTAGATTATGTTCCCCTCCCAATTCTGCTATGCTCATCAATATTTTCCATCTTTCTTTAGAGTACATATGCTGTTGTGGAGACAAGAAGAGAAAGAGAAGGTGGAGAAAGTGGGAGGAATTCTAAATATATAGGTACACTCTATAGAAAATCCTTAGTCATGGCAATGGGTATGGTGTCAGTCCAGACTGCCATTAAGGCATGTCTTGATTTTGAAAAACAATGTAAAATAAGTTTAATCTACTCTATTACTATTAACTGTTTTTAACTGTACCAACTTTTATACAAAACAGCATGATGACAATGCTTTGATCAAAGATCTAAGATGGCTGACTTCTTGAGAAAGCTTTTGAGTTCACAGAGATTGGCCAGAGATTAAACAGTCCATGGAACTCTGACTAGAATGCTTATAGGTCTCAGGCAGGCAGAGCATAGTGACTTTCATGGTAAATGGTGACTGAAATGTATTAGGATGCTTCACATTTCCATTTTTAAGTGTTACACATGATTCTGGAAAAGGCAAAGCTGTAAGACAGATGACAGATCATCAGCTGCTGAGGTAGAAAATGGAGAAGGGATTGACAACTAAGGGGCAGCACAGGGAAATTTAGGGAGGTGACAGAACTACATCTTGATGGTAGTGGTAGTTATGCTAACTATACATTGTCAAACTCATTGAGTTGTGCACCAAAAAGAGTTCATTTTATTGTATGTAAATTTTTTAAAATATATAGTTAATTGTTTTTAGAATAAACTGAGTTGACCTACAGAACTGATAAGAAGATAAGACTTGGTTAGATCAGTAGTAACTTTCTAATATTACATAAAAATAATCCATGTTATTTTCTAATTGCTAACTAAAAGCTCTAATTGTCAAATGAAATGCACTATTTTTGATTAAATGTACAAACAAAATCTAAACAGGACCCTTCGAGGAAGTAAAATTAAGAAAACTTGACATAGAGAATATATAAGATAAAATAAAAAATAGGTAAAATAAAAATTAAGTATATAAAAGGAAGCAAATTTTGAGGACAATTTTGATGGTAAAAAGCAATCAAACAAAAAAACCTTTGTTATAAAAAGTCAACTAAGAAATGCATTTCTGATGGAGGATGAGACTCCAGTTTCAGCTAAGAATATTTAATGCCAAGATTCTACAATCACTCAAAAAGTCTAAGGGTAAATAAACCAACCTTCTGTGTGTAAATTTTAAGATAAGAAATGTTAAATACTGTATACATATAAATCTAATTATCTTAGAAAACTTTTCATACATTCATCAGAGAAAGGGATATATCCTTTATATAGACATCACTACGGAAAATCATGTCTGTTAAAAGGAACATATTTATTCTCCCCACTTCTCTTGAGCCAACATTCAGAATGAACACAGAAAGGAGAGACAACCCCTTTTCTCTACCTCGTTCCTCAATTCACCATTCAAGGTGAATGGTAGATAATTTATGTAGATAAATGTTTACTTTTCAGTTCATGGCCTGTGTAGCCAATATTCACCGTAGCCATCAAGGAGATTCAGAAATCCCCTCAGGTAAGCAAATGGAGAGAGCAGCATGGCCTTGAGAACACACCCCACCAGTGTTCCTTCCTTTAGTCCTAGAACTGAAAGGGTACTACGTGCGTGCTCGGAAGTTAATGTGTTGTTGTTCTTGTTGTTTCATCTCACTCTGTCAGCCCTCATGGGATGCTCTATAAACTTTAATAATATGCTCAAGTCTGGGAATCACATAATCAAGTTTTTTCTATTCCAGAGTTATACTTAGACCAGTCAGACAGGTATGAAAACTCTACAGAAGGATGCATGAGCCAAGTATGCTAACATGTTGGGGTTTCTTTCTAATACACCGTTTTTGCTTTGGCTGCCAATGGTGAAGAAGGTAGACTGAATAAAATCATAAATAAACCAGAAGAAGGTCTCAGTGACTTTATTGAAAATCTGGGTGGGGTTAAGGGTGGGGAGGAATTGACCCTTCTAACTAAACACAAACCCCAGAGGTTATCAGAAAAAGACATACGATCATCTTATTGTTCTTGTGAAAGAATGTTCAAACTCGACCATCATAAAAAGAATTGTATATCAAAACAAGATAGCTTTTTCACTTACCAAACTGCAAACATTTTTAAGTTTCTAGTTGAGCATGACTGTGGAGAAATGGGCATCCTCCAACTGTTTGTCAAGGTGTAGGTATGATTCAATAACTAGCAATTTACCATACAGATATACTCACAAAAATATTCCAAAACAGGTATAAAAGGTTGTCTCAGCTTGCTAATAGCAAAAAATATATAAACAACTTCTTATAAAAAACTATGATACATCCATAAAATGGAGTACTGTCACTTTAAAATGAACAAGCAAATCAGTATGTGTTGCTATAGAAGCATCTGCAAGATGTAAATTTTTAAAAATCAAAGATGACAATTCCAGCCAAAATGGAGTAACTTTACTACAGCTCTCTTTCCCACTAGTGTAATTAAAGCCCTATACAAATTAAAAAGCAACTACGAGGGAACTGTGAAAAATTAATAATTGGAGCCAAATTACACAATGGAACCAAGGCTTAAAGAATGATGTATAATAAAAGTAAGTTTTGCCATCTTATTTCCTCCTTTATCATCCAGCTTTGACCCAAGGGTGACCCCAGTGCAAAACTGAGCAATGGATACAGGCAGCAAAACCTCTGAGAAAATCTATCTTTCCGGGGAGAAGACTGGGAAAGGGGATCACAGTGAGTTGAAGAGTATGGGAGACACCCACTTATTCTTATTTGTTGTATTCTTGTTTTATGTCATTAAAGTCCCGGAGGAAAGAAGAAAGAGATTGATGCAGAAAGAAATATTTGAAGAAATTTATTGAAAGGCATAAATTTAGAGATTCATGAACCTTAGGAAACCCTAAACAGCATAAACTCAAAGAAAAGCATGCATAGACAAATAGCAACCAAGTAACTGTAAAACAAAGATAAATTTTAAAATCTTGAAAGAAGTCACAGAAAAATAACATATTACATATAGGAGAACAAAATTTTGACTGCAGAATTCTCATTAAAAGACAAGGAAGCCAGGAGACAGTAGGACATCTTCAAAGCATTAAAAGAAAAGAATTGTTGAGTTCTATATCCACCAAAAATACCCTTCATGAATGATGACAAAATAAGGACATTCTCAGCTAAAGAAAAAATAATCTAAAACAGTAACACATTTAAAAGGATAGAAATATTATAAAGTATGTTCCTGAACTACAATTAACTAGATATTAAATTAGATATCAAAACAGAAATAGGGATGCCTGGGTGGTTCAGTTCGTTAAGCATCTGCTTTCAGCTCAGGTTGTGATCCGAGGGTCCTAGAATTGAGTCCTGCCTTGGAGTCCTTGCTTGATGGGGAGCCTTCTTCTCCCTCTGCCTGCAGCTTTCCTTGCTTGTTCCTCCCCCTCTCTCTGACAAATAAATAAATAAAATCTTTAATAAAAAAAACAAGAAATATATCTGAAAAATCCCCAATTTGTAAAATGTAGACAACACACTTCTAAATAAACCATGGGTCAAAGAGGAAGTCTCAGGGGAAATTAGAAAATATTTTGACTGAATGAAAATGAAAAGATAAGATATCAAAACTTGCAGCATGCAGCTAAAGGAGTTCTTAAAGGGAAATTTATAACATTAAATCTCATGTTAGAAAAAAAAGGTCTCAGGGCACCTGGGTGGTATAGTCAGTTAAGCATCTGCCTTCCGCTCAGGTCATGATCCTGGGGTCCTGGGATTGAGCCAGATCCCTGCTGGATGGGGAACCTGCTTCTCCCTCTCCCTCTGCCTGTCGCTCTGCCTGCTTGTGCTCTCTCACACTCTCTCTCTTTCTCTGTCAAATAAATAAATAAAATCTTTAAAAAGAAAGACAGAGAGAAGAAAGAAAGAAAGAAAAAGAAAGAAAGAAAGAAAGAAAGAAAGAAAGAAAGAAAGAAAGAAAAAGAAAGAAGGAAGGAAGGAAAGGAAAAGAAAAGAAAAGAAAAAAAAAGAGGTCACAATAATGAAGGAAAGTGGAAAGGAAGAGCAAAGTAAACCCAAACCAAATAGAGACAAGGAAAAGACAAATCTGAGAACAGAAATCAACAAAATTTTAATGAGAAATTTTATGAAACCAAAACATGGTTCTTTGAAAAGATCAATAATATTTATAAACCTCTAGACTGACTGACCGAGAAAAAAGAGAAGATGTAAATCACCAGTAGCAGGCATAAGAGATCCTACAGACATTAAAAGGATAATGAGGAAATACAACAAACAACTCTATGCTCATGAATTCAGGAACTCAAATAAAATGGACCAGTGCCTTGAAAGACAGAAATTAACAGAACTCCCTGAAAAAGAAATAAATAACCTGAACATTCCTATATCTACTGAAGAAATTGAAAACATTCCCACAAAGAAAACTCCTGGCCCCAGGGTTTTACTGGAGATTTCTACCAAATGTTTCTAAGAAAAAATATCAATTTTATGCTATCTCTTCCAGAAAATGAATTGAGAAAACACTTCCCAACTTATTTTATGAGCCAGCATCGCACTGATACCAAAACTAGAAATAAGACATTGTAAGAAACTACAGACCAATATCCTTATGACCACAAATGCCAAAGTCATCAACACACTTCTAGCAAATCATATTCAGCAAAATATAGAAATGTAATACATTATAAGCAAACTGGGGTTTATCCAAGGGATATAAACTGGTTCAATATTTAAAAATCAATCAACGTAATTCACTATTAAGAATTTTTTTAATCATAGATCATCTCAATTAATGAAAAAAGGAAGCCTTTGACAGGAGTCAACATCCATTCATGATAAAAATTCTCCGCAAAGTAGGAATGGAAGAGAATGTCCTTGGGCACCTGGGTGGCTCAGTTGGTTAAGCAACTGCCTTCGGCTCAAGTAATGATCCCAGAGTCCCAGGTTCGAGTCCCATATCGGGCTCCCAGCTCTGCAGGGGGTCTGTTTCTCCCTCTTACCTTCTCCCCTATCATGCTTTCGCTTGCTCTCTCTTTCTCTTAAATAAATAAATAAATAAATAAATAAATAAATAAATAAATAGAACGTCCTCAACTTGATAAAGGCCATCTACAAAAAATCTGTAGCTAACATAATACTTACCCAAGTTTTAATCCAAATTAACCAAGTTTTAATTATCCAGTCTGTAAAATAAGGATATAAATATTTGCCTCTTGACTTATGAAAGTTAAAGTTATTAGCATAATGCATAGCACATTAAAAAATGGTGAAAATAGTCTTGTTTTCCAGCTAGAACCATGGAGATGCAGAAGAGAAGAAAAAGAGGGTTTCCATTGTGACAGAAATCCTTAAGAAAAAGCGAAGGAATTTCACAGAGTTGAAGATCAAATGTCTGAGAAAAAGTTTGCCCAAAAATGCTTCAAAAAGCAAGGAGAGGGGCACCTGAGTGGCTCAGTCATTAAGCATCTACTTTCGGCTCAGGTCATGATCCAGGGTCCTGGGATTGAATCCCACACCAGGCTCCCTGCTCAGCAGGAAACCTGCTTCTCGCTCTCACACTTCCCCTGCTTGTGTTCTCTCTCTTGCTGTGTCTCTCTGTCAAATAAATAAATAAAATCTTTAAAAAAAAATGGAAAGAAAAGCAAGGAGAAAACTTATCTATGAAAAAGCTATGCATTACCACAAAGAATATAGGCAGATGTGAGGAACTGAGATTCGAAGGGCCAGGGTGGCTAGAAAAGTTGGTAACGCCTACATGCCTGCGGAACCCATATTGGTGTTTGTCATCAGGATCAGAGGTAGTAGTCGTGTGAGCCCAAAGTTTCCGAAGGTGTTGCACCTTCTTCGCCTCCGTCAGACTCTTCAGTGCCACCTTTGTTATGCTCAACAAAGCTTCAGTTAACATGCTAAGGATTGTGGAACCATATATAGCTTGGAGGGACCCAACCCTGAAGTGGTGAATGAATTGATCTAAGAGTGTGGTTAAGGCAAAATTAACAAGTGAATTGCCCTGACAGGTAACACAGTGATTGCTCCATATCTTGGTAAATATGGCATCATCTGCATGTAGGATCTGATTCACCAGATCTATACTATTGGAAAATGTTTCAAAGAAGCAAATAACTTTTTATGGCCCTTCAAATTATCTTCTCCACAAAGGGGAATGAAGGAAAAAGACTACCCACTTTATAGAAGGTAGAGATGCTGGTAACAGGGAAGACCAGATCAATAGGCATATTAGAAGGATGAAGTATCTACCATGATGATTTTTATAATTTGGTCAGTTAATAAATGACTACTTTCATACTGAAAAAAATGGTCAAAATAATTAATATTATTATATATGCAATAATAATAACATGTTCATCACACATCAGTACTACATTATTGGTTGGAATGTTGCATAGTCCAGAATTCAGAATATCTGCAGTATTACCACACACCACACACACACACACACACACACACACACACACAGAGCACACACTGTAAAAAGCATAAGACGATTTTTAAAAAGTCAAACAAAAAGGAAATAAAACTGGAAAAGGGAAATAATATCCTATGACTGATCATTCTTTATGATAATGAGCACTAGCAGTCCCTTCCGAAAATCTACTCCATTGAAAAACAAAATGGAAAACATTGCAATGGATCTGAGATAAAATCTTCTCACAAAGTTGTCCCTGTAAGATAATCCAATACAAGACATAGTTTCAGACTCACAAAATCAAAGTTTCCTAGTGAAGGTATTACTCATGGTTTTTCTTAAATCACAGTTCTCATTCATGGAAGTTCCAAGCAGTCTTCTGGAATTTGTGTCATTTGTGGATTTCTTTCTTTTAGGAAATTTATATAGTAAGGTTGTACAGATTACTTCAAAGCAGAAATTTTTATTGATATAAACTAGGGACCATTTTTCATTTTTCATGGCGAGATTAAACTAAGACCCAAATCTAGGTGAGAATCAAAAAAAAGGGTACTTGCCCACCCACCCACTTGCTGAGATAAATATTCTGATAAACAGAAGTAAACCTTCTGAGGTTCCTACTTCCTACATCCAAGACTTAGTAGACTCCTCAATAATTATAAAAGGTCAGGTAGTATGAAGGCTTTCAGATACTTCAGCTTTATTTCAGAGTATGGAATTCATACCACTCTAAGAGTATTACTTTTATACTGTGTTGTGATTGTTTCTGTGTTATATATTTTGGGGTGTTTGTGTGCCTACTATGTTCTATTTAAGTCCTCCTGAGTTTTTCTTCCTGTACATTTATGGTTTACTGATATACTAAGAATCTAGCTTAGTTTCTACCACCCCCAAAAAGCATTTTATAGTTAAAATTAAATAATGGGGGTATGTGTGTTTTTTTTAATCTTGAGTGTCTCACATTATAACAATGGCTAATTTAACTAAAGAGTTTTAGTCTTTCAGACTGCAGAAACTCATGCAAAAATAAATTATTGATGGGTGGTCAGCAATATAATGAAACTTCATTGAATAATTCCTTATATTTATTCTTTAATGGAGTTACCGATCTTGCATCCTCATGGGAAGTTAAATTTAGAAGTTTCATACTGTTCTGATTCTTATGATGTATAAATTCCTTTATCCACTGGCAGATGTTACTATTTTAAACACTCAGAAATCACTAGATTAAGTACAATCATCCAGTTGGATGCAAAATTTAATTTCCAAATGAAAAATGATTTCTAATGTAATTTATACAACTTCATGATGCTTTTTCTTTGAGGATATGCAGTATTAAATGTTCTTTGTAAAGAGGACACAAAATACGTATCCTGCTCTATGAAAGTTGATTTTATATCAATATGAAGGGATTTTGATGACATGAGAATATATATCTTCACACTAAGACAGGCCATATGGCCAAATAACATAGACCAATTTTTCTGCTATAAATGGAAACATTCTCTACTTAAGGATTTCACAGTCCTGAAAATCCCTGGTTGTAAACCATGGTCTCATAAAGAGACTAATGAGCAAACCTAAATGAGTAAGATAGGGAAAATTTTATGCACTGGGGTGAGAGAGAGGCAGCTGACTGTGGAATCCCCTGCTATAATATAAGGCAGAGGACAGATAGGCTCTTTCTAGATACTACATATTGCTAAAAATAAGGTAATGGACATGGTCTTAATGCCTTCTCCTTCTAGTAGTAGAAGTCTGATATTCCTCATTCTCAGCTCACGTAGTTTGGGTGTGACTGACACTAACCAGCTCCAAGGATGGGCATGTGACCCAAGACAGATAAACCAGAGCCATTGAAATTCAATCCTTATACTTTGGTTGGAACTATTGGGAAAAAAACATTTTCTTACACTTGAATTGTTAGCAAAATAGGACATAAACCTAGAACTACCAACAGCTATTTTATCACCATGAGGGAAGAACCTGCTCAAAAAAATGGGACCAATACAGAGAACCAGAGCCAAGAAAGAAAAACAACCTACTGATATCATTTGAGTCCCTGGATCAGACCATGTGAGTGAAGGTGTTGACTTTTCAGATATGAAGTCAATCCTTTCTTTTTCTTTTTTCTTAAGCCAGTTATCAAATAAAAGAAAGTTCTCTCTAAAGGATTAGTATAATATACACTCATGGTTTACACTTTTAAATATTTGAGGAGAGTCAATACTACAGTCACATAGCTCATGTTTCAATATTAAAAGATTCTTTTGTTTGCAATGGGGAGAGTCTCTAGCAAGCACCATACTTTTGTGTTAATAATGTTATTGTTTATTTCTTAATTTGTGTATATTTCTCATTACAGATACTTCAGAGTATTCAAGGCTTTCCCCCATTCATAGGGATCTCTGGCAGAGAATAAATTCATAAATAAAGAGAAATGTACATATTAACAGAAATATCAGGATAGCCTATCTTTAACTTTCATAAGTTATTTATCGAAGTAAAGGTTATAAATATTAATTAGAAACAAATTAAATTAAAAAACATGAGACTAGTTATCTTTTTATCCTTATCACCTAGTTCAGTACTGGGAACTTAATATTGGTTAAATGAATAAATGTATGGACAAATAAAGAGATGAGTAAATGGATTTTTTTAATTAATGGAAAACTATTTCCCAACATCTGACTCTTGTATTTTTCCGATATAACATTATTTTTGTTGATTCAGTTTCTCTACATGTAAAGTGTAAGGTATAAATGGTAACTTGGAATCACTGTATGTTATTAGTATGAACCTGGGATACCCACTAACACTTTTACAAATAGTGCACTCTCGTGATTTAAGAAAATACCATGTTTTCAGGATATTTTGCAAATGACACACTTCTCATTGCCAACAGAGAAACAGTCTTCCCTTTATTTCCCTTTTCTTTTCTTTTGCTCATAAGGCTTTTAGGAATGAAAAGAGTGATAAAATCATATGGTCCAAGTTCCACTTGGAACATTTTAGTTAATATGAGCTTCTAATTTATTTTGATCTTTCAGAGGCTTCGCAAATATGTAATATCCATATAATTGTCTTAAAAATAGAACTTTCTCAGATGATTCTATAGTCATTATCAATCTCCACAATAAACTGATGGTATAAACATTACTATCAACTTTTCAAAAATAAATAAACTGAGAACCAAGATGGATGATTGACCTTCACATGGCAAATTACTAGGCCTAGTGCACAAAACACCTGACTTCCATATTTTATGAGACCACGCAATGGTGGCTACCATTCCAAACCATAAAGACAAGAAGCAGAGCAAAAGTTCCACTAATAGAACAAGCTTTCAGAGAATTCTATTCCTTCTAGCCATGTCTGGGCTGATGCCAATGTGGTTCTTTCCTGTGCTACAATATATGTGACCAGATTCTCTCAAACATTGGCATGAAGTCACCTTTTAAACTCAGCCACTGGGTGCCTGGGTGGCTCAGTCGGTTAAGATCTGCCTTCAACTCAGGTCATGATCTGAGGATTCTGGGATCAAGCCCCACATTGGGCTCCCTGCTCAGTGGGGATCCTGCTTCTTCCTCTCCCTCTGCCCCTCTCCCACTACTAATGTTCCTGCTCACTCTTCTCTCTCTCTCAAATAAGTTTTTAAAAATAATAAACAAACTCAGTTATTAATGTTCATGTCATTACTAGTGTATTCAGATTATGAACTTGCTGGGAAGGTTCTATTTTCTCTATAGTACCTGACACATTTGTGGCATTTGATCAATGCAAAATATTAATAAATTTATCATAACTATTTGAAAGGAAAGAAGATGTAGTCTTCTTATCCTTTTCTGTATGACCTCCCTAACTTGGAAAATATACTAGGTAATTCCCATGATAACCTTTTTATAACCAATTTATTAAATTGCCACAATTTTCCTCTTTGAAAGAATAAAGAAACCAAAGTTACTATGCCTGATAAAAGAATTTAGAACTGAAAGAAACACCAAAAAATTAGCAATCTGAGCTTCTTCGTTTATATCATGTATCATTTTCATTCCTACTATGTGCCAAGCACTGAACTAGGCAAAGAAAATTGGGGCCCAGCAAGGTTACATGACTTGTCTAAGACCATTCGGCTACCTCAAAGCAAAAGTGGTCCTCCAAAGTTTCCACCACTGTTTCCAGACCACACTAGTTTAAGGTACCAAAATAAAATCAGAAAAGTTTTCTCCTCTCTAAGATCTACTCTATCCCACCTAACATGCTGGTGACCTTACGACTACCTCCAATCTGATATGCAAAACTTGTTACTCTTAAAATATAGTTTTAAAGCTTTTCTTCTCAGATCATATATTATACCTGCAATGGGTAAGGAAGTGTATCGAATATTCTCTTTGGAGAAAAAGATTGCAGACTCAAGATGAAGATGAACCTATTTGTCAGCCTAGGGGAACTTCCTTGATACTTGATTTCTTTGTTTTTCTCCCATCTGTACAACAGAAATAATAAAACCTACATTACGCGGGTGTTTTAAGGTTAAAAATAATGCATTTCTAAAAAGTGTCATACTTAGGATGAGTTCATAAATGATGACTATCATTCTTATTATTTATTTAAATATCACTCTGCAGTTTTAGCAGGGAGTTGTTCTTTTGTTGGAATGCAAAGTTTCTTTCCATTATTCCATTGGTCTGAGACAAGAAAATGGTCCAACCGGTCTTTAATCTTTCTAATAAATTGTGCTCCCAAGCTCAATGGAAATTCCTTTAGCTAGCTTAAGTGGCTCATCTTCTAATTGTCTGGCTAAAGCTCTACACATTATTATGAAATATGTAACTCTCCAGTGAAAACACCACTGCAGCCATAATCACTTCCATTCCCCATTTCCATATTCTGGATTTTCCCGTTAACCTCTCTAGTTTTCTTCCAAGAAGATACAACAGGAAGTAACCAAGCACTTTGTAGGCATGGCGCATAGTGGAAAGAATATGGGCATCAGAGACAGATGAGTTTACAATGGCAGCTCCTCTACTGTAGAATTTCAAACCAGATAGGTGAACTCGGGCAGGTGTCTTGGTCTCTTGAGTCTCAGATTTCCTCCTTTATAAAATGGAGATGATAACATATAGTTTACAATGTTGTCAGGATTGATGAGACTATACATGAAAAGCATCTAGCACAGAGGAAAATCTCAGGGAAATAGAAACTGTCATTAGTTTGAAAAGTGTTTTATCTGTCCCTTCTAAGGTTAAACTGTTGGATTTCGTAACTTGATCAGTTCAAGCTATTTTATAAAGTAAATCAGCAATAAGATCTTATTTTTTGAGCACAGACAACCTCAATATTTTTCTTCACCCTATATTTAAATGCACCCTAATCAGATTAATTTTAGAAAATAAGGAGCATTGGGTAAATGTATATAGACACCTCACTTTCAGAAGGACAGGTTTCAATATGAAGAATGCAAAGTGATTTTTTTCCTTCTATTATCCCTTTCAATTGAGACCATGATTACTCTTATCCATTAAAGTGATGACATTAATTTTATCAGTCATTGCTATTCTGCTCTCCCTCTTTAAACTGATTCAAATGGGAGGAATATTTTCCAGAAAAAGTATAGTGAATCACTTGGGCTTGCACTTTCTAAAAACCAGAAAAACAAAATAAATTTATAATTATAATTACTATTTTTCAGTTTTGAGACAGTGAAATTCATAGTCTTGCACTGGAACTCTAAGTTCTTAGCTTTATAATACTAAAAAGTAATTATGAAGAACATAATTAGATTTCACAAGAGCAAGCTTAATTAGGATGTAGAAGTCTTGACTGGGACAGAATTTCAGGGTTGATCCAGCTTCAGAAGGCATCTGACCTCCCTCTTCCCTTAAAAAAAAAAGTCCAGAAGGACTTTTGATCAATACACATAAAAGACTCTGTCTGTTGCCTCTCCAAAAGACAAATTCTTCCTTGAAGAAAATTCTTCACTCCTTTAAATAAATTCTCTCTACCAGCAAATAAACTAACAAAAGTACTACACTCCCCTTTTCCAGGTAATCAATTTCAAAACCTGGACAAATAGGAGGAGTCAGACACATTGATACATAACAACTGTCTTGTGGAAAAAGTCAACATGTCAGGTTGCCCTACTTTCTAATTAGAATTACTCACAGAAAACATGTTTTCTTGCCTGACTGAAGGCCACTTCAGACCAAAAGGGTTGAAGTAAGCCTGGTCGGATAGTTTTCAATGAATGTCTGTTGAAAGTTTTTTCATAAAACATAGTGCTGGGGTTAAAACTTTAGAATCTGGAAAGGTTATTCTGGAGATCATCCACCCTAGGTAATGTGGTATCTAGAGACCCGATAAGGTTAATCCAAATTATCCGGGAGATTACCCCTGAGACAGCAAACGGTTCCATAAACATCACCATTGCTGTCCCAAGCAGAGAAATGATATGCTTCACTTTTCTTAGCATTTTCAAGGAGACTAAACCTGAAAATATCAGTGAAATGAAGACTTGAGTTTATAGGCAAAGCTGTCGCTGGACCTCTGAATTATGAGGCTAGACTTCCAGTAGCTGCCAAGTTATAGGTCAAGACCTTCTAGGTCAACTTTCACCTCTTTCACAAAACCCATGATGAAATTTCAAAGGCTTTCATGGGAAGTTTTATTAACTTAGGTTAGTTTGAAAGAAAAAGGTAGGCAGGGCAAAATGTGAAATCCCATTATCTTTGTCCATTGTTTCTGCCCTTTTTGCTGCAATGCTTGTAGGATCACACACGGATAATCAATTATTCTGGGCACACAGTGGGAAGGCAGGGTGAAAAGGCTAAAAGGATTCTTAAAACATTTAAGACAGCTGGCACACAATATTTAAAAACTAAAAAACATAACTCCCTTTTCCTTTTACATTTTTAATACTTTTAACCTCCAAGCTATTCAAAATGAAGTTCAAATGGTTTAAATTTTTTCAGAATTATCACACATGTTATCAAAGTATGGGGGTGGGGATACAAATTTACAGATCATAAGCTAAAACTTGTTATTACCTGGCACATAGTAGGTGTTCAATAAATGTTTGTTGGAAAATTCTGTTAAATTTCTGCATTAAAAACAAAGCCAAAGAGTTAGTCTGTGTTAGGACTGACATGTGCAAATTGTGTTATTTCCATACCCAAGTGATTATTAATACATGTAAATAATCGTTTGGAAAACTAAAAGTTTAAAATATATCCAGATATATAAAAATAAAAAGACATTTTTATATGGAGGAAAAAAAGAATCACTATGTTGGTGTCATTTAGTGATTTTTGCTTACCTTTCAGTCAAGCTCCTTAATTCTAGATCTAATTTGGAGATTTGGTTCTATGAAGTCCAAAACTGTGGTTGTTCTCTATCATTCATCCTTAAACAAAGACCAAACCAAGCTATCTGTGTCTTTCCAACTGCACTGCCATCAGCCACAACATGTCTCTAGCCATCTCCTGTCAGGACCATTGCCATAGTACCCTAAAAGAGCTCTCTAAATTCTCGCTGGTCCCTCTAAAATCAGGTCCATTTATATTGAGCATTTTTGTTTTGTTTTGTTTAAATTCAAGTAGCCAACATATAGTACATCATTAGAGGGGGTTTTTATTTTTTATTTATTTTTTAAAAAAAATTTTTTTATTTATTTGTCAGAGAGAGAGAGAGAGAGAAAGCACAAGCACAAGCAGGCAGAGAGGCAGGCAGAGGCAGAAGGAAAAGCAAGCTGCCTGCTGAGCAAGGAGCCCAATGCGGGACTCAATCCCAGGACCCTGGGAGCATGACCTGCGCCGAAAGCAGCTGCTTAACCAACTGAGCCACCCAGGCATAAAGATTTTTTTCAATATGCACATCTGGCTGCATCACTTTCCCTTGTGCATGACATGTCAATAGTTACTTATTCACAACCTGTCATGGAGACCACGTGGCTTCACATTCGTGAAAAGCCACAGATTGAAAGTTCAGTCCTATCTCCAAATGAGGATCTACATACAGTCACAGAGACATATAGTGCCAGGGTTGAGAGAAGATACTCATCGTACAATTTTAAATTGGTGTCCCTTTACCAACTCATACCTTCTGATGTATACTTTAAACTGATCTTTTGTAAATTCTGTAATTTTCTTGTAAATAGAATGCTTATACTGAATTGCATTTTTTATATTTTGAGAGTGTGAATATTATAGCCCTAATTAATAGCTTTTTTTTTAGCATTTCTTCATTTCTTTCCATCTACCAGAATCTATAGCCTAAGCTTCTCTCAACATCTGAGGGGTCCCTTCCCACTGAATTTGGGATAACATAGGTATTTAATATGGCTCACAAGGACCTAATTGCTCTGGGCTCCTATCTAACTTAACTCTATTGCCGCATTATTTTAGTACACTCCTTCTTGCCTCTGAACTCTGGCAACTCTCACCTTCTCTGGGCTCTTCAGATAATCTATGCTCCCTCCTGCCACAAACTTTTGCATACAGATGCCCCTGTCTGCAATAAGCTCCTTCCTTAATTCCCTGACTCCTCTTCAGTGTTATTCTCTGTTCATCCTTCAGATCTCAGCTCAAGTGCCACTGCCTCCAGGAAGACTTCTTTGGCTTCAATATACAATACACTCTCCAATACCATGTTCTTACCCCAGTTATAATTATCCTTTTATTTACATGATTCTTAAATTAATATCTGTCTCCCCACCAGATGTAAGTTATAAGAAAAGAAATATCTTTATATCAGGAGCAGGAGGAGCGGCAGTGTGATGTGTGTGTGTACACATACTTTCTCTTCACCCAGTACAGTTGACTGACATTTATTAGAAGCTTAAAAGATATTTGTTTAATGAATGAACTTTTTTGTCATTCCATGCTGCCTCTTAAAAAAAATCTAAACAGATGTTAATTATAATCTATGTTTTAAAAAGTAATTATATACAAAGCCTAATTTATCTAAAATAATCAACTTTAAAAAATAGGTATTAGACCAAAATATCATAATACTCATTCAAAAAAATCTCTTTTCTAGTGACTTTGAGTCTAAAATATAAAACTCTAACCTCGGGTGCACTAATCAGCTAGAAGAAGAAAGCACCAGAGATTAAAGAGACTGTGGGATTTTATGCCACAAACAAAATGGACTGAGCCAAAACATTCAGTTGACTCGGTTCTCCATGCCTGTTTAAGCATCTGAGTCACATGGAGGAAAAAGGAGACATCCATCACTGCTTCTCAGCCATCTAGACATCCCCCAATGAATCACATCAGTGATATGCTTTGGTTCTACTCCCATCTCACTTGTTCATACAGATAGACGCTAAAGAGAAAAAGTCTCTTCCCCACTGCAGTCAATCATATTGTGTCAGTAAAATGGATCAGTAAAAAAATTGTTATATAAATAACATAATTGTAATATGTGTGTCATTATAATATATATGTAATACATATACTACAAAAATTTAACTTTTTAAATATAAAGGAAAAGGACATTTTGAATATAAAGGAAATAAGAACAATTTGATTGTGGTCATAGGAAAACCTCCCATGCTAAGAAAGGCCATTAAAGATCAGTAGTTGAAGAACTAACATGTACAGTGCTTACTAACGGCTAGGCCCCAGTCTAAATACTTTTACATATTTTAACTTACTGAATTCTCACAACAGTCTTACAAAATAACTACTTAGCAAATAGTTATTTCAAATATTTCAAAGCTACTTTATAGATGAAGAAACTGACACACCGAGAGGTTAAGTAACTTGCCCAAGGTCAAACAAACTAGTGAGCAGAAAAACTAGGACTGAAACCCAGGCTGTATGGCTCTAGATTCTACCCTCTTAAAAATATACTGGCTCTCAATAGTTGTCAGTCTTGGACTCCAGAATCCTAAATTCACATATCCCTCTAAAATATCGAAAATTGTAGTTTTTTCCACAGACACTAACCAATAACTTTTGAAGCTGCATATAGTCGTTTTTCTCAGCATTAGAACTTGTATTTAAGATCTGGAAGAGAAACATCTGAGGAAGAGAAAGTTAAAATAGAGGAAGCCAGAATCAACCCCTCCAGTTTGGTATCATAAACATTATCATAACTAACATTTTTCAACATTGTGCTAAGTGATTTAAGAAATTACCTCATTTAGGGGCACCTGGGTGTCTCAGTGGGTTAAAGCCTCTGCCTTCAGCTCAGGTAATGATCCCAGGGTCCTGGGATCAAGCCCTGTATGGAGCTTTCTGCTCAGCAGGGAGCCTGCTTCCTCTTCTCTCTCTGCCTGCCTCTCAGCCTACTTGTGATCTCTCTGTGTCAAATAAATAAATAAGATCTTTAAAAAAAAAGAAGAAATTACCTCATTTAAATGAAACGTAACACACATAGATCAGTGGAATAGAACAGTGAGGCTGGAAATAAATCCACACAAATGGCTAGTTAATTTATAACAAAGAAACTAAAAATATACAATAAAGAAAGGACAGTCTTCAATAAATGATGTTGGAAAAACTGGACCATCACATGTAAAAGAATGAAATCAAACTACTATCTTACACCATAAATAAAACCAACTCAAAATGGATCAAAGATTTAATGTTAAACATGAAAACATAAAGCACCTACAAGAAAATATAGGCAGTAAGCGCCTTGATATCTATCTTGGCAATGATTTTTTAGATTTGAAATCAAAAGAAAAGGCAATAAAAGTAAAAATAAACTAAAAAGTTCTGCACACTAAAGGAAACCACCAACAAACTGAAAGGGCAACCACCAAATGGGAGAAAATATGTGCAAATCATATATGATATGGGGTTAATGCCCAAAATATATAAAGAACTCATACAAATCAATAGCAAAAAACCAATTCATTTTAAAAATGAACAGAAGATCTGAATAGATATTTTTCCAGAGAAGACACCCAGATAGCTAACAAGTACATTAAAAGGTGCTTAACATCTCTCATCATCGGAGAAATGTAAATCAGCCCTGGATTCAGCCATTCCCCCAAGAAGCCTTAGTTCCTTTTAGTGTAAAGTGGAAT
>LNAC01000701.1:80239-101959 GCA_002007465.1 Ailurus styani | reverse complement strand
ATTCCACTTTACACTAAAAGGAACTAAGGCTTCTTGGGGGAATGGCTGAATCCAGGGCTGAGCGAGGAAAGTACAAGGTGAGGCTAAAACATTTTTTGGCCCCAAGAAATAAGGAAATGCTTAAACAATGGTGAAAACATGTCAAAAGGACGCAGACGTCGGTTTAAAGGAGCAAGTTAAGGTCAAGTCCAGGTCAATTTGAACATCAAAATAGTAATGACAGTAACAGATTATAAACTATTGAATAAAATAGGAATCAATGAGTCTACACTGATATAAGTAAGTGAATAAATAAATGAAGAGAAAAGAAAGCTCTGCTTATAACTACAGCTAATAAATGTGGAAGAAATGAGAGAATTAGAAACACCACCACTTAGAAACCATCATACTGATAATTCAAGCATGATAAATCAATGGATGCTAAAACTTGTGGGCAAAAGTGAGGAGAAGAATACATATTTATATGGTTTCAAAGTATTTCCACTAAAAACACTTAATTACAAAAAAAAAAAGCAACTTCACTGTGGAGATTCCTCTGGTGATCAAGTGGTCAGAATTTACACCACCAATGAGGGCACAAATCAATATCATGTGCCGTCCAGTTGGAATGGAGCATCGCTTCTGTAACATTTTTGCCAAAAATTGCATAACCTGATCATAGAACATTTTGAAAACTGAAATGGAGGAACATTCTACAAAGTGACTGATTTGAGACCTGACATTTGAAAAGGATATGAAACTGAAAGGAAGACTGAGGGACTGTTCCAAATTGAAAGAACCCAGGGAGACATGACAATCGTTTGCAGGGTGTGATCCTGGAGCCTTACACTACAGGCGATATCAGTAGGGCAATGGTAAAACTTCAATGGAATGTCTAAGTTTTTCACTTACACAGGAGATTTTTATGCTGTTCCTGAAATTTTTCTATAAGTTTGATGTCATTGTCAAATAAATTATTTCCTAAAATCTCAAATAGATAATAATGTTGAATATGACACAGTTTAAGACTAAATTGTAATTTGTACATTAACCAGAAAGTTCATAGAAATCTGATAAGTACTTAAATAGGCAAAAATATGCATTTTTAATTATATCCTTATTAAAAGCTAAGAAATCACCCAGTCCTTCTTTTATACAGTTGGAAAATAAGGCCCAGAAAATAAAGAAAAATTGAATGCTATGATTTCATCAGATTCACAGAATATTATCCATAGGTAATGTTTTATTTTAAAAAACTGAGGTTATTCTCTCACGTTTTGAAATTATTAAAGCAACAGCCCATATTCACAGTGCAAATAATACCTCAAGTAACTTCCATAAAGGATAGATAGAATGACACACATTTTTCAGCTACTGACCTACCCCAAACTCTGTCAATTTAGATTCAAAATTTTTTACTCACATAAAAGGCATTTATTCTTTCATTAGAAATGACTACTCCTTTAACACTTGTTTCCTCAAATTTCCTAGGGACTAAAAGAATGTAAAGGTCAACTTCTAGATAGATTTGAGAAACAAATGAATTCCACAGATACTGTAGTAAACATTTCTCCTTAACCTTCATTCCAGTCCAAAGAATTACTGTTAATCAAGCTTACTAATCTCTTATCCCTTTGCCAGCAGTTGCTTCAAGGATGCATAAGCCTCTCATGGGACTTGGGAGTTCCAAAGTGAATCTCTCCTAGATGATGCTGACCTGCTAACAGCCATATTATGACCATAAGAAGGAGCCTAAGGATGGAGCAAAAGCTGTGAATGACAAACTAGAGACACAAAAGAATCTCAGTGTCCAATAATAGTGTTTATCCACTGAATTAACCAACCCTGCAAACTGCTTTACTTCAGGATTTTCTATTATAGAAAATAACAAATATTTTTATATTCAATTTAATTTGAGGTAGGATTCCTATCAAAAAATATTTCAATACATATGCATCAATGAAAAAAGCATAGGATCAGAGAAAATCTCCTACAATGGGGATAAATCTAAAATATGCATTAAAATACAAGGAATTATCAGCAATAGGCCTCAAATTATTTAAGAATTTCCATATCTTGGGGCGCCTGAGTGGCTCAGTGGGTTAAAGCCTCTGCCTTCGGCTCAGGTCATGATCTCAGGGTCCTGGGATGGAGCCCCGCATCGGGCTTCCTGCGCAGCAGGGAGCCTGCTTCCTCTTCTCTCTCTGCCTGCTTCTCTGCCTACCTGTGCTCTCTCTATCTCTGTGTGTGTGTCAAATAAATAAAAAAATCTTTAAAAATAAAAAAATCTTTAAAAAAAAAGAATTTCCATATCTCAACCAGTTTTTGGGTACAATACTACATAGGTGAATTTTGTAAGCAAGAGTACAGAGGTCCATAGAAGATGAATGAGGGGTATAAAGAGAGCTAAACCAGCCAACCAAATTCAAAAGCTTTTTTGTTGTGGGGAAATCTCCAAGTTTCTTACTTATATAAAATATCAACACCATATTCTGCCTCAAGGTTTGCTCACAAGCTATGGTAACTCAATGCTTAACATTCCAAAGCATGGGTTAGCCAAGCCCAGGAGATCAGAGAGGTGAGTACAGCAAATAGTCCCATCTGTGGAGAGCAGTTAACGTAAGTTGCTTGTGAAAAATGTGCGCTCCTAAGACCAAGCAAGGCACCACATTCAAAGCACCAACTCCAGTAGCCATGTTTGACCTTTAGGATGACATACACAAAATGCTGAGTTGGAAAATTGTCAGATGGAATGGAGAGATGAGATGATAGCTGAGAGATAATGTTAAATGGGTTCTTACCCAACCAAAGCTATCAGGTTTCTCTGAAATGGCATGTGACTTCACTGGGGTATCAGTTTACTTAGGCACTTGCCATTGGTCTGGAAGGAGATTCCATGTAAGGGGATTGCCATCTGCTGGTGGCTCTCTTCTTAGGGACAGATAACCTTGAAATTTAGGGACTGTGCCTTACTTAACCCAGAACACACATAATCCTTCAGCAAATAATAGTTTCTTTTTCATTGTTAAAATTAGACTGTCTTGTTAGTTAGACAGATATAAAATTCTGAGGAAGTTGAGAAAGGTAACTCGAAAAAAAAAAAACAATAGACAACAAATGCATTTTTGCTTTGCTACACTAACAGTTTTTGTCCAAGTGGTACACTAAATCCTGCAGATAAAATTGTCTTCATGTTTAAGCAAATATTAACAAATTTTTATAAAATGGATGGTGGCTTCTTTGCTTGGAAAAGTAGAAACATAGTACATTGATTTATCTGACCATATATTTAAAGACCAAGTCTTAAAATCTCCTAACAGTCTTAATCTCCCAGGGAATATATTTTCCATGTGGCATATAAAAAGAAAAGAGAAACACTAGCTTCCAAGCACAAAGCTGCAGATTCAGTCTTCAAAACAGAGGTTAAAATTCCTATTTTTTTAGTGAAATTCCTTGGAAGCATACTGCTTTATATTATAAATACAGGCAAAACTCAGTCCTTCAGGATACAGAATGTGGTTTTAAACTATGAAATTTCCCTCACCCTCTGTCCAGTACATTCCCAAGTCATATAAGCATGAGAAACATGGAATTAGGTCATATCATTTCACCCATATTTTATTCTTCAGAGCAACACTCTTAACAACATTGAATGACCTCTATATCAGGAGACAGCCCTTCAGAACGGACAAGTTTATGTCATTTTCTTTAATGTTCAGTAACAGTAAGAAAGTCAGAATAAAAGCATAAGCAGCCTCAAAGCAGAAAGAAATCCCGTCACAGGCTACAACAGGGATAAATCACAAGGATGTTGTGGTAAGGGAAATAAGCCAGTCACAAAAAGACAAATACTGCATGATCCCACTTATATATCTAGAGTAGTCAAATTCATAAGGACAGAAAGTAGAATGGTAATTGCAAAGGGCTTGGAGGGAAGGAGAATTAGTGTTCAATGGATATAGAGTTTCAGTTTTGCAAGATGAACAAGTTGTGGAGATTTGCTTCACAACGTGAATATAATTAACCCGCCTGAATTGCATGCTTAAAATGGTTAAGACAGTAAATTTTATGTTATGTGTTTTACTTTATCACAATTGAAAAAAGATAAGCAAACATAGTAGACTGTAAACATGATCTGTAAGCGAAGGTTAAGGGGTTTGCTATCACAGTATTTAGTCTAGCAAGACAGAGAATACGTAGTTGCTTAATCACATGGATTTGAAAATGTCTCCTAAAGAGCAAACCCTTGACCTGTTTTCTCTACCTCTGCAGAGGACATAATGATGACACTCACTAAAACCAGAGAACAGCTGCTGGATGTAGTGGAAAGAACGACCAAACTTTGAGTAACAAATTCCACTCTACTTCTAACTCTGTGACCTTGGACAAATTAAGTATCAGAGAAAGAACAGCAAAACTTTGAGGTAACATGGACTTTGTGAAAAGAAGTGACTGCTTTTGACTTTGTTTTGTTTTGTTTCTGTTCACTGAATATATGAGTTTGGGCAAATTACTTAAAGTCCCAGAGCCTCAGTTTTCTCACCTGTAATTTTGGGGGAATGGATATCTATCTGACAGGGTTGTTATGAGGCTGTGAGGTTGAACTAACAATGACAAAAATGCGCTTAGCATGCCCGGTGTATCGTGGGTATTCAATCAGTACTCATTCCCTGAGTGTCCTGTGGTCTGTTTTCTTTTCTATAATATGAAGGTCGATAGTAAGTGCCTAACAAAATGACATCATAAAATACCTGATATGTGCTCTCTTTGTCTTCTCTGAGCTTCAACTTTGTCATCTGTAAAATATTGCACTAATACTACATAAAAGGGTTGTGAGAACAAAGAGAGATAATAAATATACAATTGTTCTGTACTAAACATGGCACTTAGTAAGTACTGAACAAATCTGTTATCATTATTATTCTTATTCAGGAATATATTCAACAATCATCTCTTGAAGAATATTTTCTATGATCATGCCTGATCCTAGATCAGCTGGTCTCTTCTGCATCCTTTAAGTCTTCTCTGAAGGAACCAGGTCATGATCTCAGGGTCCTGGGATTGAGGCCCGCATCGGGCTCTCTGCTCAGCAGGGAGCCTGCTTCCCCCTCTCTCTCTGCCTGCCTCTCTGCCTCCTTGTGATCTCTCTCCCTCTGTGAAATAAATAAATAAAATCTTTAAAAAAATATATTTTTGTCAAACTGTTAACATCAAACCAATGAACTTTTTTCTCAGCAGTGATACCAAGATTTCAAGGCCTGACTAGGAAGGCGATTTTGTGAAGGATCATGAACATGTAAACAGGAGATACTAGTTAAAAACCTCAAGACATTTCATTCAACATCAACATTAGTTGATTATTGTTTTCATCACCTTCACATTAGCTGCTTCTAATTAGTTCAATGTTGAAATAGAGAAACAAAAAGAGAGAATGTGCATCCTTTATGGCCTGGAGACCCTAAGAGAACACTGCTTCTATCTTAATTTATAAGAGCCACTGAAATCCAAGGGTAACAATAATTCAGTAGGTGTTTTTTTTTGCCTCAAAACGATTATTGAGACCAGCACAACTTGGGGTTGACTAATGTGAAGTTTGCTAAGTTTGTTTCTCTCATTCCATTCCTTCATTGTCAGTCCCTTCCCCCATACCTTGTACCCTTTGAGCCCCTTTGCCAGGGCTCGGGCTCAATGACCTGCCTCCAGGACAGCCTTCTATTTTATATCCTACTTCCAAAAGATTTCTCTGTCTTCTGTCCCATCTCTTCAGCTCCCTGCTCTGTGCACTGATAATCTGACAAATTCATAATAATATGATAGCATGTGTTTATATGGTTTCTTACTTCAAAGTTTCTCATTTATATTCTTAAAAATCCCTGGGGGGCCTGGGTGGCTCAACTGGATAAGCATCCAACTCTTGGTTTCAGCTTAGGCCATGATCTTGGGGTCCTGGGGTTGAACCCTGCTTTGGGCTCTGTGCTCAGCATGGAATCAGCTTGTCCCTCTCCCTCTTCTCCCATCACTCGTACTCTCTTACTCACTCTCTTTGTCTCTGTCTCTCTCTCAAGTAAATAAATGAATAAAAAAATCTTTTTAAAAATAAATAAATTCTTACAAATCCTTGTTGACAACTATGTCTTAACCCCAAAAAGCTGTAGTAAGTCATTTATTCACCAAACATTTACTGAGCACTTGCTCTTTTCTACGTAATAAACTTGGTAGTAACATTATGTACATAAGTGAAATATATATGTGGTTCAAGAAGCTCACAATCTAGTAGAGGAAATAAATATGTGTGCAAATAATTGCAATAAAACTAAATGAGTGGTATTAGAGTTATATACAAGAAGCCATAACAGTAGATAGTTGGAGGATAAAGTTAAATAACCTGTTCCAGATCACACAGTTGTGAGTGGTAGAACTGGGATTTGAATCCAGGTGTTCTGGCTCCAGAGCCTGTGGGCTTAATTGCTAGTAATGGGAATCGCTAGTAGTAATGGGAATATTCTCTAATGTGGCCTATTATTTTGAAATAAAAATCACTAAATAATTTAGAAAATGTACCTGCTCAATTTCATAAAAGAAAACCTTAAAATAATATGCTAACCCAGTAAAGGAAAAAACATGACACATATTAAGATATCAACTAATCTTTACTGTATCTCCACTGCTTACCACAGTAAATGACATATTAGACATTCGATAAATATTTAGTTTTTAAACAATGAAATTATATTTATAAAACCAAATGTACATTTACCTATAACCCAGCAATTCTCCACCACATTATTTACCTAAGGGATACAGAGACATATGTCCACAGAAATACTGGTACAAAAATGTTTACAGCAACTTTATTTGTAATAACTAAGAACTAGAAAAACCCAACTATCCATAAATATTCGGCTTATAATAGATTTGAAAAACTGTGGTGTGTTTATTTAGTAATGGAATACTAGTAAGAAATAAAAGAGACTACCAAGACAGGCAACAACACTGGTGAATATCTCAAAAATAGTATGCTGAATAAAAGAAGCCATCACAAAAAAGTAGGTAATGTACTTCTATTTATATGAAGTTCTATAATGGGCAAACTAATCTGATGTGATGGGAAAAAAAAAAGCAGTGGTTACCTTTGGGAGGGAACAAGGATTGACTGGAGAGGGACTTGAGGGAAACTTCTAGTGTGATGATAACGCTCCATATCTAAAAGTAGTTTAGGTTACACAGGTGTATTCATGTGTCAAAATTCAGCAAATGCCCACTTAAGATTTCTGTATTTTTATGTGAAAATTTTACCTAAAAAAAGCTAAACAAATATTGAACTCTACTTATATATTTCACATACTGAAATGGTTAAAGGGAAGCACACTGATGTCTTTCTTTTACTTTGCAATGCACCAAACAATAAGATGAATAGATATGATAGGACAAATGTAGCAAAATGTTAGTGGTAGAGTCTGTGTGGTAGGTATGTGGGTATTCACTGTAAAATTCTTTCAACCTTTTTGTATGTTTAAAGTTTTCCATAATAAAATATTTTCTTCAAATGAGAATCAAATGAGACAAAATAAACTAAAATCTTAGAGTTGAAAAGAGTCCTTGAGATCATCTATTCTAAAATCACATTTAGTGCAGGAATCTCCTCTACAACCTCCCAAAACAAGTGAATTGTGCAGGCCTCATTTAACATATGGATACTGCATAAGAGCTTGCTACACCCCAAGGTAGGCTACTGCATCTGTGAACATGGCTAAAGCAGTTAACTTACATTTAGACTATACTTAAGCAGGACATGCAGGAAGGAGAGCATGAATTTGTGTAAGAAGTAAAATCCAAAGAATTAGAAACCTGGAATTTGGTGTGATATCATTCCTCTTCCCAGATCTTTACTCTGTTGGCTGACTACTTATGTGCCCATGTCAACTTAAATAACCTATCTGGCCTACAGGTTTTTGTGTCATTCATTCATTCATAAATTCATTCATTCAGTAAATAATTATTGAGTCCACATTATATATCTTAAAATCTTAATACCTGAATGCTTTAAGGCGAAGAGGTAAACTGGATGATGCTGAGATCCCTGTCCATTCTAAAGCCTAACAGTTCTGGATGAAGAAATAAGAATTAGCTAATTGCTCTTCAATTGCTTGAAGAAAGAAATTGAAAAAGAAAAGAAAACTTACCTTTTTTTAGTAGAGGGGTTATATTAGAATTATATGTAACTGTCTTGTTTCTTTTCCCTTTGAAAATAAAGACTAGATTATCCATTTAAAATTTCCTATATAAGCATCATTTTTAAGAAAGATCATTTTCCAAGATATGGCCTTTTTTCTAGATTATCTTTGAGCTGCCTCTCCCAATTGGAGGAAGCAAGCCTCTTCCTTATTAGACCATTGCTCCTCCTTGTGGTTGACAGTTGTAAGACCCTTAAATTCCAACCACAGAAACAGTTAATAAAAATTTGATGTGATCATATTAGGATTAACTCTGAGGTAAAAAACACCAGTACAGTTTTGTCTTTACTTCATTTCCATAGATGCCCACTCATTAATCTTATTAATTAATCCAGAAAAAAAAGCACTAAGATGGAAGGGGAGTTAAAATACCAGGTAACCAAATTAATCCAAAAAACAGTTTGATAAGCTGAAAAGATCAGACAAAACTAACAAGACAGATTTTTAAGTGAAAACTCTACCTCAAAAATTTAAAAATGAAATATAATTGGGACAAAATATAAGGTCTTACATTAAAATTTTTTCAGAAAACGAATTGCAACAGGATGGGAAATCATAATTAGCAGCAACATATGTAAAAATTAATCACCAGTGGGAGCTGGCTATTCAAAACATAATATGAATTTGGAGTACATTAAAATAGAACATGATGTAGCAGTGAAAATCAATGGACAAAAACTTCATATAACAACATAATTGAATCTCACAAACATCATAATAAGTTGCAAAAGAATATACATTTTTTATAAAGTTTAAAAATGTTTAAATGCAAAATAATACTATGTATTGCTTAGGAATACATGAGTATATAATTAAAAAAGGAGAAAAACACATGGTTAGTTTGGGTAAGTGAGTGCATTTGAGGGAGGTACACAGGGAGTTTCAACTATGACTTGATAATATGCGATTATCTTTAGTGGTGAATCTATGTATATCCATTGCATTATTCTTTATATCTCTTTGTATGTCTTAAGTATTATATGATATTTCCTATGTCTTAGATTGTATTTTAAAAAAAAAGGTCACTAAAGTCCTCTGTATTACACTGAGACCGTATATTGACTTCCATGCTTTTTCAGGACACTATATGTCCCTGAAAAGATACAGAAAAAAAAAAAAGGAAGTGTAGTGAGAGGGAAAGGTACTGTGAAGGTATTCAAATCCATGTCATAGTGAAAATAGTTTTTAAAAACTTATTTTTTTATTTTTTATTTATTACTACAACTTTGTAGTGTATCTTGAAATCTGGAACTCTGATACCTCCAGCTCTATTTTTCTTTCTCAAGATTGCTTTGGCTCTTTGAAGTCTTTTGTGGTTCATTATTTGTTCTAGTTTTGTGGAAAATGCTGTTGATATTTTGATAGAGATTGCACTGAATCTGTAGATTGTTTTGGGTGATGTGGACATTTTAACAATATTAATTCTTCCAGTCCAAGAACATGGAATATCTTTCCACTTATTTGTGTCCTCTTCAATTTCTTTCATCAGTTTTTTATAGTTGTCAGTGTACAGGTCTTTCATCTCTTTTGTTAAGTTTATTCTCAAGTATTTTCTTACATTTGGTACAATTGTAAATGAAATTGTTTTCTTAATTTCTCTTTCTGCTACTTCGTTATTAGTGTATAGAAATGCGACAGATTTCTGGCTACTAATTTTGTATTCTGCAACTTTACTGAATTCATTTATTACTTCCAGTAGTTTTTTGGTGGAGTCTTCCAGATTTTCTATGTCTAGTATCATGTCATCTGCAAATAGTAACAAAAATTGTTGTATATTTTAAACATAAAATGGCCTAGCCCCAGATATTCTGATATAAAGGTCTAAGGTAGGTCCTAGACATATTTTTAAGACTCCCCCTATTCCTATTGCACAGCCAGAGTTGGGAACACTGGGCTGGAGTTTGAGGACTATGCCTTCTACAAGACATTTCACATACCTCACAGTTTTTTTGCTAATACATCTCAAGCCACAGAGTAAAATTCACATGTGTTTTACATTTTATTTCTGAGACTTAAGATGTTTGGGGGAAAATAGCTTGTCGTATATTATATTAAATTCAAAAATTAATGAGGATCTGACAGAAATCTCAAAATTAATAAATAAACAATAATTTCAATGCAGGTCAAGACATGTCTGTCTCAGTCATTGCTGTGACACTGTTATTTGTTCATTTGCCTGAATTTCATGAAAGTTATAGAAAATAATTGCTATAAATTATAATTCTAAGAAATGCAACTAATTCAAATTGGTAAAATTCTAAACATTCTCTCCACCATCTCTACATAGAAGTAAGCTCAATATTTGGGGGTGAGAAAGAATCCTGTATTAATTAGCTACACCTCTCCCCTGAATCTACAAAAGCTTCAGGGAAATTATACAAAGGTACTTATGAGAAGACATGATGAACCAAAGAGAAAATTTTTTATTACACTTTCTATTTTAATTCCAGTATAGTTAACATACAGTGTTAATTAGTTTCAAGTATACAATATAGTAATTTAACAATTCTATACATTACCCAGTGGTCATTATGATCAGTGCACTCCTTAATCCCCATCACCTGTTACACCCATCCCTCCACCCACCTCTCCTCTGGTAATCATCAGTTCATTCTCTATAGTTAAGAGTCTATTTCTTGGGGACACCTGGGTGGCTCAGTTGGTTAAGCATCTGCCTTCAGTTCGGGTCATGATCCCAGGGTCCTGGGATCCAGTCCCACATCGGGGTTCCTGCTCATTGGGGAGTCTGCTGCTCTCTCTTCCTTTGCCACTCTCCCTGCTTGTGCTTTCTCTCTCTCTCTCTCTCTCTCTCTCTCTCTCTCTCTCTCTCTCTCTCTGTCAAATAAATAAAACCTTAATTTTAAAAAAAGAGTCCCTTTCTTCATTTGTCTCTTATTTTTCCTTTGTTCGTTTATTTCTAAAATTCCACATATGAGTGAAATCATATGGTATTTGTTGTTCTCTGACTGACTTCGTTAGCTTAGCATTATACTCTCTAGCTCCAGCCATGTTGTTGTAAATGGCAAGATTTCATTCTTTTTATGGCCTAATAATATTCATAAACTAATAAACTTTGTTTATTTCTAAAATTCCACATATGAGTGAAATCATATGGTATTTGTTGTTCTCTGACTTAGTTAGCTTAGCATTATACTCTCTGGCTCCAGCCATGTTGTTGTAAATGGCAAGATTTCATTCTTTTTATGGCCTAATAATATTCCATTGCATATGTGTGTGTGTGTGTGTGTGTACACCACATCTTCTTTATCCATTCATCTAACCAATGAGAAACTTTTTACACGTTATTGCAAAAGTATTAGTATGGTTCTGAGATTAGAATGATTTTATCCACTCATCCACTCATTTGTTCATTTCATAAATATGTAATGAGCAAGCTCTAAGTAAGTGTCCAGCCCTGAGCCAGGCACTGGGGATATAGCAGTTTTTTTAAAAACTGGTTTCCCCTCATGGGGCTTAACAGTCTGGTAGAGAAAGTGGTGGACAGTAAACAAGTAAATAATAACAAAGCATGGGAGGTGTTATTAAGTTTGTGTAGCAGCTCCACTACTTTACTGTTCTGTGATCCCGAGCAAGTTATTAACCTCTCTAAATTTCTTTTCTAAAACAGAGATAAAAGTATACCTTGATTACAGGTTGTTTTGAGAATTAAGTGAATTAACTGTCTAGCACATAGTAACATTTAATAGAGGTTAGCTAGTAATATTAATGTGAATATCACAGTGAATTCACAACATTCCACATTTTTCTATTTTTTATGTTAAAAACTGCTGCAACTAAATTTCCTTTCAGCTCATTCTCTCCTCAACATCATTCCTTTTTTAATATCCTATAAGTAAAGATTTTTGCCCCCTCAATTATCTTTGGTCTATGTTGTGGGAATTCAACTGCTTTCATCCTTTTTTACAAATCTTTTCATTTACTCTAACAGCTATTCATGCCTATCTTTGCTAAATACTTTCCATTTCTCTTTTCCTTTACTTGTTACCGAAAAGGGAGAAAAAATTCAATGTCCAGGTCTAATGAATGCCCAAACCCTGTTGTTTGTAGAAATTTGAAGACCAAGAGGTTTCGAAAACTGTAGGTCAGTATGTCCTCATCTAGTCTGGAACAATAATGCAAATGTGATACTCTATAAGAATGAGCTCATAGAAGAGTGGGGCAATGTATTCATTTATAGAAAGGAAATTGCACTCAGGATACCTGCTTTCTAGATCAGTGAATAGATGGCTATCAAGCTAAAGTAAACCTCTTAAAAGTTAATTTTTATGTGTAAGTCAAGCTGCACAGAATGACCCTGAGATGGAATTAGGTTTATGGGATGGGAACCAAGAAGTGCATTTACAGCTGCTCAGACAGAGAAGAAAAACTGCTTCTAGGATCATAACAGGTGAAAAGAATTTCAATCATCCCTGCCAGGAGTCAGTAGGATGCAGCAGGAAAACACCTGAACTCCAAGCATACCACCAATATTTACTAGCTGTGAGGCCTTAGGCAAGGTGGTAACCTAAGTTTATCCCCAATAAAATGGAAAAGATGGTAATATCTATCTCATGAACTACTTTGAAAATTAAAGGAGATAATGATTAGTGTATACCACCCTGGGTCTAAACATTTATGACAACCAAACATGGGTTTTATCATTGACAGAGAAAGAAGTATGACTGATTTGGCCAATCAGCACAGATTGCTATAGGAGTAAAATTGCAGAGCCTTACCAAAAGGTGATTTAAAAAAGAGAGAGAGAGTGTGAGAGGGCTTATAAAATGGAGATGAGATGAATGAAAAGAAGTCATTGCAAGTAAGACATGATATAGTTCCTGATGAAGGGAAAATGAGAAAGGGGGCGCCTGGGTGGCCCAGTCGGTTAAGCGTCCGTTTCTTGATTTCAATTCAGGTCATGATCTCAGGGTCCTGGGATGGAGTCCCACCTTTAGCTCTGCACTGAGTGGGGAGTCTACCTGAGAATTCCTTCCCTTTGCCTTTGCCCCTCCCCCACTCATTCACTTGCATGTTTTCTTTCTTTCTCTGAAATAAATAAATAAATCTTTAAAAGGGGGGGAATATAAAGGAATTAAAGGATACTTTAATCAAATTGATGGCCCAGTGTAAATATTTTAAATATAAATACTAGCTCAACAAATGTTGTTTCCTTTCCTCTAGCAGGGTAACTGGAGCAGCAAGAATTTGAAATTTTCAAATCCAAAGAAGTTAGATCCTTAAAATTTTACTTGGTATACATGTAGTTTTTCAAAAACATGAAGACAAATGAGTGAAGCACAGATTTGGAATTGTAGGATCTGAGTTCAAGTTCAAACTCTTTTCTATTTACTAGTTGTATAACCTAAGAGAAGCTACACACTTACTGAGGATTAGATAAATAATAAGATAATAATTCCATCTTATTCTACTCCATAAGGTAGTTGTAGAATGTGAAATAAAATTACAGAATGTATGTTAGAAGTGTTTTTTAAACTGTAATGTGATGTATTAACAGATACTGGGTACCTAATTGGTTTATATAAGTATAGAAATATATAAATTTATAGAGAGAGAGGTTTAGATAAATTTATATTTAATGAGATTTTGCTATGATTATTGATGATAGATTTCAACTACAGTAAGAGAAAGTGACTTCCTAAGCTCTCACAAAGAAATGACTCCAAGTCCTTGAAGCTGATGAGTAAATCGCTCTATTAATCAGGACTTGGTCTGAACTAGCAGTTGTTTTTATAAATCTTAAGAATGGTGGCTTTTCGGGCACCTGGGTGGCTCAGTGGGTTAAAGCCTCTGCCTTCAGCTCAGGTCATGATCTCAGGGCCCTGGGATCAAGGCCCACATTGGGCTCCCTGCTTAGCGGGGAGCCTGCTTCCTCCTCTCTCTGCCTACCTCTCTGCCTACTTGTAATCTCTGTCAAATAAATAAATAAATAAAATCTTAAAAAAAAAAAAAAGAATGGTGGCTTTTCAGTGGAAGAAATCACAAAGGAAGAAGATCAAGAGATTTCATTATATAAGCATTTAAAGCTTCTGAACATGAGGGGTGCCTGGGTGGCTCAGTGGGTTAAGCCTCAGCCTTCAGCTCAGGTCATGGTCTCAGAGTCCTGGAATCGAACCCTGCATGGGGCTCTCTGCTTCCCCCTCTCTCTTTTCCTGCCTCTCTGCCTACTTGTGAGCTCTCTGTCAAATAAATAAATAAAATCTTAGGAGAAAAAAAAACTTCTGTACATGAAATATAAAATTAAAAGGAAGAAATAGTTACAATGAATATGACAAAGGGCTAATGTCCTTAATAAACAAAGGCCTCAGAAAAATAAATAAGCAAAACAAGAAGACCTCAAAGAAAAATAGGACAAGGACCTTCTACAAATAAGTAAATAAATTCATTTTTTAAATCAACCTATTTAATCATCAAAGAAATGAAAATTAAAGCCATAATGTGACATCATATTTAAGCATAACTTAGCAAAGATTCAAATTATAAATAATAGTGTGTTGGTGAGGTGAAATGGGAACTTTCACAGGTACTTTGGAAACACAAATTCGTAGAATCTTTTTGGGGAAATAGTGAAAACACGTATCAAGAGGCTTAAAAATAGGCCCTTCGTCCAAAAAGTTCTACTTCTTAACACAGAACTAGGTCCTAAAGACCCTCAGAAGTTCTTGGAAACTAAAATATATAGTAACAAACAACAACAATAATAGTCGTAGCCAACACTCACTTCATCCTAATTGTTTTAAATGCCTCACTTATATTTTCCTGTTTACACAGAAACCCTATTATCTCCTTTATATCAAATAAGAAATTGAGCCAGAGAAAGATTAAGTAATTTGCAAAGGTTACACATTTGGTAAGCAGAGGAGCTAGGATTTAGTTCACATTGGGGCAATAAATTCCACTCCTTTTTTAAAATAATGAGCTACAACACAACCATTTGTGACAATATATGACAAAGAAATATCAGATGTGCCATTTATTTTGTTGGTAAAAGTTACTGTGGTTTTCCACAAGAGACTTTCTCTTTCTTTTAACAATGAAAGCACTTTATTTCTTCTAAATGGTTATAACTGAAAATTGTTGGCGAACTAATAGGTAGATATGGAAAAAATAATGCATGCAAAAATCTTAGAATGGGAAATTGGACTTCATTCTCAGGACTCTTAATGACCCAAAAGATAATATAACTAGGGATAATTTAATCTTCATGGTCATCATATACTCCATTCTCCTAAGCACCATTTCTTCCCCCTACCCTCACCAAATCCTTCTTATACATTAAATCAAATGGTTAGGTATTCAACCCACAGCCCCAAACCTTGGAAGTCTTTGTCCCACTCCCCGTATGGTATCCCCACTACTGGCTTTCTCCTTATATATTCATAAGCTGCAATAGGGAGACCAATCATATGATATCACTGTGAACTAAGGGATGTATGAATTGATAAACCATGCATCTAAAATCCAAAGTTTACTTGGAATTTACTTCTTTATTCATTGAAAATTTTTCATTAACATTTATCTTTGAAAATGTAAAACTCCTCCATAAAATGAAGAGTGTACTGCTTGAAATCCTTAAAAGAGTACTGAACTTAATCGATTTTTTCAAAAGGTGCCATGGAACTAAGGGAAAATGCTAATAGCCACGTTGAAATAAAAACCTAATTTTGTTCAGCCAATTATCCCTATGTCATATGTTATAAAGTATCTTACATAATGTTCAACACTCACATTTTATGACATTGTTAATAATGAAAATCTTGTGCAAAAAGCATTATAAAAGGTTAAAGTGATTTTATTTATAAATAAGATGTTCACTGGATTTATAAAGAAATATTAAAGCAATCACAAAATTTTATATTTTAACAGATATCTAACTATAATAAACATAGAAAATTCCATTTAAATTCTAGGTTAACTATAAATTAAACAATTTTTTTATTTGACTTGCTTAAAACCTTTCCTTTCTTGGTATATTTTCATACATATTAATAATATAAAAATGACCTCCTTTTTTTAAATAAATACATTAATAAGCAGTGCTGACAATTCCCTGGACTTCGCTTAAACTGCCAGAGACTTTTGCCAAAAGTCTAATTGCAGTGTATGTGGATGCCAAGGAATGAATTTTTTTTGCTTTAGAAGAAGTATCTGTGACCACTAAAGTGACATGTAAAAATATGCTACAGCCTAGATAGAAGGCTTGAGGAATATTTCCAATGTCTCTCAATATAGGTAACAGATTTTTTTCAACATCACAAGCTTTCCATCTTTCCTTCTACCCTTCTAATTAAATGAGGTACATATGAAAAATGCTTATACACACTAGCCTCTCAGACATTAGTTCTCTTCTTTCTACCTATGTCTGGAGTCAGGAGAGGATGGAAGTTAAATGAGCACTGGATAATCTCGAGTCTCAGTATCTTGTAACCACCCTCACATCAAGACTTGACTGACATTTATTTGTGTCATACTGTTTTTCCTTCCTGCCTACAGTTTCCCAAGAACTAAACTGTATAACTATTTATGAAAATAAACAACACAAATCATATATACACACATGCAAATATATATATGGATAGAGATAGATTTTAATCATGGAATAAATATTCCATCAAAGAGACTTTTATGTTCCACAGAGGCAGTTCTCAAATGACTTTCATGGTATCATGTTAAAAACCAGAACACGGTCCATTTTTACAGTAGATTTACTCAATCACAGTTACTAATCAGATTAGCACCGCTTTTATGTCTAACAAATTTTAAAAGTTGAGGGATCCTTAGAGAAGCTACATATTATGAGCCTGTAGTCTGCACTGTGTTTACTTGTTAACCTTTAGAAAAAATAGCTTCAAGGAATTCTTTTTCTTTTTAAACTATACTTAGAATAGGATACAAATACATCACAAAAATTTATTCATTTTTAATGTTATAAGCATTTTATTTTAAAAGTAGTTAAATCTTTCTTAATATTAATATATTAAACAGCTAAGCTCCATTTCTACATATACAATATTTGAAGCTAGAAGAGCAATATTACCTGAAGAGTTTCACAGATTAGCTATAACAGAAAAAGATCTAAATATGGACAATGGAAACCTTACAAAATCAACCAGACTGAGCTATTACAATTCTTAAAGGAAGTAACACAAATCAACATAAAAGACTTTATGTGGATAAAATAAAGTAAGTTTCTATGCCCCTAAATTTCTCATAATTTAAATATAAGAACCATTTAAGCCATTTTATCTGACTTAAAATAGGCTAAACTGATGTCTTTTACCCAAAAATAGGCCAAAATTATGTCATTGGATGAAATTTATTTAACAATGAGAAAACATAGTAGACAAACCAAAAAAAGTCAGTGTTTGATTTACTAATAGAACAAAAGCAAATAGATCTTTTATAAAGGTCTAACATATCACAAAACTAATTAGTTCAAATTTCATCTCCTGATTTCTAGAGTCCACACTTTGGAAGATATACCAAGATCCAGTCAAAACTTGGGAAATCAGAGTAGAAATTCAACACCTGAGAGTTTATTATACAAATTCCTTGACCCAACACACAGTTAACACAGTTTTTCCTTAGAAAATAAAGATCCAAAATAAGCTGTTAATACAGCCTCACTTTTATCAACATACATTTATCTACAACTCTGAGGTCTCTGACTTTAATTTTTCCTAATGAATTATTTATTCTAACTATATACCCTAACTTAAAACCAATTACAAAATAAACTATAAATATATATTATACACAAATATATAATTTATAAGTATATCTGTATATATTATATCATCAAAAGAATAAACTGGACCTTTCTGAAGGAAGTGTAATTTGTCTTTAAATTTCTTTGCAGCAAATTCCTTTTTGCAGCATAATCTTTGCAGGATAGAGGAAAGAGGAAGGAAGTTGGATAGTTAATAGAGCATGTCCATAGATCCCACAAATGAATGATCAATTTTCAAAGGATTCTTAAGTTTCCAGGTGTCTGGTAGATTTCCCCATGGATTATCTATTAAAATTCTAGATGACAGCAATGACATTCACAGACATGGTTGTGCAATGTGTGCAGGAGACGTAGAAGTGACTGAATCCCCATCAAAAGAAGCTCTTCAGGGTGGTCCCATGAAAGAACCATAAGAACCTGGTGTTTCCAAGAGCTATAGAGAGAACTACTAAGCCAGTCTTCAAGGAAATGTCTTTTTTACTAGAATATGAAGATAATTTTTCCAAGATATGATATCTTGTCAGGATTCTGTGAAAGAATCATATGAGTTTAAAATGTTCTATTATATCCAGGAAAACTTTGCGGAAAGGCATAAAAGGAGGAAATAAACCTCCCAGGCAATTTAGAGAAGAATTCAGGCTAACAAATTTTCAAGATATCTGAGCAGGCTACTTAATGAAGTCAGGATGAGAAAATCAACCAAGTCCAATTGAGAACTCCAGCAGAAAGAAGAAAGCCTGAGATATGATCAGTATGGGAAGTAGAACAAGGTGGGAGGGGAGGGGGGAAGAGCTACAGATGACAATTTGTCATTCATCACATAACTCAAACAGAGCAAAGAGAACTTCTAGAAAAACTTTTGTCAAAGATCAGCCTACCATGTTTCAAAGAGTTCACACAAAGGAAAAGCCAGAGAATCATGATCAATTTGGAACTTCATTCAGCTCAAAATAAAATATTCTTGCTACTGAAACTATACTAGACCTTTTAACCTTACTTTTTAACCTTACTTTGTTTGAGTAAGTAACCTTACTTAGACTTAGGAGAAAGCACAGAAATTTTGCAGGACCTCTGTGATATTATTATTAACATTTCTAGTAATACTAGTGAGTATTTTTTGCCCTAATGAGCTTTTGTACTTGAGAGTTACATCTTTCAACAAGTGCTTTCATTAAGAGTCAAACTCTCAGTCTTTGCAGGTGATATGATACTTTACGTGGAAAACCCAAAAGAATCCACTCCAAAACTGCTAGAACTCATACAAGAATTCAGTAAAGTGGCAGGAAATAAAATCAATGCACAGAAATCAGTTGCATTTCTATATGCCAACAACAAGACAGAAGAAAGAGAAATTAAGGAGTCGATCCCATTTACAATTGCACTCAAAACCATAAGATACCTAGGAATACATCTAACCAAAGAGGCAAAGAATCTGTACTCAGAAAACTATAAAGTACTCATGAAAGAAATTGAGGAAGACACAAAGAAATGGAAAAACATTCCATGCTCATGGATTGGAAGAACAAATATTGTGAAAATGTCTATGCTACCTAAAGCAAATCTACACATTTAATGCAATCCCTATTAAAATACCATCAATTTTTTTAAAGAAATGGAATAAATAATCCTAAAATTTATATGGAACCAGAAAAGACCCCAAATAGCCAGAGGGATGTTGAAGAAGAAAAGCAAAACTGGTGGCATCACAATTCCAGACTTCAAGCTCTATTACAAAGCTGTCATCCTCAAGACAGTATGGTTCTGGCATAAAAACAGACACATAGATCAATGGAACAGAATAGAGAGCCCAGAAATGGACCCTCAACTCTATGGACAACTAATCTTCGACAAAGCAGGAAAGAATCTCCAATGGAAAAAAGACAGTCTCTTCAACAAATGGTGCTGAGAAAATTGGACAGCCACATGCAGAAGAATGAAACTAGACCATTTCCTTACACCACACACAAAAATAGACTCAAAATGGATGAAAGACCTCAATGTGAAACAGGAATCCATCAAAATCCTTGAGGAGAACACAGGCAGCAACCTCTTCGACCTCAGCCACAACAACTTCTTCCTAAACACATTACCAAAGGCAAGGGAAGCAAAGGCAAAAATGAACTATTGGGACTTCATCAAGATCAAAAGTTTTTGCACAGCAAGCAGTCAACAACACCAAAAGACAGTGGGAGAAGATATTTGCAAGTGACATATCAGATAAAGGGCTAGTATCCAAAATCTAAAAAGAACTTATCAAACTCAACACCCAAAGAACAAATAAATGGGCAGAAGATATGAACAGACACTTCAGCAAAGAAGACATCCAAATGGCCAACAGACACATGAAAAAGTGCTCAATATCAATCAGCCTCAGGGAAACACAAATCAAAACCACAGTGAGATACCACCTCACACCAGTCAGAATGGCTAAAATTAACAAGTCAGGAAATGACAGATGTTGGCGAGGATGCAGAGAAAGGGGAACCCTCTTACACTGTTGTAAGCCTACACTGAATGCAAGCTGGTGCAACCACTCTGGAAAACAGTATGGAGGTTCCTCAAGGAGTTGAAAATAGAGTTACCCTATGACCCAGCAATTGCACTACTGGGTATTTACCCTAAAGATACAAATGTAGTGATCCAAAGGGGCACGTGCACCTAAATGTTTATAGTAGCAATGTCCAGCACAATAGCTAACCTATGAAAAGAACCTAGATGTCCATCAACAGATGAATGGATAAAGAAGATGTGGTGTGTGTATACACATACACACACACACATATACCCACAATGGAATACTATGCGGCCATCAAAAAAGAAATCTTGCCATTTGCAATGATGTAGATAGAACTAGAAGGTATTATGCTAAACAAAATAAGTCAATCAGAGAAAGACAATTATCATATGATCTCTCTGATATGAGGAATTTGAGAGGCAGGCAGGTGGTCGTAGAGGGTAGGGAGGGAAAAAATGAAAGAAGATGGGACTGGGGAGGGGGACAAACCATAAGAGACTCCTAATATCAGGAAACAAACTGAGGGGTGCTGAGGGGGGTGGGGAGGATGGGGCGTCTGGGTGATGGAAATTGGGGAGGGTCTGTGCTATGGTGAGTGCTGTGAATTGTGTAAGACTGATGATTCACAGACCTGTACCCGTGAAGCAAATAATACATTATATGTTAATTTTTAAAAAAAGAATGCTTTCATTTAAATTAAGCCCACCAAAATCTAAGACCGTATACCACAATTCAAGATTATAAAATAGTGTTCATCATATAATCATAGTTATTCATTAGATGCTATTTTTTGTCCTTCCAGATGTTCTAGGGTATAAATGTCTGCCCATGGCTCCTATACAGAATTTGAAACAGAATATATAATGTTATTTAAACTTAGTGTTCAATTTCTTTTTATTTTTATTATATATAGTTGGCAAGGTATTCAGTCCCCTTAAGAGAAGATTTTCAAATCACCATAGTCCTCATCTGAGTTTTTTACATATACCTATTTTGGAGGTCTATCTGAACTGAAGCAGTACATTTTTCTTAAGGTGGCTATTATGGGGGTGCCTGGGTGGCTCAGTCAGTTAAAGTGTCCAGCTCTTGGTTTTGGCTCAGGTCATGATCTCAAGATCCTGGGATCGAGCCCCACATCTGGCTCCTGCCCAGCGGGGAATCTGCTTGAGAATTCTCTTTCTCCCTTTCCCTCTGTCCTTCCTGCTGTTCATGCTCAGTCTCTCTCTCTCTCTCTCTCTCTCTCT
>LNAC01000701.1:4535-80228 GCA_002007465.1 Ailurus styani | reverse complement strand
TCTCTCTCTCTCTCTCTCTCTCTCTCTCTCTCTCTCTCTCTCTCTCTCTCTCTCAAATAAATACATAAACCTTTTTTTAAAGGTGCTTGTTATGGGCTGAACTGTGTTCCCCCCAAATTCATATGTTGAAGTCCTAACCCCATTACTTTAGACTGTATTTGGAGATCGGGCCTTTAAAGAGGTAGTTAAGGTAAAACGAGGTCATATGAGTGGGCCCTAATCCAAAGTGGCTGGTCTTTATCAGAAGGAGATTAGGACCCAGACAACACACACACAGAAGCTGAAGGAGGACCCTGTGAGGACACAGCCATCATCTGCATCATCTGCAATGCAAGAAGATAGGCCTCAGAAGAAACAATTATGCTGACACCGTCATGGTGGATTTCTAGCCTTGAGAACTGTGAAGAAACAAACTTCTGCTTTTTAAACCACCCAGCCTGTGGTACTTTGTTATGGCATCCCTGATAAACTACTATGATGTTAATGAAAAAACTTAAAATATGATTATTAGGCTAGGAAATAGAAAGCTAAGTAAGAAGCATCAGTCCTGAATAAAGAACAGAGCTATAAAACCTGATGAAGGAAAAACAAACATAAGCCTTATTTTGTCTAAGTTTTAGATTGAAAACAATAACTTTGTGTCACAACATACAAGTGTTGTGTACTTATTATGTGCCAGACACCATACTAACATTTTAAACAGGTACAATAGAGGATAAAATTAATCAAGTGTTTAGATATTCCTTTTCTAAAAGACACAATGGCTGAAAATGGTCAGTTTTTTCCTAACTGAAAATGGTCTGTTTTGTATTTCCTTAGTCACTATCTCGGAATCATAGTGTATACAGCTTATTTTTTCCAGTATTCTCTACTCAGTATTCTATTTAAGTTAATCCACTTCTAAAGATATTGTGATCTGACTTTTTTCATTAAAAAACTCTCAAAACACTATGAATTACTTTGATAATATATTCCAGTGATTCACAATTCCATGGCAAGAAATTCTTGCTATAGAAACTAGATTTCAAGTTCTTTGAGAATGGAGGCTTTATTTCTACTTTAGATAAAACAGTGAAATGGACAAAATTTATCTTCAACTTTCCAAGTGCTCTTTCTTCAGCATTACCCCCAACTCCTATATAAAAACCCCTGTCCACTTCATCAAGGACTCAAGAGCTCTTGCTCCCCTTTCTTCCATAAGCCCATCCCCACTTCATCCCCATCCAAAAATTCTCTCAGAGAACAATCTCATAAACCTGCCTAATTGAGTTATGAAAATATTGAAAAAATACTAAGTAAAAATACTTTTCCCCAAGAACAAAATTTTTTCCCACAATTTTCTCTTACCAGAAATTCTAGTCTCCTGCATATCTTCTTCAGCAACCATGAGCATTTGAGTTCCAGAGTCCATAAGTTACAAGTCATTGCTATGAGAGATAAGTAAAAAAAGAAGGAATTAGTTATTTGGATTGAAAAAGCAGAGTAGCGATAGAAGTTTTTTCATTGGCCCCTCCTCCAAAGATAAAGGAAGCTGAAGAAGAGTAACATTGGACCTTGGAATTGCACTTCTACTTCTGTAAGAAGAAATAAAGTTGAGTTACACAGAAAAGCTGGTGGTGTGTTTTTATTCACATTGCAGTGACCAGAGCCAACAATATAGACTCTTGGGTTGAGGACATAATTTAGGAAATATCTATTTAGTTATGTCAAATATGTAAAATAAGGTTACACAAAGTTTGGTAAATGTTAAGGTCTCTAAGTTATGCTGTATTTCTGAGACCACAGTGGAAACTGGAGACTGGAGTTAAGAATTCTGGGTCATTAAAGTTCAAAAGGCATTCAAATAGGACATCAGACACACAAAAAATAGCCCTCTAGTATTTGTGCTATCTTCCATAAGACAAACTGGACATATTTTTACATCTCACTGAAACCCTAATAGATAGAGGTCCTGAAATTTTTCTAAGAAGCAAGCAATTGAGGTGTACCTGGGAGGCTCAGTCAGTTGAGCATCTGACTCTTGATTTCAGCTCAGGTCATGATATCAGGATCCTCCAGTGGAGCCCTGCATTGGGCTCCATGCTCAGCAGGGAGTCTGTATGGGGATTCTCTCTCTCCCTCTCTCTCTGCCTCATCTCCCTGCTAGTACATGTGCGTACATGCTTGCATTCTCTCTCTCTCAAATAAATAAATAAATAAATCTTAAAAAAAAAAAGGAAGCAAGCTGTTGATTGATGGAAAGTGATTGTAAAGTGTCCATTATTATTAATATCAAATGGTTAAATGTTACTGACTATTCTCTATTTCACATAGTATGTTGTTTTATTTTCTTGACTATAAGATTATTTACAAGAACTTTTATAGGATCCCCAAATCTTTGATCTTTCTAACTCTATTTATCTGATAATGTCTTATATCCTTTAACCATGAATTTTACTACCAAAGTATTTTTCAGGAACTTGGCCATCAGCATATGTGTGTGTATGTGTGTATGTGTGTGTGTGTGTGTGTGTGTGTGTGTGTGTGTCTGTGTGTCTGTGTGCGCGTGTTGGGGGCAGGGTGAGGACTGTTCTTTTACATTTTCAGAGTAGGTAGTCTTAAATTGGAGTGGGGAGCAGGGATGGAAGGCAACAAGCTACAGCTTGTTTGTTGCCAACAACTAAAGCTAACATTACTGCTCAGAACCAACTTTCACTGAGTACTGAGAATGTCTATTTCACTCTCCTGGGCAGTTATTAAGTTAAAGTGATTATTTAACTTATATATCTGCTGCCATAATCTAAACCTATTCCCTTTTTCTTTTCTTAATATAAATTATTATATTATTTTCATTATATTTATCATTATTAAATTATTGCAAAAATATAATCATAAATTTCTAAGTTTTATGGAGAATGTAAGTAAGTATAACAGTTTGGGGGAAACTAGGAGATTCAAATATTAAGAAGAAATCCTTTATCTTCTACTTTTATTACTAATGGCCACAAGTATTCCTATTCTTCCCAGACCATCTAAAATACTGTTGACATGATCTTCTTCTATGACAATGAGGGTAAATGGCTTAGGTCTATTAAATTAATACATCTGGAATCCCCCTTAATAAATACATGTTAATGATATTCTTCCAAGTGTATGCTATCTGAAGTTTGTACTTCCATAGGGGCCTTGCTAGAAGAGACATGACAAGAAAAAGGGTTTTATATGAACCAGCCTTCTTTTTGAAAGCTGGCAGGTCAATTAAAAGACTAGGGTTTCCTTTCCACTTTCCTTCAAATGGAATCATAGAGCCTGACACCTGCTCTGTCTGGGGGAAAAAACAAGTATGGCACTAGAGGAGTAATTAACTAATGGTTGGAGAATGTTAACATTTTCTTTAAAGAAAAGAGAGGAGAAAAAGCTTTGGTAAGTACTTTACATTTTCAAAGAGCTTTACAGTATACAAAGTATCCTCAAATCCATTATTTGATTTGATTTTTATTTTTTTATTATTTATTTATTTTTTTAAAGATTTTTATTTATTCATTTGACACAGAGAGAGATTACAAGTAGGCAGAGGCAGGCAGAGAGAGAGAGAGAGGAGGAAGCAGGCTCCCCGCTGAGCAGGAAGCCCGATGTGGGCCTCGATCCCAGGACCCTGGGATCATGACCTGAGCCGAAGGCAGTGGCTTTAACCCACTGAGCCATCCAGGCGCCCTATTTGATTTGATTTTTAAAACAACAGTATGAGTTTGGTAAAGCAGCTGTTACTTCTATAGTACATGAGAAAATTAAGGCTGGGCGATGTTAAGTGACTCTCCTAAAGTGTTCACATTGTTAAGTAACAGTGATAATCTGAACCCTTCTTTAAATTCCAGGGGCAACAGCCTTTTCATCACCACTCAGAGACTGAATACTAGAACATTAGTGGACAGCTTCCTGGAAATATGGTCCCGTCTCAGAGGAAAATGGCAACTCTTTATATGTTATTAAGATACTAAAGACTTCTAAGAGATATGATTCTTTTTCTCGATTTCCCTAAGATGTCACTAAATCTTTTCTTCAAGGAAGCAACAGAGGAACAGTCATTTTATCTCAACTAAGACATCTACAGGCATCGTATCAATAAGTCAGACTCAGAGAGGAAGCTGGAGGTGTAATACACAAACCAGGAAATCAATATCTATGCAATACTAAACAAATGGCTCAAGGGGTGAAAGAACAGATCCAAGCTGCTGTTATTGGACAGCCAGCTCTCTTTCTTTGCAGCTTCCTGGTGTACGTCTTTGCCGGTAAGCAGTGTTATGAAATAGTGTGATTTTAATCAGCTTTGACTGTACCTTGCTCTAAAGGTTTACTCAGTGCAGTCCTTAGAGGCACATTACCATTCGGCCCCATTCCAGGGAAGAAGTCTGTTCTTCATCAGCTTTAGAAAGACAGGAGTGCTTTTGTCTCACCATTCCAGAGCTACCAGAAGCACCTAAGACACAGATGGCCAGCCATGGACCTGGCCTTGCCAAACTGCAGCCACACTATAAATAGGCCAGTGTAACTCAATTCTCTAGTAATGACTTAGGAGAGGTATGTCAAAATGGGGGTCTCCAAGATCACTCAATCCCTAGTTACATTTACTAATAGAAAGTTAGTGCAAACAAAAGTCCCAGACCATCAAATGTATTCTGTACAACACGGCACAAATATTGTCTAATGCTACCAATATGTATGGCCATTTGCCCCAGGTTTCATAGATTTCTCAGAATCTCTGAGAACCTTCAGATACATTCATTCAACCATTCTTTTAACAAAGTGCCAGACACTGGTTATATGGGGGTAAACAATCACAGTTGAAGATTTGGTTATATTACAATAAATAAAAGTGATAATCACTATACTCGTGAACATTTTAGTGTAGATAAGAGATACTCAATAAATGATTAAATTAGCAAAAAAATGGAATATAATTATAAAGGTAAGAAAGATGCTACAAAAGAAAAATTAACAAGGCACTGTAATAAGACATAATAGTGCCTGGATGGGGAAAAACAGAAGGAGGCAGGTACAGGATCTTTGCAGAAACCTGTTTACAGGAGAGTTGGACACCCTGGGGGGTGGGTTTCTATCTTTTATAGCCCAACAGCTTGGGGCACTTTTTCTCTAAATCCAAATTGACTCCAATGTGCTAGGAGACAGTCCAAGAAGGAATCCTTTGAGATCAAGAAAGCTGATCCCACAGTTAATTCTTAGAAAATGAGGAGAGCACATTAACTAACTAGGAGTCCATTACCAAAATTCTCCTCTGCTTCTAAACGATGTCCCATCAGGAATATTGCTCAAGATTCCTAAGGTTCAGAGTGTCAGGAGGCATCCCTCTTTCCTAACCACTCTGATGCTCTATACTACATCCCTTCAGTTCCCCACTGCATTCTAGACTACAATAGGTGCCAATGAATGGACTGAAATGCCCCCCAAGGTTGGGGTATGCCATTCTAGGGTTGTTGATATATTTGGTGACCAAAAATAATATCCTTTGTAAGCCTCTAGATCTAGTATTAATGGGGTAGAGGTCCTGGCCTTTGTTAAGAACAGGCACCTATTTTATATCATATAAAGTGTCACATATCTAAGTTAGAAGTCCTTTTGATCTGAAAGCAGGACCAAAAACACTAAATAGCCTATGGGTAAGGACAAATGAGAGACATGAAAACTTTCTTATGAGCTTTAGCCATGATCCAGTCTCAAGGGAGTCATCCCCAGTTGGGTCAGTACCCCAACTAGGTAACAGCTCCAGCTGGTCCCTTTTGGGAAGCACACAGTCAGACATATCTTGGATTTTATGCTCAGCAAGATATCACACTGGGTTTTTCAAGAGGAAATCTTACATGGGAGTTTTAAGATCAGCGATTATCCTAATGACATATATAGCCATCCAGTACCCTAGAAGAATACAAATATTAAAAGAACATGTAAAAAGAGGGAGAGCCTGATTTCTGAGCCCAAAACCATTACAGCCTAGGTACTGGTATCTGGCTGGGTGACTAGAATTTGTCCTTCTCCATAGTGCAACCACAAGAAAGAGGTTCTTTCCTGAGCACTTGGGCAAGACTTGAAGGGTTGTACTATTCAGGACATCTCTGAAAAAAATGGAAAGAACAGGTAAGAAACAACTGGCAGTAAAGAAGACTTACCAAGTTGCACTGATGCTCTTGGATTCACACCATTGTCACTGTCTGAGCCACTAAGAATATTGTGGGGTTGTTGAGCACAACGGTCAAGAAAGAATTCTTGAGGTGTTTTATGGCCCGGTTTAGTGATTTATTTAGTAGCATGGGAACAGGACCCATGGGCAGAAAGAGCTGCATTTTTGCTGTATGAAGCTGGTGGTTATATGCTTAGTGCTGGGGGGGGGGAGGTGCAGGGAATAATAGATAATGAATGTTTTCTTTGAATTTCTACTTATGAAACAACTTTTGCAAGATTTCTCTGGTACTTATCATTCAGCCTGATATTAGCTATCAATGAGATGTACAGGCAGTCATGAGACCCTTTAAGAATGTAGCAACCAGCATATATTTGATCCTTATTGAAATTACAGAAGCTATAGGTCAGCCCTCTGGGCTAAAGATGAACATTTTTCTGCTTTTATCCCTCATCATAAGCAGATGACCTGAATAAAAGTGCTAAAGCATAAAAGACTATGACACCTAAACACCTGAGAGGAGGCCATAGTGGATAAACTATAATAAGTAAGAAGAACATTGATATTAGAAAGGTACATACCATAGGATAGAATATGTAAGACCTATAGTCCATGACACAAAGTTTTTATTTTAGTTATAAATACAATGGGAAACCAGTCAAGTGTTTTAAGCTGAGAACTAACATAAACCTACTTACATTTCTAAAACCATTTGCTCTCATTAGTATGTGGAAATCGATTGGAAAGAGATAAAACCAAAAAACACTAGTTGGACTGTTGTTTATACAAGAAATTATGTTGTCATTTATGCAAGAAATGATAGTGGTCTAAGAAAAGGGCAGCAGAGGTGGAGAAATGTAAACAGATTCAAGATATATTTTAGCAATTACACATACTAGATTTGACTACCATATAAAAACTCATAAAAACTACCATTTTTAGAGAAAATAATATGTTTTAAAATTCCTTTTCCCTGTTTGTTATTCATGGATAACATATCTACCATCTTCCTTTAGTATACTTATATTTTCAAATTGTCTCCCAATTTTTATTAAATAACAGCAGCAACATACCAGGTGTATGCTAAGAACTTTACATACACAATATCATTTAATTTCATTTAACAATCATCCCATTTTGGTGCAGCAAAGACAGTCCTAAGAGGGAAATATGTTGCAATATAGGTCTACCTCAAGAAGCAAGAAAAGTCTCATATATACAACCTAACCTAATCTCACACCTAAAGGATCTAGAAAAGGAACAGCAAATAAAGCTTTTACTTATAAAGAACTTATCAAACTCAACACCCAAAAAACAAAGAATCCAGTTAAGAAATGGGCAGAAGACATGAACAGACACTTTCCAGAAAAGACATCCAGATGGCCAAAGATACATGAAAAGATGCTCAACATCATTCATCATCAAGGAAATACAAATCAAAACTATAATAAGATACCACCTCACACCTGTCAGCATGACTAAAATTAACAACACAGGAAACAACAGGTGTTAGTGAGGATGCAAGGGAAAGGGAACCTTCTGCACTGTTGTTGGGAATGCCAACTGGTGCAGCCACTCTGGAAAAAAAGTGGAGATTCCTCGAAAAGGTAAAAAGAACTACCCTATAATCCAGCAATTGCACTAATAGGTATTTATCCAAAGGATACAAAAATATAGATTTGAAGGGGTACATACACCACACTATTTATAGCAGCATTATCAACAATAATAGCTAAATTATGGAAAGAGCCCAAATGTCCATTGACTGATAAATGGATAAAGAATATGTGAGATACACACACACACACACACACACACACACACACACACACAATGGAATATTACTCAGCCATCAAAAAAGAATGAAATCTTGCTATTTGCAGGGAAATGGATGGAGCTAGAGTGTATTATGCTAAGTGAAATAAGTCAGTCAGAGAGAAACAAATACCATATGATTTCACTTGTATGTGTAATTATAGAAAAAAAACAGATAAGCATATGGGAAGGAAAAAGAGAGAGAGAGAGAAGCAAACCATAAGAAACTCTTAATGATAGAGAACAAAATGACAGTTGATGGAGGGAAGGTGGGAGGTGGGGGATGGGCTAGATGGGAAGGCATCTGTTATGACGAGCACTGGGTGTTGTATGTAAGTGATGAACCACTGAATTCTACTATGTTAACTAACTAGAATTCAAATAAAAATTTGAAAAAAATAAAAATAAAGATTGTGCTTCAAGAAAAATGTTTTTGGAGTTATTGCCACTTGCTATATCTTTAATTTCTATTTGCCTGTATACAATAAGAAAGTTTATTTCCTCAGTATTAATGGTATTAATTAAATAATGTATATGTGAATTCTTTATCACAACATATAAAAGATGATCTTTACATAGTTATTAATTTGTGCCAGGAAGTGTCCCTAGAAATTTATCTATATTAACTCATATTAATCCTGTGAATAAGTACTATCACTCCCCCATTTTATAAACAATAAACTGAAGCAAAGAAATCAAGGAGTTCCCCAGGATCATACAGCTGGTAAATAGTGAAGCTGAAATTTAAAACAAGACAATCTGGATCAAAAATCAGGGCTCCCATGCTTATGTTTAGTACTGTAGTATGTGTACTCCTCCAAGACCCTGGAGTTAGAAATAATATACTACTGAGAGAAAAACAATTAAGAGATATACCTTGTTCACAGGTCCAAAGACTCAATATTGTCAAAATGTAAACTCTCCTCGGGTTGCCTGGGTGGCTCAGTCAAACCATCCGCCTTCAGCTCAGGTCATGATCCCATCCGATTCCCTACTTGGGGGGAGTCTGCCTTGCCCTCTCCCTCTGCTGATCCTCCCCACCCCTCTTGCTCTCTCTCTTCACTGTCTCTCCCTCTCTCAAGTAAATAAATAAAATCTTTTAAAAAAAGATGTAAACTCTCCTCAAATTGATCTATATATTCAACACAATCCCAATAAAAATCTCAGCAAGACTATCTTGTAGAAATTTACAAACTAATTCTAAATTGCATATAAAAATGTTAAAAGATCTAAAAAAAATGCTAGATCTATAATAGCCAAACAATTCTGTGGAAAAAAGTGATAATAAAGTTGAAGAAATTACACTACCTAATTCAAAAATTATTATGAAGCTGTAGTACTCAAAACAGCATGGTATTGGCATAAATATAAGACAAATAGATCAAAGGAAAAGAATACAGTCCCAGAAATAAACCCACACATAGATAGACAAACTGATTTTTGACAAAGGTGCAAAGGAGAAAAGCACCTATTTCAACAAAGTGTGATGGAATAACTGCATATCCATACAGAGAAAAATGAATGTGGATCCATATCTTGCAATAAAAAAATTAACACAAAATGGAACATAGATATAAATGGAAAACCTGAAACCCTAAAACTTCTAGAAGAAACATAGAAGGAAATCTCTGGACCTTGAATTAGAACAGAGGTCAGCAAACTTTTTCTGTAAAGGGCCAAATAATAAATATTTTAAGCTTTGGACCAAGAGGGGAAAATGAAAATATTGTATAGCTCCTTATATAGCAAGAAAGAAAACAAATTTCCACAAATCTTTTGAAAAAATTCAAAATATAACCAGGATAACTGAGTGCAATTTTTCATAGTACTGGTCCACAATATGGATATGAATATGAATAATAGAATTTGGGGTGGGGGGATAATACTTCACTTAATTAGATCTCAAAATTAGTGTTTTCTAAGATCAAAACTGACTGCAGAGTGACATCAACAAAACTGGCAGAGTAAGTATCTCCAAAAGTTTGGCCCTCCATAAAAGCAATCAAAAAATGGCCCAAAAACCTGTCAAAATTAACTTTTTCAGAACTCTGGAAATTAATAAAAGGCTTGTAGCAATGCAGGAAGCATCTAATCAAGAAAAACAGTTAAATCTCAGTAAGAAATTAAGCTTTGTTTTAACTTGCACTAGTCTCATACCCCAGCCCAGTTAGTCTTGAAAAAAAGCACAGTTCACATTGCCAGTTACAGAGGGTGTAGAACAAAGCTCATTCTCAAGAAGTAATATTTTACTTGTCTGGTGGTTCTCTGGAAGACTCCACTCAAAATGCTTGCATGTATTCGATCTCACTTGAATTTGTCCACAAAGAAATATCACCTTACACCTGTTAGAACAGTTAAAATAAAAAAGAAATAATACATGTTGGCAAGAATTTGGAGGAAAAGGAGCCCTTGTGCCCTGTTGGTGGAAATGTAAATTGGTACAGCCACTGTGGAAAACAGTATGGGGTTTCCTCAAAAAAATAAAACAGAAATAATTAATGTAATAATTCCACTATTGAATATTTACCCAAAGAAAATGAAAATACTAATCCAAAAAGGTATATACATCCCTGTTTATTGCAACATTATTCACAATTACCAAGATACTTAAGCAACCTAATTGTTTATCAATCAATAAATGGATGGGGAAAATGTGGGGTGTGTGTGTGTGTGTGTGTGTGTGTGTGTGTGTGTGTATACACATGGAATACTACACAACCTAAAAAAAGGATGGGACCGTGCCATTTGAGACAATATGAATGGACCCAGAAGGTATTATGCAAAGTGAAATAAGTCAGACTGAGAAAGACAAATACCATATAATTTCACTCATATGTGGAATCTAAAAAACAAAGCAAATGAATAAACAAATAGAAAGCTGAATCAGGAAAAAAAAAAAAAGAAAGCTGAATCAGACTTATAAATAAAGAGAACTAATGGTTGCCAGAGGAAAGGGGGTGATGAGCAAAATGGAAGGAGTGTAGGAGACACAGGCTTCCAGTTATAGAATGAATAAGTAATGGTAATAAAAGGTACAGCATAGGGAATATAGTTATTGATACTGTAACAGCAATGAATGTTAACAGATGGTAGCTATATTTGTGGTGACCACCGTATAAAACATAGAGATGTCAAATCACTATACTGTGAACCCAAAACTAATGTAACATTGTGTGTCAAGTATACTCAAATTAAAAAAGATTAAAAGTATATATACCAAAATAATTACAAGGGAATGAAAATATGTTAGAAAATAACTATTTTACATAAAAGATAACATTAATGAAGGAACTGAGGGGGGAAAAGAAATACAAAAAACAAGTAAAATGGAAAGTATAAAGTTTAACCTTACAATAATTATATGTAAATGGATGAAGCTCTCCTTTTAAAAGTCAGAAATTGGCGGACTTGATATTAAAAACATGATCTAGGGGCACATGGGTGGTTCAGTCAGTTAAGTGTCTGACTCTTGATTTCAGCTCAGGTAATGATCTCAGGGTTGTGGGATCAAGCCCCAAGTCAGTCTCCATACTGGGCATGGAGCCTGCTTAAGATTCTCTCTTTCCCTCTCCTACCTCTCAGCCTTCCCTCTCCCTCTCTATAAACAAACAAACAAACAAATAAATAAAAAAACATGCTCTAACTATATACTGACTACATGACACTTCAATTTCAAAAACAAAAACATGCAAGAAGTAAAATGATGGAAAAATATATATAATGCAAATTGTCATCAAAAGAGAACTAGAGCATCTACACTAATATTAGACAAATTAGACTTTAAGTTTTGTTACTAAAGTCAAAGAAAGACATTTATAATGATAAAAGCATGAATCCATCAAGAAGATACAGCAATTATAAATATATATGTACCCAATAACCATCCCAAATTACATGAAATAAAGCTGCCAGAATTGAAAGAAGAAATAGACAATTTAACAATAGGTGGAGACCTCAATATCCCACTTTCAAAAATGGATAGAACTACACAGAAAATCAGCAAAGAAATCACAAGTTGAACAACATAAACCAACCAGACCTAACAAGCATTTATAGAAGAGCAGAATACACATTTTCCGATGCACATGGAACATTCTCCATTAAAGATTATACATGAGGCCATATAACAAGTCTCAATAAATTTAAAAAGTCTGAAATCAAACAAAGCATACTCTCCACAGTAGTTTGAGAGGAAAAATCCAGAGAAGAAAATTTGAGAAATTTACAATATGTAGAAACTAAATAGCACACTTTTTTTTATTATGTTACTCACCATGCAGCACTTCATTAGTTTTTAATGTAGTGTTCCATGATTCATTGTTTGCGTATAACACCCAGTGCTCATTGCAATTCATGCCCTCCTTAATACCCATCACTGGGTTAACCCACCCTCCCCACCCTCCTCCCCTCCTAAACTCTGTTTCCCAGAGTCCAAAGTCTCTCATGGTTCTTCTTCTCTGATCCCCACGACCACCCTTCATTTTCCCTTCTTTCTCCTAATGTCTCCATGCAGTGCACTTTTAACCAATGGATTAAGGAAGAAATCATAAGGGAATTTTAAATATAGTTTGAAATGAAAGAAAATGAATATACAGCATGCCAAAATCTATGTAATGCATAAATAGCAGTGTTCAGGAGTAACTTTATAGCTGTACATGCCTATTTAATTTCAAATCAATAATCTAATAATAAAAATTATAGCTAAAATAATGAAATAGAAAATTAAAAAATAGAGAAAAATCAATGAAACAAGAAGTTGATTCTATGAAAAGATAAATAATATTGACAGACCTTAACAAAGGGAAAAAGAAGACACGCAATACTAAAATTATGGATAAAATGGGAAACATTCCTACTAACCACACACGGATATAAAGGATTATTGGGGAATATAATTAATGCCAACAAATTAGATAAATAACATGGAAAAATTTCTAGAAAGACACAAACCACCAAAACTAACTCAAGAAGAAATTAAAAATCTGAATTCACATATAACAAGAGATCACAGAAATCCCCACAAAATATTCCACAAATATCTATGAATTATTAGAAAGAGAAATTAAGAAATCAAAAAGAATAAAATACCTAGGAATTAATAAAACCAATGATATAAAAGACCTGTACACTAAAAACTATAAGACAGTAATGAAAAAAATTGAAGATGACACAAGTAAATGGAAAGATATTCTATGCTTATGGAATAGAAAAATTAATATTGCTTAAGTGTCCATACTACCCAAAGCAGGTCAGTTTCAAGGCAATCTGTATCAAAGTTCCAATGGCATTTTTCACAGAATTAGAACAAATAATTCTAAAATTTGTATGGAACCACAAAGATCACAAATAACCAAAGCAATCTTAAGAACAAAGCAGAAGGTATTGCATTTCTTGATTTTTAAACCATACTACAAAGCCATAGTAGTCAAAACAGTATGGTATTGGCATAAAAACAAACACACAAATCAATGGAACAGAATAGACAGCTCAGAATCAAACCAACACACATATGGACAATTAATTTACCACAAAGGAGCCAAGAACATACAATGGAGAATGGACAGTCTCTCCAATAAATGGTGTTGGGAAAACTGCATAGCAACATGCAAAAGAATGAAACTAAACTATCTTACATCATTCATAAAAAAAAAACTCAAAATGGATTAAAGGCTTGAATATAAGACCTGAAAACATAAAACTCCTAGAAGAAAATACAAGCAGTAAGCTCCCTGACATTGGTCTTAGTGATATTTTTGTAAATCTGATTCCAAAGGCCAGGGAAACAAAAACAAAAATAAACAAATAGAAGTACATCAAACCAAAAAGCTCTTGTACACAAAAGAAACCATTATCAAAAAAAGGAAAAGAAAATTAAACCTAAGGTAAATAAGAGAAAATAATTAAGAGTGGAACACAATAAAAACAAGACAAACAAAAGGGAAAAATCAATGAAATATAAACTAGTTCTTTGAAGAGTCTGATAAAATTGAAAAGAAATTCCAGTTTGAAGAAAAAACTCAATTACTAATATGATGATCAAAAGAAGGAAAATCATGAAGATCCTACAGACACTTAAAAGAGAATAAGAGACTACCGTAAAGAAACTTAGGCAAAATTTAAACAAATTACTAAAATCAATTATAGAAGAAACAGACATTCTAAATAGTTGCCATATCAATTAGAGAAATTGATTTAGAATTAAACTGTTCTCACAAATAAAATTTCAGGCCCAAATGGCTTCACTCATTCAAGTGAATTATTATTTCAAATATGTAAGAGACAAATAATACCAGTTCTTTAGAAAGAACTTGGAAAATAGAGGAGGAGAGACCTCTTTTCAGCTGATTTTATGAGACAATTCTAAGAGGCAAGGACATTATATGAAAAGAAAATTTAAGGTTGTATATTTTTCATGTACATAGAAGTAGAAATCTTAATAAAATATAAGCAAATTAAATCCAGTGATACACAAAATAATACATTATGACCTAGTGGGATTTTCCCAAGAATACAAAGTTGGTATAACATGTGGAAAAAAAAATCAATGTAGTTCGCCATATTAACAAAATAAAGGAGAAAAGACATCTGAGCATCTCAATAAATGTAGAAAATGCATTTTACAAACCTAAATAACCATTCATAATTTTCAAATCTCAGAAAACCGGGATTAGAAGGAAACTTCCTCAACTTGATAAACGGAATCTACTAAACCTGCAGCTAACATCATATTTAATAATGAAGACAGGATTTTTCTTCCAAAGGTCAGGAACAACACAAAGAATATTGGCTCTAACAACTTCTAATTCAACATTATGTTTGAGTTGCTACTAGTGAAATAATGCAAAAAAAAAAAAGATACAAAAGACATACAGTTTGAAAAGGAAATGGTAAAATGTCTTAATTTGCAAAATAAATTATTGTGGGGCACCTGGGTGGCTCAGTGGTTAAAGCCTCTGCCTTCGGCTCAGGTCATGATCTCAGGGTCCTAGGATCAAGGCCCGCATCGGGATCCCTGCTTCGGCAGGGAGCCTGCTTCCTCCTCTCTCTGCCTGCCTCTCTGACTACTTGTAATCTCTCTCTCTGTCAAATAAATAAATAAAATCTTTAAAAATAAATAAATAGATAAAATAAATAAATAAATAAATAAATTATTGTGGACATAAAATATGCTAAGAAATTGATGAAGAAAAAGCTATTAGAATTAACACGTGAATTTAGCAAGTTTATAGGATACATGAGCAGTATTTAAAAATCAGATGTATTTGTATATCCTAGCATGAACAATTAGAGAAATTGTGAAAATAATACCATTTGATTAGCATGAAAATTAAATATTTAAGGATAATTTAATAAAATATGTACAGTGAATTTATAAAATATTGTTGAGAAAAATTGCAGACCTATACAGATGAGGAAATATTGGGAAACTCAATAAGGTTAAGATATAAATCATCTCTTCCTAAATTGATCCAAAAGGATTCCATGCAATCCTAATTAAAATCCTAGGAAGCTTCTTTGTAAAGGAGGCCTCTTTGTAAAGGCTGACAGGTTAATTATACTTACATGGAACTTTAAAAGATCCAGAACAATGAAACAAATTGTGCTGGAACAACTGGAAAGCCATATAGGGAAAAAAAGTGAAAATCAGTGCTTTCCTCATACCACACACAAAAATCACCCAAAATGGCTCAGACTTGAACATGAAAATTATAGAGCTTCTAGGAGAAAACACAGGAGAAAATCTTTGAGACTTTGGGATAAGCAAATATTAACTTCCTCTAGTCAATAAAATGTGAATGGATATAAAGTGGCAGATTTAAGTGCCAGGGTATGATATGTGTTCCTTTTCCCATGTAATCATGAAAGCATCTGTCAAAATGGAATCTTTGTCAACCTGTGCAGAGATCCTTTGTGGACACGTAGCATGAGTGAGACTTAAACCTTTGCTGTGTTACACCACTAATATTTGGGCTTTCTTCGCTATTGAAGCATATTCTAGTCCAGTCTGTAATAAATGTTTTGGACACACAGTACATATGCTATTTTTCTTAGAAATGTAAGGTCTTATTGGAACTTTTAATCTAGAAAGCTGGCAAATCATCAATTGAGAACTTCAGTCAACCATGAAATTGGAGGTACGACCTCAATAAACAAACATGCTGTTAAAGGTGACTTGTGTCTATCCTTTGGGCAAAAGAAAAAAATTAGAAAGTCATTATTAAAAGAATGCCAAGAAAAAGGTATGAAATATTTTCTAATGCACTGCTGCTCTAGATTTTAAATCTCCATACTTCTATTCTACATAAACGTGACTCTGTACTAACAGCCACGCTCTGCTATTTTACTAAACCTAACAAAGATTAAAAAAAAATGAAGAGTCCACTGCAACCAGCTGGCTTAAGGACTAAATAGCTTGACTTCATGCTGAACTTTAATTCCAAATATTACAATGACACACTCATGCTGTCCATTCACTGTCTTTGTAGGTAGGAAATAAATCAGTGTTTTTGATTCTGAATACTTCCTCTTTTTAACTGACAAATGGAAGTTAGAAATGGTATGCCAACATTTCACCATGAAGCTATCAATTTCCTTCCCAGAGTCTGATCCACACACATTCCAAAAAATTAACATATAAGATGTAATCCAAGCATTTCTTCTTTTTCCCAAAATGCACAAGTTGAGTCCATTTTACAACAATTAGGATCATCCAATTTTGCATGTGGAGTTTGTTAAGTGCTATGCCAAAAGAAAAGTCAGCCTGGAGGGAAGAAGAAAAAAAGCTGTGTTTCTCTATGACCATGGCCAGTAGATTGCACTCAGTTAACTTCTTTCAGGCATAATTCATCATGGGCAGAGCCAATTTGTTAATGCATGTTCTCTGGCTGAAATAGGCCATAGCCCTGTCGCCCTGCATACCATTATATCCATAGACATGCCAAATAATACTCCTTTTTCAGTTGGGCAACCCAAATTAAAAACCTCTCAAAGACATTTATAAACTGCTTGCCTCACCATATCTGTTAGATCTGTTTATAACCATAAGGAACTTTTTTGCGCACTCAGTAATCACAATACTGGGACCTTTGACAAAGTAACAAGACCTCTCTTATAATAATTACTGTGTAGTAGGTTTATCACAAAATTACATTTCCCTTGGGGCACCTGGGTGGCTCATTCAGTTAAGCATCTGCCTTTGGCTCAGGTCATGATCCCAAGGTCCTGGGAAAGAGCCCTGCTTTGGGCTCCCTGCTCAGTGGGGAACTGGTTTTTTCTTCCCCCTCTGCCCCTCCCTGCCCTCCGGCCCCACTCCTCACCCTCATGCTTGTGCACATGCTCTCTCTCTCTCTCTCAAATAAATAAAATCTTATTAAAAAAATACATTTCTTTTACATGCATAAATAACTTACTTTAATATTACCATGATTTATTAATTTCCTATCAAACCTATGGATATAGCATTAAGAAAATAATATTAATTCTCAAAACAATTATTTAACTGGAACCCACAATTCTTTAAAATCCTTTAAACTTTCATATCAAACTTTCCCCCTTTAGTTAATACCTGGCAATAAATGGAAAAAATAGAAAATTTTTTCAAGTCCTAAAAAGCAAAGACTTACAATTCATAAATTAGAAATCAAAGGACTAATTTTTCTGCTCACCTTCTCACAAGATCTTTTATTTTTATTTTTTTTAATATTTGTATGAATAAAAAGAAGGAGTTGCCATGGTATTTCAGTATGATGTTATGTCCAGGAGATACCACAATTCAGAATATTTGCAGTCCATCAAATGAAACCTTACACAGCATATGTTTTTAAACTCCTATCAGTTGTCATAAATGTTAAAGGATTCCTGGCTTGTTCATTTACGTAGGCTGTGATAACCAAAGCATTTTGTGGTGTTTTATGCTACATCAGATTGCCAAGAAATCTGTTTCTCCCCCACTACCTCTGCTTATTATTAAACTGGGCCATTCAAAATACTTTCAGGGTCAACACAAGTTGAAATTTGAATCATTAGGTTCCTTTATCATGGAGTATTATCCCAAGCATATAACACTAAAAAGAGATATACATCATTTCCTTTGCATTCTCTTTCACAAGATTTTTGTTCAGATATCAGCAAAGATCTATACAGACAGCAAACATAACTTAAGTATTTACAAAGTTCCAGTTATTATTCTAAACTCTATAAATACAAAAGTTATTAAAACACAGTCCTGGTCTCAAGTTGCTTATAGTCTAACAGAGAGGGGTGCCTGGGTGTCTCAGTTGGTTGAGCGACTGCTTTCAGCCCAGGTCATGATCCTGGAGTCCCAGGATCGAGTACCTCATCAGGCTCGCTGCTCAGCTGGGTGGGTGTCTGCTTCTCCCTCTGACCCTCCCCGCTTTCATACTCTCCCTCATTTTCTCTCTCTCCCTCAAATAAATAAAATATTTTTAAAAAAATAAAAAAATAAAAGGTCTTGCAAAAATCTGTCAATATTCAAAATTGGTTTTTTGCCAGGTATAAAAGTTTCATGCTACAGCTGGATTGAACCCTCCGCTTTACGCAAATCTCAGAAAATAGGGCTTGACAAGTCTGAGTGGGTTCTCTGACCGTCTACACACAGGATACCATTAGTGGACACAGCCAAGGATCATTTTAGATACTACCAGCCTACTATCAATAGCCATAGGCCACATTTTCTTTTGAGGTCATCTAACCTTATGTTCATTTATAGGCTAATGTCATATGCAAACCAGATTAACTAAAACAGTCACTTGATCTATATATAGCAAGCATAATATTTTTTGAAGTATATCAGCAGCTTTCCTCTTTTACATATCATAAAGACACCCTAAATCATCTATCTTTCTTGAAAATTGGGGTGACACTAAGATTGTTACAGCATTAAAATAGAGAGAAATAAAATTTAGTAATCACTTGGACCACAAAATAGAATTTTCAAGTCAATGAGGATAAGAAATAGTCCTGAAAGTCAGGCTTTGTATGAGAGAAAAGGATTTTCTAAATTCCTTTATGTCTCTGTTTATCAAATGAAGACACAGATCTGACTAACTTGATCACAGATTTTTCTAGAAAAGATGTTCATTCACTCTCACCACTTTTATTCAACATAGTACTGAAAGTCCTAGCCACAGCAATTAGACAACAAAAAGAAATAAAAACATCCAAATCGGTAAGGAAGAAGTAAAACTTTCACTATCAGCAAATGACATGAAACTATATGTAGAAAACCCTAAAGCCTCCACCAAAAAAACTATTAGAGCTGATCAATGAATTCAGTAAAGTTGCAGGATACAACATCAAAGTACAGAAATCTGTGGCATACACTAGTATTGAAGCAGCAGAAAGTGAAATTAAGAAAAAAATCCTATTTACAATTGCACCAAAAAGAACAAAATATTTAACCAAGTATTTAAGCAATAAACTTAACCAAAGAAATGAAAGACTTGTACTCTGAAAACTATAAAATATTGATTAAAGAAATTCAAGACAACTCAAAGAAATGGAAAAAACATGCTAATGAATTGGAAGAACAAATATTGTTAAAATGTCTACACTACTCAAAACAATCTACAGATTTAATACAATCCCTATCAAAATGCCAACAGCATTCTAGGTCACAGAACTAGACAAACAATCCTAAAATTTGAATGGAATCACAAATAGTCAAAGCAACCTTGAAAAAGAAAAATAAACCTAGAGGTATCACAATTCCAGATGTCAAGATATACTAGAAAGCTGTGGTAATCAAAACAGTATGGCACTGGCATAAAAACAGACACATAGATAAATAGAGCACAATAGAAAACCCAGAAATAAATCCACAAGTATAAGGTCAATTAATCTTCAACAAAAGAGGAAAAAATATGCAATGGGAAAAGTCTCTTCAACAAATGGTGTTGGGAAAACTAGACAGCTACATGCCAAAGAATGAAACCAGACCACTTTCTTACACCATACACAAAAATAACTTTAAAATGGATTAAAGACGTAAGTATGTGACCTGAAACCATAACAATCCTAGAAGAGGGTACAGGCAATAATTTCTCTGACACCAGCTGTAGCAACATTTCTCTAGCTGTGTCTCCTGAGGCAAGGGAAATAAAAGCAAAATTAAACTGCTAAAATAAAAAGTTTCTGCACAGTGAGGGAAAGAACAAAACCAAAAGGCAACCTACTGAATGGGAGAAAATATTTGCAAATGGTATACCCAATATTTAGTGTCTAAAATATATAAAGAACTGATACAACTCAATACCCAAAAAACAATCCAATTAAAAATGGTCAGAAGACATAAACAGACATTTCTCCAAAGACATACAAATGGCCAACAGATCTTGAGAAGATCCTCAACATCACATGTCATCCGGGAAACACAAATCAAAACCACAAGATGAGATATCATCTCACACCTGTCAGAATGTCTAAAATCAAGCCACAAGAAACAACAAGGGTTGGTAAGGATGTGGAGTAAAAGGAACTCTTATGCACTGTTGGTGGGAATGCAAACTGGTACAGTCACTGTGGAAAACAGTACAGAGATTCCTCAAAAAGATAAAAATAGAACTACCCTATGATCCAGTAATCATACTACTGGGTATTTACCCAAATCTTACAAAAACACTAATTCACAAGGATACATGAATCTTTATGCTTATTGCAGCATTATTTACAATAGCCATATTATGGAAGCAGCCCACACATCCATCAATATACGAATGGATAAGGAAGATGTAATATATATACAATACATAATAATATTTATAATTACGTAATATAATAATATATAAATATACATACACATACACACACATTTATACATATACAATAGAATATCATAAAAAAGAATGTCATAAAAAAGAATGAAATCGTGCAATTTAAATACATGGATGGAGCTAGAGAGTATAATGCTAAGTGAAATAAGTTAGAAAAAGACACCACATGATCTCACTCATACATGGAATTTAAGAAATAAAACAAACAAGCAGTGGGAAAATAAAAGAGAGAGAGAGGCAAATCAACACTGTTACCCCTGAAAATAAACTGATGGTTACCAGAGGGGAAGTGGGTGGCAGGATGGGTTAAATAGGTGATGGGATTAAGGAGTGCACTTGTGATGAGCACTGAGTGATGTATGGAATCATTAAATCACTACATGGTACACCTGAAACTAATGTAACACTGTATGTTAACTAACTGGAATTAAAATAAAAACTTTAAAAAATGGTCAAAATGGTAAATTTTATGTTATGTATAATATATAGTATATTAAAAAAAGGAGATAGTAACTATTAAACATTAAAATAATGCTTCATATGGTGCTTTGTAACAATATACTCTACAAAGTGAAGTCTCCAAGGGATACATGCTGCATAAATTACATATCTTACTTATCGATATGAATTTTCAACAGAAACAGACCAATCTGTTAATGAGTAAACAAGTAAAACAGCTAAAAATTTTAAAATAAAGATCAGTAATAACTACCTCATCAGAAGCCTTAGCTTCTGATGTAAGAACACTTTGTGAAGTACTTCACTGATGTGAAGTACACTGAATAAGAACAGATAAAAATATGTTGTTGTAACAGAATTTGAAAGAGCTATAGAATGATACCTGTTGTAGATATGCTAGTTTCACAACTGAATATTTTTAAAAGTTACTGTATTCATTTTGTAACAAGCACCTTAACAAGTGGATATTGAAATATACATTATTTGAAAGTAAAAACATGAAAGAATACAGTGAAAACAAGCAAGCTAGAACACTAAGTCCTCTAAAGAGTTAAAATAAGCTGTAGTCTCTGAGTGGTCACCCTCTAGAACCGTGTCTTCATAAATTTGATTCATTTATGGAGTGTTTTTGATGATAGACAATTCTTTGTTGAAAGTTAAGTGCTCTTTTATATGAATAAATAAAGAAGGCTTTGGTTTGAACTAATACATTATTTTGACAAATGTTTATTGGAAACCCAGTAATAGGTTCATAAATCAGGGTTCTTTGTGGTCCATCAGGTGAGCTCGCCAATGCCACCAGATATCATGGTGCATACCAACAGGGTAATTAAAACAACTCCATGTAATGCTGTCCTTCTACATAATGAGAGTAGTCAAGACAGAGGGAACAATAGCTTATTATTTTTAATTTACTGAAAATGCTTTTTCAAGATGTAGTGACCATACCTTAAAGGGGGGAAAAAGAAACAGCATTTGTGTTCTATTTACTTCTAGATTAAAATGACAAGGTCAAAGGGTGCCTGGATGGCTGAGTCAGTTAAGCATTTGACTCTTGATTTTGGCTCAGGTCATGATCTCAGGGTTGTGAGATCAAGCTCCACATTGGGCTCTTCACTGGGTGTGGGGGCGTGGAGCCTGCTTAAGATTCTCTCTTTCCCTCTCCCTCTGCCCCTCCCTACCTCTCTCCCTCTCTATAAATAAATAAATAAATAAATAAATAAATAAATAAATAAATAAATAAATAAAATGACAAGATCAAGAATGATACATGATCTGTCAGTTGATTTTCAAAGTTCTTCACAAGAAAAAGGGAAAAAATTCATCTGCATATATACCATGTCTGAATTATTTCCTAAGAAGACTGCTCTTTTTTATTTCTTTTCCTTCCCTTCCTTGTCTTCCTCCTTTTATTTTTTTATTTATTTTTTTTTTTAAAGATTTTATTTATTTATTTGACAGAGAGAGAGAGATCACAAGTAGGCAGAGAGGCAGGCAGAGAGAGAGGAGGAAGCAGGCTCCCTGCCGAGCAGAGAGCCCGATGCGGGCCTCGATCCCAGGACCCTGAGATCATGACCTGAGCCGAAGGCAGAGGCTTTAAACCGCTGAGCCACCCAGGCGCCCATCTCTTCCTCCTTTTAAATAGCTGTTATTTCCTGAAGAAGTGAGTCCTATTAATAAGGCCTAGTACTCATGTGTATAGCACAATTCAGCTATATAATGCATGGACCTGAGTTGTATGAAAAAGTCCATGAATAAATTTTACATTCTTCATTGTCAAAAAGAAAACAGCTAGCAAGACAATTCTGGCAAAAGCACAAACTCATTTCAACTGAAAATTGGAAAGACTTTTAACTCTGAGGATTTATCAAAGTCCCTATATAGGCCAAATGTACCAACCATGAACAGGGAGGGGGAAAAAGGTATATAATGAAAACACACATTTGTATCTTATAACCAAGAGTAAGACACTTTATTGACATTAGATTGTCTAAACCTAGTGAAAGATGCCAAAAAATCAGACCTGAGCGATTAGCATGATAAATAAAATAAAACATAAGAATTCTCCTAATATCACAAATTTGTTAAAATTATCTCTAAGCATCTTAAATCTTGCCTTGTTCTCTGTTAACGACTCAGGTTTGCTTTCTATGTACATAATTTCTTCCTTTATAAAGAGAATAATACATACAATTGATATTTGAGTATTTTCTGGGATGGAAATAGAAATTTTATGCTTTCTTTGGGGCACCTGAGTGGCTCAATCAGTTAAGCATCATCTGCCTTCAGCTCAGGTAACAGTCCCAGGGTCCTGGAATCAAGTCCAGCATCGGGCTCCCTGCTCAATGGAGAGTCGCTTCTCCCTCTCTCTTGGCCCCTCTCCCTGCTTATGTTCTCTCTCTCAAATAAATAAATGAAATCTTTTTTAAAAGGGGGGGAATTTTATGCTTTCCCATACAATAGAGCTAAAAAGGCCTTCTGCTCTTGTTTACACATTATTACGTAGCAGTAGAAAATAAGGCTCAGGGCGCCTGGGTGGCTCAGTGGGTTAAGCCTCTGTCTTCAGCTCAGGTCATGATCCCAGGGTCCTAGGATCAACCCTGAATCTGCTCAGCAGGGAGCCTGCTTAACCCTCTCTCTCTGCCTGCCTCTCTGCATACTTGTGATCTCTCTCTCCCTATCAAATAAATAAATAAAATCTTAGAAAAAAAGAAAGAAAATAAGTATTTCTGTCTGTTCTAAATAATCACAAGTAATCCAGGCCAACACGTCAGAGATTTGCCTCTAGACCAGCCAGACAACTCCACATGAAGTACCAGTTGAGTAAGACCACAGATGCAGAATTCTTTTACTCTGTAACTGCACTGCCCAAGCCTGCCAGCTTGACCATTGTTAATAATATAAACAAGGAGGTGAGTGACAACTTAAAATGCTAGCTGTTAAGCTACTCCAAACTTAAACCCAAGAAACCATGTCACCAAGACTGACTTAAAAAGGTCAATGTCTAAATACAACTATTTTGTGAAAGACAAAAAAAATGTTACCACTGGATCATAGGAAAAGTGTTTAGAAAGAACTGAACCGGGAGCTGGGTCTCCAAGCATACCTAATTTGAAGTTATCTGGACAGCTTCATATAAAAAAAGAGTTCTATTTAAATGGATGCCTGAATGGCCTTGAATTCCCATAATGAATTAAGAGATTTTCTTATTGGGTTGAGTTGAATGAATCTTCATAATATCAGGTTAGTGGACAGTTGTCAAGAGAAACAAAGTGCTACGAAAGTGGCATAACAGCACAAAGAGTTCCACTGACTCACTCCCAGTGAGTGACCTCTGGAAATGGTCCTATGTGTAAACAGCAAATGAAGAAACATCTGTTCAACAAAACCTAAGAAACTTCCTATTAGTGAGAGTCTGCGGTATTTGAATCAAGACCGTTTCTTCCACCCCACACCCTGCACAGTAAGGCAGACACTACACTCAAGACTGCTGCAGGTGTCAAGACAGCTAGGAACATGTGGCTCCTTCTTACCCCAGTTCTCTCCCAGAGGGAGGAACTTTCTTCCTAGAAGCTAGCAAGATTTCAGTGTTTCTCATCTTGTCCCCAGCTGCCTATCGCTAGAGATAAGTCCGAGATAAGTGCAGTCAAGAGGTGAGAACTCCCTTCTTTCACCGAACTTCCACTTGTGGAACTGAGACTCCTACAGTGGGGAGTCATCAACAGAGAATCTTGCCATTGTTTCCACTCCTACCTCCAGAGTCCTAGCCCATAGATTTTGCCTAAGGAAGAAGCAGCCATAAAACAGATAGTTCCTGATCTCTCCACAAAGAAATTGATTTCATTTGCAGCACAGCTTGGAGAAGTTTAACCTAAGAGCATTCCCAAGAAGAGTGGAAGCCGTGGTAAAAGGCAGTTGGAAGGAGATTTGTGTATGTAACAAAGAAAAGGCTTAGACTGTGAGCTGGTCAGCAGTTTAGAGAACTGGAGAATAAGACAGCTGGGAAGAGGCCTCCTGGGATCAGAACAAATATCACACTGATCTCAGAAACTATTCTGTCCAAAGAGCCACAGTTTGGATTCATTTGTAGAGGAATTTATGCCTCAGGACATTTTTCTAAAACACAGGGCAACCAGGTAGCAATTACTAGAGTTTTAACAGCTGAGTATGGTCAGGTAAAGAGTGGTAAAGGGCCCTACCACTGCTCCTATCATCCCAAAGTGATTGTGGGCACACCTAAATTCTGTGCCTCCCTGAGGAGCAACACTAGATTCTTAATGTTGATGGGTGGGAGGAGGGTGAGGGAAGCAGGGAATAAATTGCACTAAAATGATCCAGCCAATCACTAAATAAATAAACAAGCAAGTAACAGCAACAAGCCCCAGAATGAGGGTACCAGTGCGCAGAGTTACTAAAATATATTACATAAATTGTCCATAAAAATTGCCATATTGATAATTAAAGAGAATAATCAAAATAAGAATAATAATCTTATTACTATTATTGAATAATAATCTTATTATCTTGATTAATCTAACAATAATCAAAAATTAAGAAGCATGCAAAGAGACAGAAAAGTATGACACATACTCCAGAAAAAATAAAAGCAGGAAACAGAAACTTCCTGTGACAGCAACCAGAGGTGTGATTTAACAGAAAAACATTTCAAAATAGTCATTATAAATATGTACACAGAAATAAAGAACCCATGTTTAAAGAAGTAAAGGAAGGTATAATGACAGTGTTGTACCAAATAGAAAAATCAAAAAAGAGATAGAAATTGTTTTTAAAAAGAACCAAATGGAAATTCTGCAGTTAAAAGTGCAATAACTGAAATAAAAAATTACTAGAAGGGGGTCAACAGTAGATTTGAACTGGCAGAAGAAAGAATTGGTAAACTTGAAAATAGATTGATGGATATTATGTAAACTAAAGAACATAGAGGGAAAAGAATGAAGGAAAAATAAACAGCCTCAGAGAAAGGTAAGACACAATTAACCACAACAATATACAGATAAAGGCAGGATCAGGAAAGAAGAAAGGAAAGGTCCATGACCAAGTGGATTTATCCCAGGAATTCAAGGTTGGTTTAGCATCTGAAACTCAATATCATCATATCAACAGAACAAAAAACAAGTCATCAATAATCATCTCAATCACAAAATCACCTCAAAATAATTTGAAAAAAATCCATCACCCCTTCGTGATAAAAGACAATAAACAAACCAGGCATAGAAGGGGATTTCTTCAACTTGATTAGAATATCTATGAAAACTCACAGCTAACATCATAATTTATGGTAAAAGACTGAAAGCTTTCCCCCTAAGGTGAGAAACAAGACAAAGATGTCTGTCCTCACCACTTCTAATTCAACATTATACTGGAAGTTTTAGCTTAGAGAATTAAATATGAAAAAGAAATAAAAGACATCCAGATTGGAAGGGAATAAGTAAAACAATCTCTATTTGCAGATGATAGACCCTTGTATTTAGAAAATCCTAAGGAACCACTAAAAAACTAGTAGAACTAATAAATGAGTTTAACGAGTTTGTAAGATACAAGATCAATACACAAAAATTAGTTGTATTTCTATACAATGGCAATAAAAAATCTGAAAATGAAATCAACAATTTCATTCACAATAGTATCAAAAAGAATAAAATACTTAAGAATAAATTTAACAAAAACAGTGTAAAATTCATACTCTAAAGACCATAAAAGCCTGTTGAAATAAATTAAAGGAGATCTAAATAAATGGGAAAACATCCCACATTCACAGACTGAAAGACTTAACACTGTTAAGATAGTACTACTCCCCCAAATAATCTGCAGATTCAACATAATCTTTATCAGAATCCCAGCCAACTTCTTTGTATAAATTAACAAGTTGATTCTAAAATTCACATGAAATTACTAAGGACCCAGAATAGCCAGAACAATCCTGAAAAAGAAGAAAAAAACTAAAAGGACTCACACTTCTCAATTTCAAACCACACTCCCAATTTCAAAGCTTACTACAAAGCAAGAATAATTACCACAGTGTGGTCCTGGCACAAGGGCAGACATATAGACCAACAGAATAGAGCTGATAGTCCAGGCCATACTTCTGTGGCGAACTGATTTTCAACAACGGTGCCAAGACCAGTCAATGAGGAAAGAATAGTCTTTTCATAAAACAGTGCTGGTACAACTAGATGCAAAAGAATGAAGTTGGATTCTTCCCACCATATACAAAAACTAATTCAAAATGGATTAAAGACCTAAATGTAAGAACAAAAACTATGACACTTTTGGGAGAAAACAGAAGGGCAAATATTCATGACTTTGGATTTGGCAAAAGATTCTTAGGTATTTTGCCAAAAATATGAATAGCAAAAGAAAAATTGATAAATTATGCTTCATCAAAATTAAAACTTTTGTGCTTCAAAGGACACCATCAAGAAAGTGAAAAAAACGCGTAAAATGGGAACAAATATTTATAAATCATATATTTGATAAGGGACTTGAATCTAGAACGTATAAAGAACACTCACAAATCAGCAACAAAAAGATAAATAACCCAACTTTAAAAATGAGCAAAGGTTCTGAATAGACATTTCTCCAAAGAAGATATACAAATGGCCAATAATAAATTTATGAAAAGATGCCTGACATCATTAGTCATCAGGGAAATACAAATTAAAACCACAAGATACCACTTCTTACCCACCAGGTGGCTAGACTTAAAAACTCAGATAACAAGTGTTAGTCAAGATGTGGAGAAACTGGAACCCCCATAGACTACTGATAAGAATATAAAATGGTGCAGCCACTTTGGTGAAGAATGGCAATTCTTCAAACAATTAAACATAAAGTTACCATGTGACTCAGCAATTCCATCTATAGGTATATACTCAAAACAAACGAAAACATGTCTACACAGAAACTTATGCAAATGGTTATAGCAGCATTATTTATAATAGCCAAATAGTGGAAACAACCTAAATGTCCATTAATGGACAACCAGATAAACAAAATATGATATAGTCATACAATGGAATATTATTCTGCATAAAAAGAAATGAAGTACTAATACATGCTACAAACATAAACTTTGAAAGCACTGTTAAGTGAAAGAAGCCAGTCACAAGGCCACATACTCTATAATTCCATTCATATGAAAATCCAGAATAGGGAAATCTAGACAGAAAGTAGATTAGTGGTTGTCTAGGGCTGGGAGCAGTGGAAAGGAAGATGAGAGCGGAGGGTTGTATTAGTGTTCTCCAGAGAATCAAAATCAATAGGATATGTGTATATATGAAGAAAGAGATTTATTTTAAGAAACTGACTCATAGAATTGCAGAGGCTGATAAGTCCAAAACCTACAGGGTGGCTAGCAGGCTAAAGACCCAGGATAGGGCGCCTGGGTGGCTCAGTGGGTTAAAGCCTCTGCTTTCGGCTCAGGTCATGATCCCAGTGTCCTGGGATCTAGGTCCGCATGGGGCTCTCTGCTCAGCAGGGAGCCTGCTTCCTCCTCTCTCTGCCTGCCTCTCTGCCTACTTGTAATCTCTCTCTGTGTGTCAAATAAATAAATAAAATCTTTAAAAATAAAAAAAATTAAAAAAAATAAAGACCCAGGATAAACTGATCATGTAGTTCAAGTCTGAAGACCAGAAGTCCTTCCTGCTTAGAGGAAATCAATCTTTTGTTGTATGCAGGTCTTGCAACTGATTGGATGAGGCCCACCCATGCTATAGAGGACAATCTACTCAAAGTTCATATATTTAAATATTAATATCATCCAAAAACACCTTCATAGAAACATCCATAATAGTGTTTCAACACATTTCTGGGCCCTGTGTGTGGCCCATCCAAGTCAACATACAAATTAACCATCACAGGATTGATAGATAAAGGTACAGGGTTTCTTTCTGAAATGATAAAAATATTCTAAGGTTGATTGTGGTAATGGTTGAACATGTTGTGAATACACTGAAGAACATTGAACTGTATACATTTTAATAGGTAGTTGTATGTGAATTATACCTCAATAAAACTTTTTTTTTCATAAAGGCAGACTACCACAATAATCTTCATATACTTGGAAAATGCAAACAAGTTATTTTATCCAAAATTTTTTGAAAAGGACTTTTCATCCATAGACTACCACAAAAACACAAATCACCCTCTGGAGGTGATTGATCAATAAGCAACAGATATTTAGCAAGCCCTCTCTTAGTACAGTACTGAACACATAGACAATGCTCAGAAGTTAACACTGATAGTTTGAGTCATTGCCCCCAAAAGGAATCACAGGATTTTCCTAGTGCTCTTTGGAATGAAATATATTCTATTCGTTTTTCCAGGGAATCAGAAAAAGTAGCATAACCTGCTATTGCAAACTCTATGCAAAGTCCTCTGAGGGTCACAGAAATATAATCCCTGATCTATGTAAGTTTATAGTCTTCTTAGCAAGATATACTACTAGACAAGAAACAAGAAATATAAGTAAAACTAGTGTTTAATCTTAAAGCAACAATAGATAAGAGATTCTGCAGTCCATAAAAAATTAAGAGAAATAATACTTACCAACAATTGCTTAATGAAATCTTACCATTCATATAAATGCATGGTAATAGGCACGATCCCTTCAAGGTTATGTCACAAGAGTTGGAGTGCTGGCTACACAGGCCTTCAGGGCCTATGGTCTCAGTGCAGTCCCTGCAGTCCATGTCATCTGAAAGTGGTGTTTCTATTGATGGCAAGCAGGTGAATGGGCTGCAGAGGAAGGTTATGATGGCTGAACAGAAGGGACTGGACCCATACAATTTGCTAGACCCAAGGCAGCTTGAGGCACCAAGGAAGTCTTAATTTAGTCCCATCTATCACCAAAAAGCAATGGTGGGCTGCAACCATGAAGAGTAAACAGAGCCATCATCTGGTTGTGGCTGCACAAAGGTGAGACCTAGCGGCGCCCTGGCTGTGGAACCCATCACAAGCTGATGCCCCACCAGTTGGCCCACTGCACCTTGAACTAACTTATTCAAAATGTACTACAAAGTTTCTTCTTTCTAAAGACCCTTGGCTCTTCTCCCATTAAAAATAAAAATGCATGTTCATGTATACACACTACGTGAACATATTCCTGCATATTTCCAAAGGCCAAAAAGTGATTTACAATTTAAACCTTAATCCTGATCTCATTAATAACTAGTTGTATTTAGCTGTCTCTATAGATCATATATCTACCTATGAGGAACAATATACACCACACAAGAAAAAAAATAATGAAAAACGAAGATGTTATATGCAAAAAGGTTAAACTTTTTTGTGATATAATTCCAGGTTTTTTATGTGAGTATTCCTATTTTGCACATATGGGAGAAATTTTACAAAGGTATAATAAGATCAAGTTCAAAATATACTGCATACTGGTGGAAGAATGTCAAAAACAGAAAATTTCAGGAATGGTTACAATCTATAAAACATTATCATATATGATATTTCACTGATTTTTCACAATAGCCCAGGAAGATAGTTGTTGTTATTGCATAATTCTCATTCTACATATCCAGAAACTGAGAGATTAAAGAGTTAGAGATTAAATGATTCATCACAGTCACATAGGTAATAATGCAAGGCAAGGAATCAAACTCAGGTCTTTGGGCTTTCAAGTCAAAATTTCTGCAATACAGTGAAAATCAATTGCTGGTTCAAGCCAAGATGTCAAGATACTCAGAAAGATGTCTATGCCTCTACAGCTATTACCTATCAAAATTAATTTTTTAAAAGTAATAACAGCTGGGCGCCTGGGTGGCTCAGTGGGTTAAAGCCGCTGCCTTCGGCTCAGGTCATGATCCCAGGGTCCTGGGATCGAGGCCCACATCGGGCTCTCTGCTCAGCAGGGAGCCTGCTTCCTCCTCTCTCCTCTCTCTCTGCCTGCCTCTCTGCCTACTTGTGATCTCTCTCTCTGTGTCAAATGAATAAATAAAATCTTTAAAAAAATAAAAAATAAAAAAATAAAAAAAAAGTAATAACAGCTGCAGTAAAGGCAGCTTTCAAGTTCTGTACTAGGTCAGGCACACAGAAAATATAACAACCCTGCAAACTACATCTTTCGATTTTTCTCTAATCCTTGTCTACTATCAAAGCAACATATTTAGAAGAAAAAAATTACAAATCCCCTATACCATGTGGATCTTTATGTTCTACCAATTGAGGTTTAGTATAAACTTAATCTACTAAGTTTATAATATCTTTAAAAAGTACTTAGGTCTCACTTTCATAACATACAAGTTGTGTCTTAAAACAATAAATAACAAGTGTAGAATTATCTCCATAACAAACTAAACCTATTATCAAAATGTAGTCTCTTTGGGAAGCCACAAACGGTTCCCGTTAACCTCAAAAACTACTAGGTATATGTGCAAGTGCCCACTTAGAAAAGTCCAACTTTTAATTTATCATGATCACAAAATGGGCTTTAGAGCTGCATTATTCATGTCCAACTCCCACAATCATAAGGACAAACTTTGGTTTATGTAACAATTGAGAATGAGCCTCAAGATATTATACAGGAAATTAGTGTTTGGCTTTGGTATTCTCATGGCTTGTAGGAATATTGTAGTTGATAGCGTAAACCAGGGAACCTATTAATCTGCACATCCAGTTTGTCTGTGGCTCCACTGCCCTCTAGTGGCTATTTTGAAACTAGTTATTAACAGCATTACTAACCTTTGAAAGTCACCAAGTGCTTCTCAAAGCATGTAGGCAGACTAATATCATCAGCAACATCTGTGAACTTCTTAGTCATACAAATTTCAAGCCCCACCTAAGATCTAGTGAAAGAAACTGTGGATGGTACCCAGAAATCCGTTTTAATGTATACTGAAGGTGTTTCTGGATGCACAGTAACTTTGAGAACCACTAGTTTAAAGGAAGCATTCTATTCATATCTGAAGTAAACGTGAATGCAGATAGGTGCATGTGATGATTAATTTTGTGTGTGAACTTGACTGGACTAAGGGATTTCCAGATAGCTATTAAAACATTATTTCTTGGTGTGTTTATTAGGATGTTTCTTGAAGAGATTAGCATTTGCATTGGTGAATTGAGTAAAGCAAATGCCCTCCCCAGTGCGGGTGGGTATCATCCAATCTATTGAGCCTAACAGAACAAAAAGGCAGAGTAAGGGCAAATTTGGTCTCTACTTGAGCTATGACATCCATCTTTTCCTGCCCGCAGACATTGGCACCTCTGACTTTAAGCTTTCAAATTCAGATCAGTAATTACACCATTAGCCCCAAAATTCTCAGGCCTTCAGACATGGACTGAATTATACCACTGGCTTTCATGGTTCTCCAGCTTACAGACAGCATATCATGGGACTTTTCAACCTCCACAACCACGTGAGCCAATCCCTATAATAAATCTCCTCTTAGATGTATAAGAACCCTAATACAGTATATGTGAGTGTTCTTTTATGAGTATTGCTCATAATTATTCCTAAGCTTTTTCCAAATCTTAAAAGCCTTTTATATGCACCAAATACTCTAAGAAAAGCTTACATTTATTTGGGGAGACTTAAAAGTGCTATAAAGCCATGACTGAATGATACAGAAAACCATAGAATAAAATGAATAAAAGCAAATTCACTGAATATGAAAAGTTCATTTTAAAAGCTTGCTGACTAACCAAAACATCCTACCAGGATCCACCTATTTGTTCCTTGTCTGTAAAATCAATGGGAAAATGTTTGTTCAATGAATGAATGAATATTCAATCTAGGTTTGTGTGGGGAATTTAAGTTCTTCAATGGGTGTATATTATTTTTTTTTTTTTAATTCATTTGACACAGAGAGAGAGATTACAAGTAGGCAGAGAGGCAGGCAGAGAGAGAGGAGAGAGGAGGAAGCAGGCTCCCCGCCGAGCAGAGAGCCCGATGCGGGCCTCGATCCCAGGACCCTGGGATCATGACCTGAGCCGAAGGCAGCGGCTTTAACCCACTGAGCCACCCAGGCGCCCTGTATATTATTTTCTACTCCTTTTTCCATTACAAAAATTGCTACTTCCCATTATATGTATATTAATTGAGTTATTCAAACTATCAGTGACAGAATCTTAGCCACATCCTGAGCTAAGACCAAAAACTATTTAAGTTAGACTTTTTAAAAATTGCATTTTGGGTAAGTAACTCATAATTTTTAAATCATGTATAACTTAGTGTCAGCTCTAGGCTGCTGATGGTCACTTAATCTGTTCATCAGCATGGTTCCACAGAAAGTAAACTAGATGTGAGATCAGAAAATATGAGATTTGATCTTTTGGCAAGTAACTTGCCAAATGCATGATTTGTCCAGCTAAAGAATAGTGGAAAAAAATATCTATATTGCTGGGGTTTTTGTGAGGGTCAAGTAAGGAAGAATAAGGGAAGATTAAATGTTAAATAAAAGAAATTTACACATAATGTCTATGCAAATACCCAGAAAGAATGGCATATATTAGAGTATTGAAACTGTTACTGATTACTAAAATGATGGTTGTATCTTTTACTGCACAAAGCCCTTACAAATAACCACTCTAAACTCTGGACAAAATATAGGAAAAAACTACCTGAAAGCACTTGAGAGGAAAAAAGCAGGCAGACATTGAAGAGGTCAACATTTGTAAGAAAGAATGGCAGTGAGAGGATAGACCCCAGTCAACATACTGGTACAAAAACACAGGGGCCTGGGCCTGTGGTTAAGGCAGAAGACAGAGTTTAGAGTGGCCACAGCAGCTGAAAAGTGAGGGTGAAAATCTGAAGAGAGAGACAATAGAGAGTAAACCTTATTCCATATATTAAGTCTTTCTAATTCTCTGACTGGCACTGAACTATACATATGAGAGGCAGAATACAAGCAGCACACTAAAGGCTGAGCAAATAAAGACTTTTCATAGTTCAAAGTTCAAGATAGCAATCTTCTAAAAGAAAAAAATATACTTCTCAATAACAAACAGGATCAAGAGAGGTCTAAAATACATCTTTCATAACTTCCTGGAAATAAGAAAATTAATAGACATATGAGGAAACAGGAAAATGTGACCTGTGTTCAAGAGAAAAGACAATCAATGGAGACCAAACTTGAGATGCAGATATTCAACACATAACATCCTAACACATAAGGATTTTAAAACATGTATTGTACTTACAATAAATGAAATAAAGGAAAATATGCTCATAATGAATAAAAAGGATACAAATCTTAGCAGAAAAAGAAAAACCATTAAAAAAACAGAAATTCTGGAACAGAAACATAAAATCTCTGAAATTCTAAAAAAGCCATTAGATGAGCTTAACTGTAGATTGAAGATGAAGGAAAAAGTCAATGAACTTGAAAACAAATTCAATAATTATTGAAGAACAAAAAATAAATATATAAATTGGAAAAAAAATGAATGAGCCCCTCAGAGATATATGGGATAACATCAGTAAGTCTAACATAAATAGGGTTCAAGAAAAGAGGTAAAATGATAGTAAGAATATGTGAAGAATAATAGCTGAAAACTCTCTAAATGGTGAAAGACTAAAGTTTTTATGTTCAAGAAGCTGAGAGAACCCCAATTAGGAAAATACAAAGAAAAACTAAAAACATAAACACAGTAGTCAAACTACTGCAAATAAAACAGTAAAGGTAAAATCTAAAAACAGCCAGAGAAAAATAACAAATTACATACAGGGGACAATGACTTCAGTGATCACTAACTTCTCATCAGAAACAATGGAGGCCAGAAATTAGTGGAATGATCTTTCAAATGCATAAGGGGGGGGGGAAATCTGTCAACCCAGAACTTTATATCCAGAAAACATATCTTATAAGAGTAAAGGAAAAATAAAGACGTGTTCAGATAAAAGAAAAAACCTCATTAACAAACCTAAACTACAGAAAATGCTAAGAGCTGTGTTCCATACTGAAGGGAAGTGATAACACATAAACATTTAAGTCTTCAGAAAGGAATGAAAGCACTTTCATTTTGTTCTTTTTGACTCAAAGATTCTGATTAAAGTGCTACTAAGTGAGCCTAACTTCTTTTCCCATCTTCACTCTCTCAATCATAAATATACACACATACCACCAAACATGCAGAGATAGGGAGATATGCAATAATTGGGATCACACTACAAGGTTCAGGTGCCCAAAGTAAACTGTAGGTTCCCTAGTTCCTGCAAGGTTTTTCAATCCTGTCTAACTTTCTCAAAGAGTAGCACAGAAGACATCTTATTTGCTTATATATTCTATAAACATAACCCTCTGTTATTCAATATTTTGTTTCATTTACTATAAAATGAAAATCACAAACAGTAAACATTCTGAAAGATAGATGGTGAGTTTCTATAAATGCTTCAGTATGTAAACTTTTCAAGGAACAGAACTCTATTATACACCTGTTTTGTACCCACAACAGTACCTAGCAGAGAGCTGAGCACATAGAGTTAATATTTACTTATTGTTTTCAAACAGCATTGATAGTTGAAATGCATAGATCTAGTAATTTTATCCTTCATCCTGAAAGCTATGTAGCAGTTTTACATTAAGCTGTAAGACTAAATATAGAAATGGAATTTTTTTTCTTCTGGTATTAGAGAAAGCGATTATTTGAGGACTCATTCATTAAGACCCTACTAAGGGAAAGATAGGGTAAGAAACTGAAAAAGAAATGATTTTGATGGGAAAACTTAATTATTTCCAGGAATTGAGCCTAATCCACTTGTCCTATTTACTCCAAGGACCAAAATTTATTACTTAATATAAGGAATAATGCAGAAATTTATTAATATATTTTTTGGGGCACCTGGGTGGCTCAGTGGGTTAAAGCCTCTGCTTTCGGCTCAGGTCATGATCTCAGCGTCCTGGGATGGAGGCCCGCATCGGGCTCTCTGCTCAGCAGGGAGCCTGCTTCCTCCTCTCCCTGCCTCTCTGCCTGCCTCTCTGCCTACTTGTAATTTCTCTCTCTGTGTGTCAAATAAATAAATAAAATCTTTAAATATATATATATATATATATATATATATATATATATTTTGGATACTTAAGAGTCCTTTCCCTCTTTTTTAAACAGGCTATTTTAGGTTTTTTTATTATTGAGTTATAATTCTTTCTGCATTCTGGATAATAACCCCTTATCAAATACTGACATTTCCTCAAAGAAGATAGATAAATGGCTAACATCATTACCATCATTAGTGATGCTTAACATCACTAATAGAGAAAAGCAAATCAAAACTATCATGAAATATAACCTCGCCCATTAGGATAGCCTCTATCAAAAATACAAAATATAGCAAGTGTTGGTGAGGATGTGGAGAAACTGGAACACTTGTGTACTATTAGCGGGATTGTAAAATGGTGCAGCCTCTATCAAAAACAGTATGGAGTTTCCTCAAAAGATTAAAAATAATTTACTATATGATCCAGCAATCCTATTTCTGAGTATACAACCAAAAGAGATGAAAGCAGGATCTCAGAGAAACATTTGCAAATCCATGTTCACAATGGCATTATTCACAATAGCCAAGAGGTGGAAGCAACCCAGTGATGGATAAACAGAGAAAATGTGGCTTATATATACAACACAGTGTTGCTCAGCCTTAAAAAAAAAAAAGGAAATCCTGTCACATGCCACAAAATGGATGAACCTGAGGGCAATATGCCAAGTGAAATATCAGTCACAATAAAACAAATACTCTATGATAGTCCCCTTACATGAGTTATCTAAAGTAGTCAAATTTATAGAAACAGAAAAACAGAACTGGTTCCCAGAGGCTGGAGAGAGGGAAACAGAAAGTTGTTCAGTAGGAACAGAGTATCAGTTTTGCAAGATGAAAAAGTTATAGAGATGCACAAGGTGAATGCTAGTTAATGCTATTAAACTGTACATTTAATAACGGTAAACTTAAGACACCGGTGGTTCAGTCGGTTAAGTGTCTGCCTTAGGCTCAGGTCATGATCCCAGTGTCCTGGGATCGAGTCCTGCATCAAGCTCCCTGCTCAGCGGAGAGCCTGTTTCTCCCTCTGCTTGCTGCTCTCTGTCTCTCTGACAAATAAATAAAATCTTTAAAAAAAAAAGTGGTAAACTTGATATTTTGCTTTTTTCCTCTTTCCTTCTTTTCCCTTTTCCTTTACTCAATCTGCCCCCAACTCAAAATATATGCACTGAATCAACAAAATAGAAGAAAGAAAAATGGGTGTTCTGCTCTTTTCCCTTTGTAGTTCTCCACAACAAGCATTAGTTTTAGTTCAGAAACAATGAGGGAATATAGGAGAGCATGTATTGGGATGAGCACTGAGTGTTATACACAACTAATAAATCACTGAACACTACAAGAAAAACTTACGATGTATATATGCTGGCTAACTGAACATAATGAAAGAAAAGAAAAGAAGAGAAGAGAAAAGGAAGGAAGGAAGGAAGGGAGGGAGGGAGGGAGGGAGGAAGGAAGGAAGGAAGGAAGGAAGGAAGGAAGGAAGGAAAGAAAAGAAAGAAGCAATGAGGGAAACGTTGAAGGGAGGCTCAATTCCAGGCTTCTAATTTGGGGGAACCAGAACATTTCTTCCAATTCAGGCTCAAGCTGGCAACTCTATTAGGCAAGAGGGAAATGTATGTGGGCACCCCAAGATCTTTAAAACCAAATGAGAAATTAAATAATAAAATACTATGATGGTCTCTCACATTCATAGTTAATGTACTAAAACTGATCTCAAATTAAAGGCAAAATAAATAAATATATAAATAAATAAGCAAAAATAAGAACACATATACATAACATTTTTTTTATTAACCAATGAAACAAAGAAGTCAGAAAACATAGCTCACAAATTAATAGCTAGTCCATTAGAAAATACTTCATTCTACAATCTCCTTGAGCTGCTTTTCCATCAATTTCATCAAGTTTTGTTTCTTCATTTCTGTTTGGGTGCAAAGTCCCATAATAAACGATAAGAAAAATAATTCCAAGGACAAGAGTAAGAGCTATAGTGATACTGATAGACATAAAATAGTCTGAATTAAAAATAGAGACTGGGGAAACCCAGAACACAACCAGTATCCCCACTGAGGCCAGTACCCTTACAATATAATAGCAAAACATTGGACATCTGGTATTCTGTCCCTTAATATTAAAAAATGTAAAAGTAAGAATGACTCCAACAACAACCCTGTATAAGAATTCCATACTTATAGAAGCACAAAACTGAGTTTGCTTTTTAAATGCCCACAATATCCCTAAAAACCAAAGAAATAACAATAAAAATAATGCAATCTTAACATCTAAGAATAAAAGAAGTACAACACTCAGCATCCAAGATAATAATGTAAACAACTTATAAAAGAGGTATGTGAATTGGGGACAGAATCCTTTAAGGAGATTTTTATCAGGCAAGGATTTTCTTAAAGCTACTTGATAATCAACAGTTGACCAAGAAATAGCACAGCAAGGGACCATAATGGCTGCATCTACAAAACAAAAAATAAATAATAGATACACTGTTATAGGAATAATAACAGAAATATTAAATTACTGTATACCATACATGCTTTATCTGTATATACACACACCCAAAAACACATCTGGTACTTTATATACTTATCTAATCCTTTGAAATAGATATTAATATTCCCATATTACATATGAAAGAATTGATGCTTAGAAAATACACATATTACTTGACTTAAGTCACACAACCAGCAAGTGGCAGAGAGCTGAGATTTAAAGCTAAATCTGCCTGACTTCAAAGTTGGTGTACTTAAATGCTCTATTAGGCTGCTTTATAAGATTTAAAATAAATTCATACAAATTTTATTGAACAAATGGTATAATGGAAACTGCACACTCTGGAAGTCCTCTAAGAGACTACAGTTACAGTCCTAGCTTTTCCAGTCTCTTTGGCTTTGACCTTGAACATATACTTAATTCACCAAGAGACAGCATAATGGGGGGCAACAGTAAGAAGGAAGGGAAGAAGAGAGGGAGGTTAAGTAGAAAAATTTCATGGAAGTATAAGGTATCAACAAGCTCAATTTCCCATTTTTTAGATGATGAATCAAATACATAAATATGTTCTAAAACTTACAAATTTCTATAGACTTTTCATCTTTACTCCTTCTTTTCCTCAACAAATAAAAGAAGTTCATTACTACTTTGAAAATGATACCATTAACCCCACTGTCAGAGCTGGGAACTTTTATAAAACTGAAAGCAAAGGCATTAGAGGAGTAAAAAGAATTTAAAGCAGAACACAGAATGCCAGTCCTTCCCATTTAGTCTCATTAGAGGTCTATATATTAGGATAAAAAAGGAGACTTGAAATAAATTGACCTATTGAAGAAGTTTATGATGATTTTAAATCAAATGCCTTTGTCTACTCTACTGGTTTTAGCATATTCCATTCTGGACCATACAATTAGCTGGATTTTTTTCTTTCTTCTTTAATTCAAACATATTTTAATTAAAGCTCTGGTTTCCCTTAAATTGTCCTATGCTTTTTTTTCTAATTAGTTTTAACTTCTACCAAACTAATACATATATATATAACAATTGAATAAACAAAAATAAATTAACATACACATAATTTAAAACTCACTAAGCTCTACTTCTCCTCACCTCTCAGTCATAACCCCCAGAAGAAATCACTAAAATTCTTCTAGCTTTTCTTCTGACATTTATTGTTGTATTTGTCAATAAAACAAATGCTTTAAAACAAAACAAAAACAAAGAAAAATACTTTATCTGCTTTAGACACTGCTTCTTGATTTCCTCTTTGGAAAGAAGAAAATTCAGCACACACATACATAAATACATACCTTTCTTGCATTTTCCTCTCCCTCCATCTGCCCAACAGAGTAACATCACAATTTTTGGCATAAGTTAGGATTTGGTGTTTATCTTATTATAACTACATAAGTACCGGTTTGTTTGTTTTACTGTTCAGCCAAGTATTACACTGATATATTTCCTTTCTTTTAAAACTGCTCATTTTTCCTTTACTTGCTTAGTTTTTTCAAAAGCCTATCAATATTTCTTAGGAAAATCTTCAAATTAATTAATTAGTGAAACTCCCTCATATACACATCTATTAGTTTGTTCCTTTTCCTTTTTTTTTTTTTTTTTTAGAATAGGATCCTATTGGTCTAAGGTGGTTGTTCCCAAGGTTTGCTTCCCACCCTCCCAGAACTTCTGTTCACTTCTCTTTGGTGTGGAATTCCTGTTTCCTGTTTCAAGTCTTCCTTGCTTTACTCTCATGTTTTGATCAAGCATTCTCCAGATATTCCTGAAAGAAGTTGCACTGAAGCAAAAATTTTTGAGACCATGTATGTCTCAAAATGTCTTTATTCTACCTCACATTTGATATACAGTCTTGCTAGAAACAGAATTGAAAGTTAAAAAACGTGGGGAACCTGGGTGGCTCAGCCACATCCAACTCTTGATTTCAGTTCAGGTCAAGATCTCAGGGTCCTGGGATCAAGCCCCAAATCAGGCTCTGTGCTCAGTGTAGAGTCTGCTTGTCCTTCTCCCTCTGCCCCTCCCCCCGTATGCTCACTCTCCTCTCTCCCTCTCAAATAGATATAGATAGATGATAGATAGATAGATAGATAGATAGATAGATAGATAGATAGATAGATAGAAAGAAAAAATCTTTTTTAAAAAGTTAAAAAATGTTTTCAGGGTGCCTGGGTGGCTCAGTCAGTTGAGCATCTGCCTTCCACTCAGGTCAGGGTTTCTGGGATCGAGCTCCACATGAGGGTCCCTGCTCAACAAGGAGGGGTTGCGCATAGCTTCTCCCTTTCCTCTCCCTTTACCCCTCTACCCCCCACCTCGTTCATGCACTCTCTAATAAATAAAAATCTTTAAAATTTTTTTAAATGTTTTCCATCGAAACTTTAAAGTCATTGCTCTATAAGCTCCAGTTTCAAGTGTTACAGTTAAGAATTTCAATGCCATTCAGTTTCTCTCACATCTTATAGAATGTTATCTTTATCCTTGCTTCTCTGAATGTTATAATGATGGGCTCAGTACGGCCATTTTTATTTACCATTTCAACCTAATAACCCACATCCTTCAGTCATATGCTGTTTTATTCTTTGGTGGTTTTGCTAGAAATCACAACATGCATATTTAGTATATCAAAGTTTAATGTTAATGTTTTACCTCATAGAAAGATTTACAACAAAAGTAATGAGGTTTAAATTTCAGGGACTCACACTTGCCCAGGTTCCTTCCAAGCCTAGGAAAGCCCTAGCAATGTGTTGACTCAGTCATATATTTTTATAAAATTGGGGGGGGCATTTTTAACTGCAGTTGATTAAATGCCCTGTCTCTACTCCTACTTGCTCTCTCTTATATTTTCCTTTGGTGTATTGAAGTGGCTGTGGACATTTTGGAGATCTAAGGGAAACTGAGTTGAGAATACATTTAGTTTTAGTTAGAAGGATATGTTTACAAAATCTGTTTAAATAATTAAGATCTTACTAAGTGACAGAGCTAGGATTCTCAGGCAGTTTGCCTGATACTAACACTTCACTTTATTGCCATCAACAGGCCTTTGATTACTTAACATACAGGCATAATGGTCTATCTAGTCTTATCCAGTTGACATTATTAGTTTGACACTATTTTCCATTTCTTACTAATCTACCTGCTCTACTATATTTTTCTGATCACTTAGCTAACCTAACATTAAAGCACACTCAATCCAAACTGAATTCCTTGTCTTTACCAAACCATATCTTTGCTTATGTGTTCCTCTTAGTCTGAAATGACCCTGTCAAATTACACATGTACAGATTATTATTTTCTTTCTGAGTTTAACATTACTAACGCCACTGAAGAAAGCCTAAGACTACCAATATTTACTAAATGAGACATCAATAATAAACTAGTGTTGTCAATTCAAACAGTATTGAAAATTATTTACTTGGGCGCCTGGGTGGCTCAGTGGGTTGAAGCCTCTGCTTTCGGCTCAGGTCATGATCTCAGGGTCCTGGGATCGAGGCCCGCATCGGGCTCTCTGCTCAGCGGGGAGCCTGCTTCCTCCTCTCCCTGTCTCTCTGCCTGCCTCTCTGCCTACTTGTAATCTCTCTCTCTCTCTCTCTCTCTCTGTCAAATAAATAAATAAAATCTTAAAAAAAAAAAGAAAATTAGTTACTTCATCAAAAAAAGTGATATATTCTGATCTTATAGCACACTACTGAAGAAACTGCCAGTGTTTTTCCAAACAATCCAAAAAATATACATGATATGATTAATAAATTGTGAAGTTGAAAGAAGCTTTTCTAAGTTACTTTTCTTCCTCTTGTGAAATTTGTGGTATTTGTCAGTTTTTTTATATCTGTAATTTACTGTAATTTATTTTTTTAATGTTTACTTTCATACCTTTTATGGACTGAACTGTATTCCCCCAAAATGCATGTGATGAAGCCCTAACTCCCAGTGTGACTCTAGTTTGAAATAGTGCCTTAAAGAGGTAATTAAGGTTAAATAAGGTCAAAATGGAAGGGCCCAAGTATGATAGGACTGATGTCCTTATACAAAGAGGAAGAGACACCAGAGATCTTTCTCCATGTGGAAACAGCAATAAAGTGGCCATCTGCAACCCAAAGAGAGAGCCCTCACGAGAAACCAACTCACCTGACACGTTGATCTTAGACTTCCAGTCTCCAGAACGTTAAGAAAATATATATCTGATGGTTAAGCTGTAGAATTCTGTTATGGCAGCCTACACAGACCAATATAATATCTAATTTGTTTTCAGATTATATTCTTTTTCTAAAATAGGGTCTCTCTAAATGTTTAAGTTTTACACTTCAAAAAACCTAGATCCACCTTTGCTTTACCTTTTTCTGGACGACACAAGGAATTCAAAATACTTGAACTCCATTGTCTTCTACGGACTTACATGTTAGCACTATCTTCTACTTTCCTTCTATCTTTTTCTTAACCACATAGTATTATTTTATTTTACAGTCAATCTTCATTTAGATTTACCCACATATTTACTACTTTCTTTCCTCTTTATTCTGTCTTGCATTTCAGAACACCTCTGTTCTATATGAAGTGCATTCTTTGGAATTTCCTTTAGTAGTGATATGCTAAGGCATAGATTTCTATTTAGTTGCTTGTAAGGTGAAGGGCTTCCTGAATCTGGGGATAGATGACTCTCATCATTTCTGAAATTTTTTCAGTGATTAACTTTTCAAAATTACCGCTGTTCCATTCTTTCTCTCCTCTCCTTCACACACTCTGCTCAGATGTATGTTGCATCCCACCTTCCATTTCTCTTAATACCTCCTTCATATTTTCCATCTCTTTGTCTCTATAAAGTATAATCTGAATAATTTCTTCTGACCTACCATTGAATCACTGTCTATACAGTTATGTCTTATCTGCTAATTTCAATTCTTAAATTTTTCATTCTCATAAATTCTATTCTTTTGTTTTTCAAATACTCAATTTACTTTTATAGTTTCCAATTCCATATTTTTAAGTTCATCATTCACCTCTTCTGACATAATAGGATGCATGTCTTATACTTTATAACTGTTAATTTCCAATATGTAAGGACTTAATAAGTTTATTTTTCTGCTGTTCTTATTCATGATGCCTTATTTTTTTTCTTTTTTGGTGCTATAAATTACCCTAAACCATTCATTTTCCTTGGAAAACTATCTGTGAAAACTATTTGAGGCCTAAGAGAAAATGAATTCCTCCAGAGAGGATTTATACGTTTGTGCCAGATGGCTAGGGTCACTGTCAGTCTGGGACCACTTTAAACTATATTCGTACCTTGGCTTTTATTAGTTTGTTTTCAGTTTTGTTTTGTTTTTTGGACTAAAGATGAGAATTTTCATTGCAAAATTGTTATGCTGCTATGTTTCCCTGCTCTACTCAGCAGCAAGGCAATATTTCTTGCTGTGTCTTGAAAGTAGGTAATGAGATAGGTAACTTCACACCTTTGCCCTGAGGAGGGTGCCTTTCGGAGTACCAGTTTTACAGATTAGATCTTTCTATCAGATGTCCCTCCCTTAGGAGGAATGAGTTTTGTCTTCAGTCCACACACTGGAAGCTATCAAAACTGAATCTGCTGCTTACAGGTTTGGTATTAAAAAAAACAAAAAACAAAACAAAACCTCCAGCTATAAATGCCTTCAGAGTCTTACTTAACCCAGCTGTGTTCCCACTTTCATGTATATGAAGACTTTTGAAAATATTCAATTGTTTTACATATTTTCAGAGAGAGGATTAATTCAAATAATTTAGACTTTCAGTGGTAGAGTTTATTTAAATAATCTGTTTTCCATTTGCTTTCCATCTTCTAAACATTTGCTGATATTCTAATCTGCTATTCTACTCTGCATTCTCTTTGTCCCTGTGGGTTTATACTGTTTTTACTCCTTTACTCTCCTTTTTAGTATAATTTCAGGAGAGTGCAAAGATAAAAGAATACATTCAGTCTTCTGAATTACTTCTATGTATAACCTAATTTTTTTTCATTTTTCAGGGATCCAAGATTCATTGTTTATACACCACATCATTTTATTCTTCTTGATTATCAAAACGATGAGCACAATAGAAAATTTTTAAATTTAGAAAAGTTTAAAGAAGATGAATTAAAATCATTCCTAATCCTACTACCCAGAAGCAGCCACAGTTGACATTTTTGCATATTTTCTTCCAGATTCTTTATATAATAATCTCTCTGTATACTTAAAAGTAGGACAGAAAATTTGGCAGTGAAGAGCTTTGCATTGTAGGAACTCTTTCCTTTCTCTCTCCTGGCCATTTTGGCAACTCCTTTTGGTTGGGGCTGCCTTGCATCTAAGGCATAAAGATGTTGGCCACAAAGACAAGTTAAATCAACTCTAGCTTCAAACTCACTATGAAAAGTGGAGAGTACGTGCTGGGGTACAAGCAGACTCTGAAGATGATCAGACATGGCAAAGAGAAACTGGTCATCCTCGCCGACAACTGCCCAGCCTTGAGGAAATCTAAAATAGAATACTACACACCATGTTGTCCAAAACTGGTGTCCATCACTACAGTGGCAATAATACTGAGTTGTGCACAGCATGTGGGAAATACTACAGGGTATGACACTGGCTATCACTGATCCAGGTGATTCTGCTATCATTAGAAGCATGCCAGAACAGACATAGTATAGTAAATCACACAAAATTTTTCTTTAATAAAACTAACCAAAGCTTGTTTTAAGGAAAAAAAAAAGTATGACAGAAAATTTCATAAATTCTTTGCCTAAACTTTATTATAGAATTACTTTCCTATATTAAAAGTTATCTATAAATGCTATTTCTAAGGGCTATGTCATTTTTTATACTAACAGTCTATAATTAGATGTCTCATTTTTTTACTATTTTTAACTAACACCTCAACTTCTTACTTCAAGAAGAAACTAAAGGATGAGAACAGAACCCTAACATAAAGACAGCTGTTACTAGATCCCACTGCTGGTCTGCTATGTACTACTTGGAATCATCAGAAAATCTAACATAATATAGCCTGTAAGCTCTAAATGTTGAACTTCTAGCTTCAGAAACTATATGATATAGAACTTTTAAGTCTAAACCCACAAATTCTTTGAATCACAAGGAAAAACAGTTCTCACAAGTAGATTCTCTTTGATGTATGACTAAAAATCAAAGTAAAGGTAAAAATATTAGAAGACACTACAGTCTAAAGGTTTACGGGAAATTAGAAACAGGAAGACTGAGGGAATGAACTGATCTCACAAGTGACTCTAGCATAGAAGGAACTCCAGGGAAAATGATAATCTGTTCCTCTGAGATGAATCCAAGTGTACACAGACCAGAGTCATTAATGAAAATTGGGGCTATTATATAGCAATTTTTTTAACATCTCAAATTAAATATCTAAAAAGCCTTATTGAAAACATTAATTGTCCTTTAAAACTGAACATTTTACCCTAATGAGGAAATCTGCTATAGAAGACCAATATATTGGCCACTTAAAAAATTTTCACTGTTTTGTGGCATTTGCACTTTCACCCAGTGACTCCAGTTCTGGGAATTTACCCTATGGATATGCTTCACACATGAAAAATTCCTGCATAAGATTACTCACTGCAGCATTTTTTTACAATAGCAAAATATTAGAAAAAAACCTAAATTAACATAAATATGGGGCTTGTTAAATGATGGTACATCCATAATTTGTAATACTATGCAGATAATAAAAATGAATGAGGGAGTTCTTTCTGTACTGATACAGATAGATCTCAAAGACATACTGTTAAGTGCAAAAAGCAAAGACAACTTTTATGTTACCATATCTATAAAAGAAAAAAGAGGAAAAAAAGAATATAAGCTTTTTAAATTTTTTCTGGAAGAGTCCTCAAAAACTGACAATAATAGTTTCCTTTCTGGGCAGACAAAAGAAGTAATGGGAAGAAGGGAGGAGACAATATATCCTCATATACTTTTTGATATTTCCACAGTGTATGTTTTTCAAAAAAAAAAGAATAATTCTAAAAGAAAAAACTAGGAAAATTTCTAAAACCTCTCAAAGAGTTATGTAGTGGAGGGGTGCCTGGGTGACTCAGTCAGTTAAGCATCTAACTCTTGATTTCAACTCAGGTAATGATCTCAGGGTTGTAAGATCGAGCCCCACATTGGGCTCCACTGCGCTGGGCATGGAGCCTGCTTAAAGATTCTCTTTCTCCCTCTCCCTTTCCCATTCCCCTCCCCACAAAAAAAAAAAAAAAATCTCAGAGCATCCATTTAACATAGGGTGTTAGGAAAGACTTACACTGACTGAAATTTGCTTGACCATGTTCCAGAAAGATGTAGAGCTGCAAAACCAATTGTGGGCAGCCTTCCAAGTAGGTCTCAAATAGCCTGAGCATGCTCAAATCAGTCATTCTATCTATAACTTCTTTATGTGGATCAATTTGTTCTTCCATAAAGTTACCAGTTTTGCTGCTATTTTTGAAAGCCACTTGATAACCCTTTTTCAAGGCAAACCAATACCTGTAAACACAAACATTTATCTTCAGTAAAATATTCTTTATAACATGTATGTTATATATAATGATTTTGGAAAAAGTAACATATTTAAGTACAGAATATTCTGGGGTGCATGGGTGGTTCAGTTGGTTAAGGGTCTGACTTCATTCAACTCAGGTCATGATCTCAGGGTCTTGGGATCAAACCCCACATTGGGCTCCTCACTCAGAGGGGAATCTACTTGTCCCTCTGCCCCTCCCCCACTCATCAGCCCAAGTACATGCTTTCTCTAATAAAAAAATAAATAAAATCTTTTAAAAAAATAGTACAGAATTTTCCCACAAACTTTCTCCACTAAAGTTTCTTTCAACACTGTGAATATCTCATGATGGCTTTATCACAATTCAAACTTCATAAACTTTGGGGCACCTGGGTGGCTCAGTCAGTTCGGCGGCTGCCTTTGGCTCAGGTCATGATCCTGGGGTCCTGGGATCAAGCCCCACATTGGGCACGCCACTCAGCAGAGTCTGCTTCTCCCCCTCCCTCTTCTCTGACCCTCCTCCCTGCTCATGCATGCCCTTTCCCTCTCAAATGAGTAAAAAACGTTAAAAAGAAAAAAACACTCCATAAACTTTAATTGCATATTTGATAGGCACTATATACTAGTACTGTTGAACATACATGATTTCAATTCATAGTCATAGTAATTATGTGAGATGATTAGGTATTATTTCAGTTTCACAGATGAGAAAACTAAGGACAAAAATGGTAGAGTGATTAAAAGTAAATGGCAGACCAAGATTCCAAATCTGATCTTAGGATTCCTAGTCTTAACCACTACTTTCTGAAAGACAAATGGCAATTTTCAATTCACACAACTTATCTTAACTATAAGACAGATACATCCTCTTAAAATGTCAAAGTTGAAGATGAGGGCGAACCTAGCAAACAATTACCCAATATCTACAAGGTACTAGGCTCTTTGACCATTACCATCCTAGAAAATATGTAATTTCTCAAAGACTTTTAAAACACCCTTACTCAGGCTCTTCTTTTTAAAGAATTTTAAAATGAATATGAGCTATCATCATACAAGTAAAACTAATAATAAAACATACTGAGATACTTATTGAGAAATTTGGGGCTAGCAAAAAGGCAAACAGGATTCTAGCCCAAAGTTTATTAAAACTCCTTATTCCTCAGTTTCCTCATATATAAAGTAAGGGCAGTGATGTATATCTTGTTCAGTCAGCCCCTTCTGTCAACGTTTCCCATTTCAGTAAATGGTACTAACATTTACCATATTGCTCAGACCAAAAACATGAAAAAAATTTACAACTTCTTTTTTCTCATACCCTAAAAAAAAATTCCTCAGCAGGTTCTCTTGGTTCTGATTCTGTCTTCAAATATATCCAAATCTGAGGTAGGCTGATGAGAGGAGCAAGATGGCAGAGGAGTAGGAGACCTAAATTTCATCTGGTCTCAGGAATTCAGCTAGAGAGTTATCAAACCACTCTGAACACCTACGAACTCAACAGATCAAAGAATAGCAGCAATACTATGAACACAAAAGCAACCACTTTCTGGAAGGTAGGATGTGTGGAGAAGTGAATCCGCAGGGATATATTAGAAGATAGACCATGGCAGGGAGGGAGCCTCCGTCAGCTGACTACCGGCAAGTGATAGAGCAGTGGACCACAAAATCAGAACTTTTAGAAGTCTGCTCTGCTGAGGGACGTCACTCCAGTGACTAAGTGGCAGGGCCGGGGGGGGGGGGGGCGATCCTTGCTGGGACACTGTGGTTTCAGGACCCTCTGGATCACAGAAAGCCTAAGGGTGCCTAAGTGCAGCAGAGTTCCCAGATATCTGAGCAGGGAAGCTGGCTGCAAAGACTGAGTCAAGGAGTGGGCTCTCAGCTCAACATTACCATAAACCGTGATCCATGGCACAGTCAGGCCACTACGCTGAGCAGAGACCCAACAAGCGGCAGATCTAGGCAGACTCCCCTTCCTCTCCTGGGAGAAGTGACGTGGGAGGCCACAGCAGGAATCTTCTGGGTTTGGAGACTCCAAACAGGGTCATGTGCTAGAGAGAAATGCACAGTCATAGGCCAGTAAGCATAGAGTGTGCTGGAGACCAGGGAGACAGGAATGATTGACTGCTTTTCACTGAGTGGGGCTCCAAGCTTTCAGCTCCTCCGGAGCCAGAGACTGGAAAGCCACCATTTTCATTCCCATCCTCTAAAGCTGTACAGAGAGCTCTCAGGGGGAAAAAAGTTACCAAAGCAAACCCTTGCAGATTACTTAGCCTGGCCCCTGGCAAGGGTGGTGCCATTCCACCTGGGGCAAAGACATTTGAGAATCACTGCAACAGGCCCCTCCTCCAGAAGATCAGCAAGAACATCCAGCCAAGACCAAGCATACTGATCAATGAGAACTGCAAAACTCCAGTGCTAGGGGAATACAGCACATAGATTTCATGGCCTTTTCCCCATGATTCTTTAGTCTTTCAATGTTAATCTTTTTAAATTTTCTTTATTTTTTCTTTTCTAATTTTTTAAAATTTTCTTCTTTCCTTTTTCAACCACCATTTTATCTTATCAATTCCTTTTTTAAAATCTTTTTAAATTTTCATTTTTACAGTCATATTCTATCCTTTCATAGTATTTGACCTTATTTTTTGTGTATATATAACATTTTTCTTTCTTTAAAATTTTGGGATGTGGGCACCTGGATGGCTCAGTGGGTTAAAGCCTCTGCCTTCAGCTCAGGTCATAATCTCAGGGTCCTGGGATCGAGGCCCGCATCGGGCTCCCTGCTCGGCAGGGAGCCTGCTTCCTCCTCTCTCTCTGCCTGTCTCTCAGCCTACTTGTGATCTCTCTCTCTCTCTCTCTCTCTCTCTGTCAGATAAATAAATAAAATCTTCAAAAAAAATTTTTTTTGGAATGCAATTTTTTCTAACAGCCCAAAATACACCCTAAATCTAGTGTATGGCTTTATTCTATTCTTCCACCTGATCACTTTTTTTTAACTTTTTCTTCTTTTTTCAACCAACTTCTTACCTTATCAATTTCTGTTTTAAAATTTTTAATTTTCATTTTTACAGTCATATTCCATCCCCATCGTATTTACCCTTAATTTTGTATATATATAAGTTTTTCGTTCTTTAAAATTTTGAGAGGCAGTTTCTTCTAACAGACCAAAATAAACCCAAAATCTAGTGTGTGGCTCTGTTCTATTCAACAGACTGATTATATTTTTTTTTCTTCCCCCTAACTTCCCCCCCCGACAAGTTTCGGGTCTCTTCTGAGTTAGTTAGTGTATACTTTTCTGGGGTTGTTGTTACTCTTTTAGCATTTTGTTCTCTCATTCATCTATTCTTCTCTGGACAAAATGGAAAACTGGAAAAATTCACCTCAAAAAAAGAGCAAGAGGCAGTACTGACTGCCAGGGACCTAATCAATACAGACGTTAGTAAGATGCTGGAACTAGAGTTCAGAATGACAATTATAAAGATACTAGCAGGGCTTGAAAAAAGCATACATGATACTAGAGAATCCCTTTCTGGATAAATAAAATCTAACCAAGTCAAAATCAAAAAGGCTATTAATGAGGTGCAATAAAAAATGGAGGCTCTAACTGCCAGGATAAATGAGACAGAAGAGAGAATTATTGATATAGAAGACCAAATGATAAAGAATAAAGAAGCTGAAAAAAAGAGAGACAAGCAACTATTGGACTATGAGGGGAGAATCTGAGAGATAAGTGATACCATAAAACAAAACAGTACTAGAACTGGGATCCCAGAAGAAGAAGAAAGAGAGAGAGGGGCAGAAGGTATATTGAAGCAAATTATAGTAGAGAACTTCCCTAATTTGGGGAAGGAAACAGGCATCAAAATCCAGGAGGCACAGAGAACCCCCTTCTAAATCAATAAAAATAGGTCAACACCCCAATATCTAACAGTAAAACTTACAAATCTCAGAGATAAAGAAAATCCTGAAAGATGCTTGGGACAAGGGATCTGTAACCTATAATGGTAGAAACATTAGATTAGCAGAAGACCTATCCACAGAGACCTGCCAGGCCAGAAAGGACTGGCGTGATATATTCATGGCACTAAACGAGAAAAATATGCAGCCAAGAATACTATATCCAGCTAGATTGTCATTAAAATAGAAGGAGAGATAATAAGCTTCCAAGAAAAAAAAAACTAAAAGAATTTACGTTCACCAAACAGGCCTAGAAGAAATATTGAATGGGGTCCTCTAAGCAAAGAGAGAGCCTAAAAGTAACAGATAGAAAGGAAAAGAAACAATATACAGTAACAGTCACCTTACAGGCAATACAATGGCACTAAATTCATATCTTTCAATAGTTACCCTGAATGTAAATGGGCTAAATGGCCCAATCAAAAGACACAGAGTATTGGACTGGATAAAAAAAAATAAGACCCGTCAATATGCTGTCTACAAGAGACTTATTTTAGACCCAAAGACACCTCCAGATTTAAAGTGAGGGGGTAGAAAACGATTTACTAATGGACATCAAAAGAAAGCCAGGGTGGCAATCCTTATATCAGACAAATTAGCTTTAAAACCAAGACTACAATAAGAGATGAGGAAGGACACTATATCATACTTAAGGGGTCTATCCAACAAAAAGATCTAACAATTTTAAATATTTATGCCCCTAACATGGGAGCAGCCAATTATACAACCCAATTAATAACAAAATCAAGCAAACACATCAACAATAATACAATAATAGTAGGGGACTTTAACACACACACACACCCCTCACTGAAATGGACAGATCAGCTAAGCAAAAGATCATCAAGAAAATAAGGGCTTTAAATGACACAGGACCAGATGGACTTCACAAATATATTCAGAACATTCCACCCCAAAACAACAGAATACACATTCTTCTCTGGTGCACATGGAACATTCTCCAGAATAGATCACATCCTGGGTCACAAATCAGGTATCAACCAGTACCCAAAGGTTGGAATCATTCCCTGCATAGTTTCAGACCACAGTACTTTGAAACTAGAACTGAACCTAAAGAGGGAAGTTGGAAAGAACTCAAATACATGAAGGCTAAAGAGCATCCTACTAAAGAACAAATGGGTCAACCAGCAAATTAAAGAAGAAATTTAAAAATTTATGGAAACAAATGAAAATGAAAACACAACTGTTTAAAATCTTTGGGATGCAGCAAAGGCGGTCCTAAGAGGAAAGTATAGAGTAATACAAGCCTTTCTCAAGAACAAGAAAGGTCTCAAGTACACAACCTAACCCTACACCTAAAGGAGCTGGAGAAAGAAGAGTGAATAAAGCCTATATCCAGCAGGAGAGGAGAAAAAATAAAGATCAGAGCAGAAATCAATGAAATAGAAACCAAAAAAACCAGTAGAACAGATCAATGAAACTAGGAGCTGGTTCTTTGAAAGAATTAATAAGACTAATAAACCCCTGGCCAGACTTATCAAAAGAAAAGAGAAAGGACCCAAATTAATAAAATCATGAATAAAAGAGAGATCACAACTAAAACCAAAGAAATACAAACAATTATAAGAACATATTATGAGCAACTATATACCAACAAATTAGACAATCTGGAAGAAATGGATGCATTCCTAGAGATGTATAAACTACCAAAACTGAACCAGGAAGAAATAGAAAACCTGAACAGATACATAATCAGCAAGGAAATTGAAGCAGTCATCAAAAATCTCCCAACAAACAAGAGTGCAGGGCCAGATGGTTTCCCAGGGGAGTTCTACCAAACATTTAAAGAATTAATATCTATTCTCCTGAAACTGTTCCAAAAAATAGAAATGGGAGGAAAACTTCCAAACTCGTTTTATGAGGCAAGCATTACCTTGATCCCAAAACCAGGCAAAGACCCCAATAAAAAAGAGAGAGAGAAAGAATTACAGACCAATATCCCTGATGAACACGGATGTAAAAATTCTCACCAAAATACTAGCCAATAGGATCCAACAGTACATTAAAAGGATTATTCACCATGACCAGGCGGGATTTATGCCTGGGCTCCAAGGTTGGTTCAACATCCGCAAATCAATCAATATGATATAATACCTTAATAAAAGAAAGAACAAGAACCATATGATGCTCTCAATAGATGCGGAAAAAGCATTTGACAAAACACAGCATCCTTTCTTCATTAAAACCCTCCACAGTATAAGGATAGAGGGTACATATCTTAATATCATAATGCCATCTATGAAAAACTCAGAGTGAGTATCATTCTCAATGAGAAAAAACTGAGAGTTTTTCGCCTAAGGTCAGGAACATGGCAGGGATGTCCACTATCATCACTGCTATTCAACAAAGAACTGAAAGTCCTAGCCTCAGCAATCAGAAAACAAAAAGAAATAAAAGGTATCTGAATAGACAAAGAAGAAGTCAAACTCTCACTCTTTGCAGATGATATGATACTTTATGTGGAAAACCCAAAAGACTCCACCCCAAAACTGCTAGAACTCATACAGGAATTCAGTAAAGTGGTAGGATATAAAATCAATGCACAGAAATCAGCTGCATTTCTATACACCACCACCAAGACATTAGAAAGAGAAATCAAGGAGTCGATCCCATTTATAATTGTACCNCCATTTACAATTGTACCCAAAACCATAAGATACCTAGGAATACATCTAACCAAAGAGGCAAAGAATCTGTACTCAGAAAACTATAGAATACTCATGAAAAAAAAAATTGAGGAATACACAAAGAAATGGAAAAATCCTTCCAAGCTCATGGATTGGAAGAACAAATATTGTGAAAATGTCTATGCTACCTAAAGCAAATCTACACATTTAATGCAATCCCTATTAAAATACCATCAATTTTTTTAAAGAAATGGAACGCATAATCCTAAAATTTATATGGAACCAGAAAAGACCCCGAATAGCCAGAGGAATGTTGAAGAAGAAAAGCAAAGCTGGTGGCATAGCAATTCCATACTTTAAGTTCTATTACAAAGCTGTCATCCTCAAGACAGTATGGTTCTGGCATAAAAACAGACACATAGATCAATGGAACAGAATAGAGAGCCCAGAAATGGACCCTCAACTCTATGGACAACTAATCTTCGACAAAGCAGGAAAGAATGTCCAATGGAAAAAAGACAGTCTCTTCAACAAATGGTGCTGAGAAAATTGGACAGCCACATGCAGAAGAATGAAACTAGACCATTTCCTTACACCACACACAAAAATAGACTCAAAATGGATGAAAGATCTCAATGTGAGACAGGAATCCATCAAAATCCTTGAGGAGAACACAGGCAGCATCCTCTTCGACCTCAGCCACAGCAACTTCTTCCTAGACACATTACCAAAGGCAAGGGAAGCAAAGGCAAAAATGAACTATTGGGACTTCATCAAGATCAAAAGTTTTTGCACAGCAAGCAGTCAACAAAACCAAAAGACAATGGGAGAAGATATTTGCAAGTGACATATCAGATAAAGGGCTAGTATCCAAAATCTAAAAAGAACTTATCAAACTCAACACCCAAAGAACAAATAAATGGGCAGAAAATATGAACAGACATTTCTGCAAAGAAGACATCCAAATGGCCAACAGACACATGAAAAAGTACTTGACGTCACTTAGCATCAGGGAAATACAAATCAAAAACACAGCGAGATACCTCCTCACACCAGTCAGAATGGCTAAAATTAACAAGTCAGGAAATGACAGATGTTGGCGAGGATGCGGAGAAAGGGGAACCCTCCTACACTGTTGGTGGGAATGCAAGCTGGTGCAGCCACTCTGGAAAACAGTATGGAGATTCCTCAAAAAGTTGAAATAGAGCTACCTTATGACCCAACAATCACACTACTGGGTATTTACCCTAAAGATACAAATGTAGTGATCCAAAGGGGAACGTGGTCCCGAATGTTTATAGCAGCAATGTCTACAATAGCCAAACTGTGGAAAGAGTCTAGATGTCCAGTTACAGATGAATGGATAAAAAAGATGTGGTATATACACATATATACACTGGGATATTAAGCAGCTATCAAAAATGAAATCTTGCTATTTGCAATGATGTGGATGGAACTAGAGGGTATTATGCTAAGTGAAATAAATCAATCAGAGAAAGACAATTATCATATTATCTCACTGATATATGGAATTTGAGAAACAAGGCAGAGAATCATAGGGGAAGAGAGGGGAAAAAATCAAACAAGACAAAACCAGAGAGGAAAACAAACCATAAGAGACTCTTAATCTCAGGAAACAAACAGAGGGTTGCTGGAGTGGAGGGGATAGAAGGGATGGGGTTGCTCGGTGATGGACGTTGGTGAAGGTATGTACTATGGTGAGTGCTGTGAATTGTGTAAGACTGATGAATTACAGACCTGTACCCCTGAAACAAATAATACATGATATGCTAAATATATATGTGTGTATATATATATATATATATATATATATATATATATATATATATATATATATATATATCCAAATCCGAACACATCACACATCATCACTTCCACTGCCTCAATCCTAATTTAAGCAATGGTCTACATTACTTCAGTAGCCTCATAACTGGTCTCTGATTCTACTCCTGCTCCTTATGCATCCTATTCTCTACATAGCATCTAGACTGAACCTGTTAAATATAATTCAAATGTCACATTTTGTCCCATCAAACTTAGAATAAAACCCAAAGTCCTTACCATATTTTAAAAGGCACTTCATAATCTGCCTCACACACACACTACCCCCACTACCTTTCCATCTCATTTTTCTCATACTTCCAATATACCCTTCTTGCTGTTTTATATTATATGCAATTACTAAATTCTACACATGCATGGCACAGTCTCCCAGGAACACCCATGGGAAGTCATGCCTGATCTCTACTTCTACAGAGATTCTGAAGAGATTGAAAGAAAAAGAACAGGCTGCTGCTAAAAAAGCTATAACCAAGGAGGAATTTTAGGGTGAATGGACTGCTTCAGCTCCTGAGTTCACTACCACTCAACCTGAAGTAAATGACTGGTCTAAAGGCATGCAGATGCCCTTGGTGCCTATTTAGCAGTTCCCTACTGAAGACTGAAATGCCCAGCCGGCCACTGAAAACTGGTCTGCAGCTCCCACTACACAGGCTGCTGAATGGAAGAACCACTGAGTGGTCTTAAGCTGCTCTTCCACAAACTCTTAAACAAAATGGAAATAAGGCTGACAGAAATTAAACAGTTTCTTTAAAAAATGAAAATTTAAGGGGCACCTGTCAGTTGAGCATCTAACTCTTGATTTAAGCTCAGGTCATGATCTCAGAGCCCACATGGGACTCTGCAATCAGCACTGTGTCTGCTTGTCCCTCTCCGTCCCCCCACTTGTGCATACACGGTCTCTCTTGCTCTCTCTCAAATAAATGGGTAATCTTTAAAAAAACAGAGAAAATTTAAAACAAAATTTATAAATTTACTCAACTTCATTTGGGTCTCTACTCAAATGCCACTTCCTCACAGAACTCTTTCCAGATCACACCATCTAAAGTAGTACTACTCTCCATCATATTCTTTTTACCCTGTGGTGTTTTTTTCATCACCACATGACATATTTATCTTTACTTCCTCACAAAAACGAAATCTACATGAAAGGAGGGAATTTGTTTTGTTCATTGTTATATCCTAATCAACTAGAACAACAGCTAGTACATATTAGGTTCTCAGAAAATATTTACTGAATGAATTAGTAAATGAAAGCTCATAATTCTTCCATAAAGATAAAGAGACAGTAGATAGGAAAGAACTTTGAAAAGTTGGAAGTAAAACACAAATATAAGATATTCCTATTGTAAACAAGATATACACATACATGGATATACAAAGATTCATTATGTGGCAAACAAGTATATTTTTAGGCTAAGTGGGTAGGGGAACAGGGTAATTGGGTTATGGATGTTAAGGAGGGCACTTGATATAATGAGCACCAGGTATTATATGCAATTACTAAATTCTACCCCTGGAACTAGTAATATAGCATATGTTTAAATTGAATTTAAATAAATTTAATTTAAATAGAATTTTTTAAAAAGAAGTATATTTTATCACAGTTTTAAATAACATGGTCTATTATATTTATTGTGGGTTAGATGCCAAGGCACAAAGTCTACAAAAACGGTGAAGGTGTGATCTCCACCTTCAATGACCTTACAACCTAATAGGAAGTTCAAGCCAGTAAACTATTAGCTGCAACAGAAGGCAGAAGAAATAACTACTCAATCGAAATATAAATACTGTGTTGTAAAAGTACAGAAGAGAAAAATGATGAACACTCCCTAGGATTTACACTTGAGATTTACAGGGAAAGTTGTGTTTGAGTCTTTTCTGGGTATCTGGCACAATAGGAAGTTCCCACATATATATTATGTAATACTATTACATAATACAACATGAAGTTCCTCTTCCTAAAGTAAATTATAAACCTTTCACAAATATTAACAGGTATATACCCACAGCATAGAGTGAGAGAAGTAGCAAAGCACAGCAGCTAGGAGTACAAATTCTAATAAAGCCAGAATGCCTGAGTTCAAACCCCAGTTCCATCACTTCCTAGCTTAACCTCTCTGTTTCTGAGTGTCCTCATCTGAAAAATGGAAACATTCATCATATCCACCTCAATGAATTGTGATGAGGAAAGTTAATACATGTAAAATGCTTAGACCAGTACCTGGCACATGTTAAGCACCATATAGGTGACTGTTAAACAAAAAATCAGAGCTGTTTATAGATGTTCACATTAACATTTTCAGTAACTCTAGGGAGCAATTTTTCCAATTCTGTAGCAATGAATGGAAAATCTATAAAAAGTTCTGCTTATCTAAAGGATAACTTCATGGGAAAGGGGAGTATGAATATAATTTTTGAGTCAATAAGATATTGTTTCAGTTTTATGGTACAAATGATTAAGAAGCTAAAGGAAAAAAAACAAAGGGAGCATTTTTATCATATTTTCTCACAACATGTTCTTTTATTTGAGATTTTAAAAAGCACCAGCTTCCACTATTGATGGATTACTTTATATCAGGCTAATCCTCCTATTGATGACAGTGATAAATTCTAAACAAAACATAAAAGAAAACAAAGCACAGAAGAGGAACCAAAAGTAGGAAGAAACAAGAGGGCATTCAACCCTTAAAAAAAGGGCATCATACTGTATAAGATACACATTTATCTGGCTTTTCCTCTGAAGACATCCCATAGCCCAAAGGCACAAAGCAGATACAGCTCAAACAGAAAATAAAAATATTACTGGCCCAAAGAATCAAAGGACTGGGTTTGAATCGCCCAGAATGGTTAGAAATTAAAGGTGGGGGAACGGGGGGGAATCTCAAGGAAGAGGAAACCACAGAGTAGAGAACCCCCAGATCTGCATGTACTCTCCTCCGATACATGGTTGACCTCTTACTACATCTGTGTGGGATGAGACTCTGAGGAACTGATGAAAAATGTCCAGAAAGAACCTAAGCAAAGATTTCAGCAGCTGTCTACCACAATGAAGAGTCTACAGTTTTGAGTTCCACCGAATTAGAGGGGCTTGGTAGATACTTCAAGCACTCCACTAAAACCCCAAAAGAGACATGCTTTAGGAGTAAAGACCATATTTCAGGTTTCAGAGATTTTTCCTTAAACTAAAGGACAAAATCAAAATACACCTTCCCTAACAAAACCTAAACCAAGCCACTGTAACACAACAAGGTAATTTGCCAATAATTTAACATCTGCTTTTTCTTCAATGGAAGATAAAAGAAACCAGTCTCTACAAAGTCTCAGTCACAATGTCTACCACACAATAAAAAACAATTTGACATGCAAATAAACAGGGAAATGTGACTTATACAGAGGAAAATCAGTTAACAAAAAATATCAGTTAATAGAAGCATACCACAGATGATTCAGATGTTGAAATTAGCAAACCAAAGCACAGAGAAAAAAAAAACTGGGGGAAAAGATTCAGACTTTTAGTAACACAGGTGTACACAAGTCCCAAAAGAAAGAGAGATGATGGGAGGAAAAAATTTACTTGACAAAATACTAGCCAAAAATATTTTCTAAATTTGATCAAAAACAACATACAGATCCAAAAGGTTCAAATAACCCAAACAGTAAAAATACAAACAAAACCATACACAGGTCCATCAAACTCAAATTGCTGAGAATTGAGTATAAAAAGAAAATCTCAAAAGCAGAGAAAAAAGGTATATTCCCTCCTGGGAAACAAAAAGAATTTTAACTGACTTCTTATCAGAAACAACAAAAGCCATTAGATAACTATATGAGTAGTCACACAGAATGTAAGTGGATTAAACACTTTAACTGAACTAGACTGTCAAATGGATTTAAAAAAATCAAGATTCACTTTTGGTGCTTTGCAAGAGTCTTTCTTTAAACTCTGTTTTTGATCAAATTTCAAGCAGATAGTTTGAAAGGAAATTACAAAAAATAGTTGGTATGGTTATAGTAATATCTCAGACAAAAGAGACTTCAAATCAAGGAATGTTACCAAGGTTAAGGAGGGACATGTCATAACGATGTAAGAATCAATTCTTCATGAAGACATCTGTATGTACCTAATAATGGAGCTTTAAGATACTTGAAGCAATATTTGTCTAAAATAAAAGGAGAAAAAGACAAATCCATAATCTTAGTTGAGGGTTTTAACACTTATTTCTCAGCAATTGAAAGAAAAACAAGGCCAAAAAAATATATCTATAAGGATATAGATTTTAATAACACTATTAACTTAATCATCCTAATGAACATGTATAGAACACCACATTGAACAAAAGGCAAATTATAAATTCTTTTCAAATGCGCATGGAATATTCACCAAGTTAAACTATATGCTGGGCCTTAGACAAATCTCAATAAATTTAAGAAGGGTGTAATCACACCAAGTATGTTCTCTGACCAAAACAAAATTAAATGAGAGATCATCAACAATAAGATATCTAGGAAAACCTCCAAATATTTAGTTTGCAGTAAAAGGTCCAGATCCTAAAGTTTCATCAATACTGCAGCCTAGGAAACTTGAACATTACTAAAAGACCTCTCTCTAAAGAGTTTCATAAGAAAGAGGGTTCAAGTGTTTAATGCCCATTTAAGAAACTGCAAAGAAGGAAGTAGGGATCTGTGGGAGAAGGAGACTCATATCCCATTATACTCTATTTTATACAATTTGAACTTTTTTTTACAATGTATTTAAAGGAGCAAAAATAACATCCATATTTTAAATAATTCAAATGTCTTTCATATACCCATCAAAAGGAAAGTCTCGTTTGGCAAAGAAAAAGGTTTTATCACAAATCATACATAAAATGGAAATGCAAAAGTTTCATCTAATTTATATTCTGGAAAAAGAAACGTTCTTCTCCACAGACCCCTGAGCAATAACAGCATACTTAGTAACAACAGGCACTTATATCTAATAAATAATTCATGTGGATATTCCTTGTCTTTCATCTACCAACACAAATTCAATTTAGCTATCCTATAGGGAAATGAATCCATAATTTAGTGTTTCTCAAGTTTTTCTATACTTAATCTGCACAACCCCCAAGATAATTTGGCCCATTTCTACTGTTTTAGGTTTTGCTTATTTCTCACTATTTGTCTCAGTATTTTTCCACATCCTACACTTACAAAGACAAAGAAAAAGAAAGACAAAAAGAAGGGAATGCCTTTGTTTATCTAGCTGGCATGTTTCACTAATAGCCAACATAATTCAATTTTTCCTTTTTCCTTTTGTCTAATTATTTGAACAGGCAAAATAGTCACATAATTCAAAAATCAAAGTTATTCACTGAAAAAACTTCATCCTACTCCTATGACCCAAACCCAGTTTTCACCCTCCCCTGTGATCACAAGAATTCACTGTTAGTAGTTTCATGTGTACCCTTCTAGAGTTGTTTATGCATGTTCAAGTAAGGCTATAAACAAGAATATAAGCCTCTCACCACCTTCTTTTACACAGATGGTGACATATCATTATATGCCTATTATTGTATATGTGGCATATCATATTTTATGTTATCATAAAATTTGTAGCATATCATATGTTCTGTCTGCACCTTGTCTTTTCACTTAAAAATACTTCTTAGTTTCAACAAATGGTGTTGGGATAACTTGAATAGCAACATGCAAAAGAGTGAAAATGGACCACCTTCTCACACCATACACAAAAACAAATTCAAAATGGATTAAAGACATAAATGTGAGACAGGAATCTATCAAAATTCTATAGGAGAACACAGGCAGTAACCTCTTTGACAGCAGCCATAGCAACCTCTTTCTAGATATGTCTCTAGAGGTAAGGGAAACAAAAGCAAAAATAAACTATTGGGACTTCATCAGTATAAAAAGTTTCTGCACAGCGAAGGAAACAATCAACAAAACTAAAAGGCAGCCTATGAAATGGGGGATGATACTTGCAAATAACATATCTGATAAAGGGTTAGTATCCAAAATATATAAAGAACTTACCAAATTCAACACCCAAAAAACAAATAATACAGTTAAAAAATGGGCAAAAGACATGAATAGACATTTTTGCAAAGAAGACATCCTTGCCTAACAGACACATAAAAAGATGCTCAACCTCACTTACCATCAGGGAAATCAAAACTTCAATGAGGTATCACCTCACACAAGTTAGAAGAGATAAAATTAATAACACAGGAAACAGGTGTTAATGAGAATATGGAGAAAGAGAACCCTCTTACACTGTTGGTGGGAAAGCAAACTGGTGCAGCCACTCTGGAAAACAGTATGGAGATTACTCAAAAAGGTAAAAATGGAACTACCCTACAACCTAGCAATTGCAGTATTAGGTATTTACCCAAAGGATACAAAAACACTGATTCAAAGGGACACATGCACCCCAATGTTTACAGCAGCACTATCAACAATAGCCAAATTAGGGGAAAAGCCCAAATGTCCATCAAATGATGAATGGATAAAGAAGAAGTGGTGTATACACAGATACACACACACAGTGGAATATGACTCAGTCATCAAAAAGAATAAAATCTTGTCATTTGCAACAACGTGAATAGAGCTAGAGTATTATGCTAAGTGAAATACGTCAGTCAAAGGAAGACAAATACTGTATGATTTCACGCATATGTGGAGTTTAAGGAACAAAACAAATGATCATAGGGAGAAAAAAAAAGAGAGGCAAACCAAGAAAGAGACTCTTAACTATAGAGAACAAACTGATGGCTACTGGAGGGGAGGTGGGCAAGGGGGATGGGTTAAACAGGTGATGGGTATTAAGGAGAGAACTTGGGCTGAGCACCGGATGTTGTATATAAGTGATGAATCACTAAATTCTACACCTGAAACTAATATTGCACTGTATGTTACCTAACTGAAATTTAAATAAAAACTTGGACAAAAAAAAATACATCTCAGAGATCTTTCCATTTCAGTACACAAAGTACTTAACATTCTTTGTAATAGCTATATGTATGCCATTTCCTTGGATATACCACAAACTCTACTAGCAGACATTTAAACTGTTTCCATTTTCTCACTTTTACCAAAAAAAAATGCCATGACTGAAAAATTGTGTACATATGTCATTTTACATGTATGCAAGTATGATAAATTCCCAGAAGAACCACCTCTGGCCTGGAAGTATATGCATCTGACATATAATCAAACTACCATCCACAGGGATTGTACCAATCTGTACTATCATCAACAAAGTATGAGAGACCTGCTTTCCAATGCCTTTTCAAAAGAGTATATTATCACCTGGATTATTCTCAATCTGGTAAGTGATAATATGTCAGTAAAATTTTAATTAGCATTTTTTTTAAATTATGAACAAGGCTTAGCTTCTTTCACACAATTTAGGAGCCACTTGTATTTCCTTTATGCACTACCTTATTCTCTTCCCACTCTTCTATTGAAAATTCCCATTTTTTAAATTCTATTTCTAATATATGTTTCTTTTACTTTTGACTTCAGAAGCTCTTTAAATATTAGATTAGCTAAATAAATAAATAAATAAATAAATAAATAAATAAATAAATAATTAGATTAGCCCTTTGTTGGTTATAAGTTGCAAATGTTTTTCCCTGTTAATGTTGCTTTGCTTTTTGCTTTGCTTTTGTTTTTATTTACTTGGGGAATTTTTGCTTTTGTTTATTGACATGCATTTTTATAAGTCAAATCCATAATTTTTATAGTTTATGGGTTTTGAGTTATGGCTAGAAAGTCTTTCCTGATTCCAAGGTTATAAAGGAATTCTTCCATGTTTTCTTATAGTACTTTTGTTTTTTCATATTAAATATTCAATTCAATTGAATTTATCTTGGGGTCTGGTATCTTAGCTGGAAGTATAATCCATAATATGCAATCTTAAATTAGCCCAACTTTAAAGTTAATCAAAACTTTACTGTTCTTATGCTGCATATACATGCTATTATTTCCTCTTCCATTCTGGTGTATTTCTACAATCTGTGGTCTTTATATGGCATACAGACAAAAAAATTCTTTTCCTATCCTTGTGGTTTGGCTTTAGAGGGGTGGGCAAGTAGGGCTACTCTGGAAACAAAACTCTTCCAATTTATCCTTTCAGATGTTCTGTCTAGGAGCAATTAGAACACATATTTTGTCACATTAAGACTGGGAGGCTGAAGACATAAACTGCAACATTTTAAAGTTTTCCCAATACCTGACTCTATGTATGTTTCTATCAAGCTACTTCTAAAGATTTCACCTTCATCACAGAATAGGCTTAACCGTTTTCACGATCATGGGCTATGCTAGGATATGGCTTAGCCTGACTTTCAATATAAAGATCCAATTATAATTTACATAGGCTTTTTCCCCCAAATTGCTACCCAGTTGTTCCAACAGAACTAACTTACAGAGCAAAAAAATCATTAAGAATGTAGAATCTTGGGGAGCCTGGGTGGCTCAGTGGGTTAAAGCCTCTGCCTTCAGCTCAGGTCATGATCTCAGGGTCCTGGAATCAAGCCCCGCATCGGGCTCGCTGCTCAGCGGGGAGCCTGCTTCCTCCTCTCTCTGCCTGCCTCTCTGCCTACTTGTGATCTCTCTATCTGTGTCAAATAAATAAGTAAAATCTTTAAAAAAAAAAAAAGAATGTAGAATCTCTATATGACACTATCAACTACATTTACTAAATTTCATTATAGAATACTAAAACAACTACAGAACACATATATTTCAAGTACATATGAAATCATAAAGATGGACCATATGTTGGGGTATAAGACAAACCAAAATAAATTACAAGAGATTGAATGTTAAAAGTATATTAGCTGTCATAATGGAATTAATTAGAAATCAATATTAAAGTATCTACAAAAGAGCTGAGGACCTGAAAATTGTTATAAATACAGCCTAACATTTGGGTATAAGATGAAATCACAAGAAAAGAAAAGAAAACATATTCTGAACTGATGGATAGTGATATGCTGTGTTTTTGCACAACATATCAAAATGTCTGGAATATAGCTACTTCAAGGGTTTGGAAAATTTTTATAGCTTAAATGCTTTTATTAGGAAAGAATAAAGGGTTAATAGGAATAATAGAGGTTTTCATAGAAATGAACTAGAAAAACAAAAACAAAATAAGCCCTAAGTATATACAAAGAAGAAAATAATAAAGATAAAAGCAAAAATCAATGAAATAAATAAAAGACAAGGAATAGAAAAAAATTAACAAAGCCAAAATTTGGTTCTTTGAAAAGACATAAATTGATAAACCTCAAACAAGACTGCTGAAGAGCAGGGAGGAGAAAAAGGGTTAGAGAACACAAAATGCCAATATCAGGAATAGAAAAGGTTACATCACTAAAGATCCTATAGCGATCAAAACTACAATAAGGGAATATCAGAAACAACTTTATACCAATAAGCTTAACAACTCTGATGAAATGAAAAAATTTCCTGAAAAATACAACTTACTAATACTGACAAAAAAATCAAATAGAAAATCTGAATAGATCCGTATCAAAGATATCTAATTAGTTCTCAAAAATCTACACACGTTAACTCCATCTAATCTAACTACATCTAATACATTTTTTCAAACAATTATGGAAGAAATAGTACTAGTCTTATACAAACTCCTTCAGAAAATAAGGAATACTTTCCAACCTCTGTTTTGAGGCTAGCATAAAACTAATCTAAAACCTGCCAACATTATTAAAAGAAAATTGTAAAATAATATCTCTCTGAGCATGGACATCAAATTTCTTAACAAAATATTGGTAAATGAAATTCAGCAATGTATAAAAAAAATCATGATCAATTAGGGTCTGTCCCAGGAATGCAAAGTTGGTATAATAGTCTTAAGTCAATCAATGAAAAATGAATTAATTAAAAACCATACAATCATCTCAATAGATACAAGAAAAATATAACAAAATTAAACATCAATCCATTAAAAAAAATCCTCAAGAATATTAAAGTAGAATGAAATCTCTTTAATCTGATAAAGGGAAGCTATGAAAACCCTATGGGACACATCAAACTTAATGGTAAAACATTCAACATTTTATCCCTGAGATCAGGAACAAACCAAAAATATCACCGTCGTCACATCTATTCAACATTTTACAGGAAGATCTAGACAGAGAGAATGAAACAAGAAAAAAAAATGAAAGGAATAAATACTTTTAAAAAGGAAATCAAACTATTCCTATCTGTAAATGACAAGATGCTTAACAGAAAATACCAGAAAATCAAACAAAACTTTAATAGACTGAGCTTAGCAAAGTCTCGAGAGAAAAGTTAGAAAAAAATCATCTGTATTTCTACTCAATGGAAACAAATAATTGAAAAAAATGTAATTATAAAGACAATGCCAATTACAAAAGCTGAAAAACTGATTCAAAATTCATGTGGAAATATGAAGACCCTAAAATAGCCAAAGTGATTTTGAAAAAGAATATAATGAATATATGAATTCAAGACCCAACTATATATTGTCTAGAAGAAATCCAGTTTCAATATAAAGATACATACAGGGGTTCCTGGATGGCTCAGTCGTTAACCGTCTGCCTTCAGCTCAGGTCATGATCCCAGGATTCTGGGATCAAGCCCTGCTTTGAGTTCCCTGCTCAATGGGAACCCCGCTTCTCCCTCTCCCACTCCCCCTAATTGTACTCCCTCTCTTGCTCTCTCTATATCTCTGTCAAATAAATAAATAAAATCTTAAAAAAGAAAAAAAAGAGATACACACAGATTGAAAGTAAAGATACGTCAAGAGAATGAGAAGACATGCTACAGATTGGGAGAAATTATTTGTAAAAGACATGTGATAAATGACTGTTATCCAAAATATATAAAGAACTCTTACAACTCAACAATAAAAAAGTGAATGACCTGGTGAAATAAAAAGGCAAAAGACCTGAACAGAAACCTCACCTAAGAAAATACACAGAGAGCAAGCAAGCATATAAAAAGATGTTCCACATCATATGTCATTAAGGAAATGCAAATTAAAATGAGATACCACTACCCACCTATAAGAATGGCTAAAACCCAGAATACTACAATAAATGCTGGCAAGTATGTGGAGCAATATGAACTCTCAATCACTGCTGGTGGGAGTGTAAAATGGTACAGCACTTTGGGAGAGAGTTTGGCATTTTCTTATCAAATTAAACATACCCTAACATATGATTCAGCAATAATGCTCCTTATATTTATCAAATTAGTGAAGATTTATGTCCACATAAAGTCTACACATGACTACTCACAGTAACTTTATTCATAATTCCCAAAACTTGGAAACAACTAAGATATCCTTCAGTAGGTGGTGAATGGATAAATAACTTGTGATACGTCCACACAAAGGAATATCATTTAGTGCTAAAAGAAATAAGCTATCATGCCATGAAAAGATACAGAAGAACGTTAAGGCTTACTAAGTGACAGAAGCCAATCTGAAAAGGCTGCATACTCTATGATTCTAACTATATAGTGCTCTGGGAAAGACACGACTACGAAGACAGTAAAAAGATCAGTAGTTGCCAGGGGTTAGAGGCAGGAGGGAAGAAGACACAAAGCCCAAAGGATTTTTAGGGCAGTGAAATTATTACATATGATATTATATGGTAGATAAATGTCATTATACATTTGTCAAAAACCCCCAAAATGTACAACTCCAATAATAAACTAATGTAAACTATAGACTTTGGTTGATGATAATGTGTCAATATAAGTTCATCAACTATAACAAATGTACCATTCCTGTGAGAAATGCTGCTAGTATGGAAAGCTGTTGGTGGGAGGACAGTTAGGGATATATGAGAATGGTATTTTCTGCTCAATTCTTCTGTAAACTCAAAACTGCTCTAAAAAATAAAGTCTACTTGAAAGGGGGGAAAGCGTACATGACTTCAAGGGGTATTATAAAGCTACAGCAATCAAGACAGTATGGTTTCTTTCTTCCAAATGACATGTGTATCTATGTAAAAAAAAAAATCCTAAGGAGTCTACAAAAAAGCTCCTAGAATAAGTGAGCTTAACAAATCATAGGATAAAAAGTAAATATAAAAAACAAGTATAGAGAATAAAAGTCATGATCATTTCAAAAGATGCAGAAAAAGCATGTGACAAGGTACAACATCCATTCATGATAAAAACTCTTAACAAAGTGAGCACAGAGGGAACATACCTCAACATAATGAAAACCATATATGACAAACAGAAAGATAACATCATACTCAATGGTGAAAAACTGAGAGATTTCTCTAAGATCAAGAACAAGACAATTACTCTCATCACTTCTATTCAACATATTGCCAGAAGTGCTAGACACAGCAATCAGACAAGAAAAAGAAGTAAAAGGCATCCAGATTGGTAAGAAAAAAGTAAAACTGTCACTATTTGCAGATGATATAATATTATATAAAAAAACCCTAAATACGCCACCAAAAAAATTTTAGAACCAATAAATGAATACAATAAAGTTGCAGCATACAAAATCAACATACAGAAATGTGTTGCAACTCTACACACTAACAGCAAACTAGCAGGAAGAGTAATTTAAAAGAAAAAATTTACAATTGCATCAAACAGAATAAAATACCTAAATAAAATTTAGCCAAGGAGGTGAACTTAACCTGTACTCTAAAAACTGTAAGACATTGAAGAAAACACAATGGAGAGATATTCCATGCTTTTGGACTAGAAGAACAAATATTGTTAAAATGTCCATATTACCAAAGCAACCTAAAGATTCAATGAAATCCCTATCAAAATAACAACAACATTTTTCACAGAATTAAAACAAATAATCCTAAAATCTGTATGGAACCACAAAGGTTCCTGAATAGCCAAAGTAATCTTAAGAAAAAACAAAGTTGGAGGTACCACAATCCCAGGTTTCAAAAAAAAATACGATAGAATAGATCAATGAAACCAGGAGTTGGTTCTTTGAAAGAATTAACAAAATTGATAAATGCATAGCCAGACTTATCAAAAAGCAAAGATAGAGGATCTAATTAAATAAAATCACAAATGAAAGAGAGATCACAACCAACATCACAGAAATACAATTATTATAAGAGAATTTTATGAGTAATTACATGCCAACAAATTGGGCAATCTGAAAGAAATAGATAAATTCCTAGAAACATATAAACTACCAAAACTGAAACAGGAAGAAATACAAAATTTGAACAGACCCATAACCAGTAAAGAAATTGAATCAGCAATCAAAAATTTCCCAAAAAACAGGAGCCCCGGGCTGGATAACTTCCCAGGGGAATTCTACCAAACAGTTAAAGAATTAATGCCTATTCTTCTCAAGCTGTTCCAAAAGATAAAAGTGGAAAGAAAACTTCCAAACTCACTCTCTGAGGCCAGCACTACCTTGATTCCAAGACCAGACAAAGACCCCACTAAAAAGGAGAATTACAGACCAATATCCCAGATGAACATGGATGCAAAAATTCTCAACAGAATCTGGAGCAAGATGGTCGTGGATTAGGAGACCTAAATATCATCAGGTCCCAGGAATTCAGCTAGATAGTTATCAAACTATTCTGAACACCTACAAACTCAACAAGAGATATAAGAGAAGAAGAGAAGCAATTCCAGGAACAGAAAATCGACCACTTTCCAGAAGGTAGGACATGCAGAGAAGTGAATCCAAGGCAACATATGGGAAGATAGACTGCAGGGAAAGGGGCCAGCTCCCAGGAAGTGAGAGAGCAGTGGAGCACAAAATCGGAACTTTTAGAAGTCAGCTCCACTGAGGGACGTCACTCCAGTGGCTAAGCAGGCGGTGAAGCCCTCGCAGGGACAGTGTGGTCTCAGGAACCTCGGGGTCACAAAAAGATCAGGGGTGTCTGAGTGTGACAGAGCTCCCGGGTATCAGAGCAGGGAAGCTGGCTGCAGAGACAGAGCTGAGGAGTGGGCTCTCAGCTTGGGATTACCTTACACCATGATCCAAGGCACAGATGAACCACTGCTCTTCGAGAAGGGACCCCACAAGTGGCAGATCCAGAGAGACCCCCTCCTTCCTCCTCTGGGAGTAGCAGCACGGGAGCACGCTGCAGGAATCTGCTAGGTTTGGAGATGCCAAATGGGGCCATGCACCAGAGATAGAAACGCTGGGTCACAGGCTGGTTGAGTTCGGAGTGTGGCCAGAGACCAGGGAGATGGGAGTCTGACATTCTCTGAGGGTACACTGTGGAGTGGGGCCCTGAGCTCTCCGCTCTTACAAGGCCAGAGATTGGGAGGCTGCCATTTTCATTCCCATCCTCCAAAGCTGCACGGAAAGCAAAGCATTCAGGAAACAAGAGCTCCTGAGACCAAAACCGAGCAGATAACTTAGCCTGGCCCCTGGCAAGGGCAGTGCAATTCCACCTTGGGCAAAGACACTTGAGAAACACTACAACAGATATCAGCAAGAACATCCAGACAAGACCAAGTTCGACGATCAATGAGAACTGTGGAACTCCAGAGCTAGAAGAAAGCAACACATAGAATTCATGGCTTTATTCCCATGATCCTTTAGTCTTTCAAAGTTAAATTTTTTTAATTTTATTTTTTCTTATTCTATTTTTTTAATTTTTCCTCTTTCCTATTTTAACGTTTTTTAAACTTTTTTATCTTATTAATACCTTTCTAAAAATCTTTTTGGGGCGCCTGGGTGGCTCAGTGGGTTAAAGCCTCTGCTTTCAGCTCAGGTCATGATCTCAGCGTCCTGGGATCAAGGCCCGCATCGGGTTCTCTGCTCAGCAGAGAGCCTGCTTTCTCCTCTCCCTGCCTCTCTGCCTACTTGTAATCTCTCTCTCTGTGTCAAATAAATAAATAAAATCTTTTAAAAAAAATAAAATAAAATAAATAAAAATCTTTTTGAATTTTCATTGTTATAGTCATATTTTATCCCTTCATTGTATTTAACATTATTTTTTTGTATATATATAGGATTTTTCTTCTTTAAAATTCTTTTTTTTTAATATTTTATTTATTTATTTGACACAGAGAGAGAGAGATCACAAGTAAGCTGAGAGGCAGGCAGAAAGAGAGGAGGAAGCAGGCTCCCTGCCAAGCGGAGAGCCCAATGCAGGCCTAGATCCCAGGACCCTGAGATCATGACCTGAGCCGAAGGCAGAGGCTTTAACCCACTGAGCCATCCAGGCGCCCTCTTCTTTAAAATTCTGGGACACAATTTCTTCTAATAGATCAAAAAATACCCTAAATCTAGCAGATGGCTTTGTTCTAGTCTCCAGCCTGAATACATTCTTTCCTCGCTTTTTCTTTTTTCAACAAACTTCTTATCAATTCCTTTTCTATAATCTTTCTTAATTTTCATCTCTACAGTCATATTCCATCCCTTCATTGTGTTTACCCTTATTTTTGTACATATATTTTTCTTTCTTTAAATATTGGGAGGTAGTTTCTTCTAACAGACCAAAATACACCCAAAATCAAGTGTGTGACTCTGTTCTATTCACCAGTCTAATATATATATATATTTTCTTTTTTTTCCCCCCTTTCTTCTCGTTCCAGATTCAAGTCTCTTCTGATTTGGTTAATGTATATTTTTCTGGGGTCGTTGCTACCCTCTTAGTATTTTGTTCACTTATTCATCTACTCTTATCTGAATAAAATGACAAGGCGGAAAAACTGTCCAAAAAAAAGGAAAAAGAGGCAGTACCAACAGCTAGGGACCTAATCGATATAGACATCAGTAATATGTAAGAGCTAGAGTTCAGAATGACAATTATCAAGGTGGCTATCAAGGTAGCTGGGCTCAAAAAAAGCATGGAAGATACTAGAGAATCCCTTTCTGGAGAAATAAAATCCCTTTCTGAAGAAATAAAAGAACTAAAATCTAGCCAAGTTGAAATCAAAAAAGCTATTAATGAGGTGCAATAAAAAATGGAGGCTCTTATTGCTAGGATAAATGAGGCAGAAGACAGAATTAGTGATACAGAAGACCAAATGATGGAGAATAAAGAAGCTGAGCAAAAGAGAGACAAATAACTACTGGACCATGAGGGGAGAATTTGAGAGAAAAGTGATACCATAAGACAAAACAATATTAGAATAATGGGATCCCAGAAGAAAAAGAAAGAGAGAGGGGGGAAGAAGGTATATTGGAGCAAATTATAGGAGAGAATTTCCCTAATTTGGAGAAGGGAACAAGCATCAAAATCCAGGAGGCACAGAGAAACCCCTCTCAAAATCAATAAAAATACGTCAACACTCTGACATCTAATAGTAAAATTTAAAAGTCTCAGGAAAGACGCTCGGGACAAGAGGTCTGTAACATACAACAGTAGAAATATTAGATTGGCAGCAGACCTATCCACAGAGACCTGGCAGGCCAGAAAGGACTGGCATGATATATTCAGAGCACTAAACGCCAAGAATACTATATCTAGCTAGGCTATCATTAAAATAGAAGGAGAGATAAAAAGCTTCCAGGAAAAATAAAAACTAAAAGAATCTTCAAACACCAAACCAGCCCTACAGGAAATATTGAAAAGGGTCCTCTAAGCAAAGAGAGAGCCTGGAAGGAACAGAGAGAAAGGAACAGAGACAAAGTACAGTAACAGTCACCTTACAGGCAATATAATGGCACTAAAATCATATCTTTCAATAGTTACCCTGAATGTAAATGGGCTAAATGCCCCAATCAAAAGACAGAGGGTATCAGAATGGATAAAAAAAACAAGACCCGTTGATACGCTGTCTACAAGAAACTCATTTTAGACCCAAAGACACCTCCAGATTTAAAGTGAGGGGTTGGAATACCATTTACCATGCTAGTGGACATCAAAAGAAAGCTGGGGTGACAATCTTTATATCAGACAAATTAGATTTTAAGCCAAAGACCTAAGAGATGATGAAGGACACTGTATCATACTTAAAGGGTCTATCCAACAAGAAGATCAAACAATTTTAAATATCTATGCCTCTAACATGGGAGCAGCCAATTATCTAAAACAATTAATAACAAAACCAAAGAAACACATCAACAATAATACACTAATAGTTGGGGAATTTAACACCACCCCTCACTGAAATGGACAGAGAAGCTAGGCAAAAGATCAAAAAGAAAATAAGGGCTTTAAATGACACACTGGACCACATGAACATCACAGATATATTAAGAACATTCCATCCCAAAACAACAGAATACATATTCTTCTCTAGCACACGTGGAACATTCTCCAGAATAGATCACATCCTGGATCACAAATCAGGTCTCAACCTATACCCAAAGGTTGGAATCATTCCCTGCATAGTTTCAGACCACAGTGCTTTGAAACTAGAACTTAATCACAAAAGGAAAGTTGGAAAGAACTCAAATACATGGAGGCTAAAAAGCATCCTACTAAAGAATGAATGGGTCAACCGGCAAATTAAAGAATTAAAAAAATTCATGGAAACAAATGAAACTGAAAACACAACCATTCAAAACCTTTGGGATGCAGCAAAGGCAGTCCTGAGAGGAAAGTATAGAGCAATACAAGCCTTTCTCAAGAAACAAGAAAGGTCTCAAGTACACAACCTAACCCTACACCTAAAGGAGCTAGAGAAAGAACAGCAAAGAAAGCCTAAACCCAGCAGGAGAACAGAAATAACAAAGATCAGAGCAGAAATCAATGAAATAGAAACCAAAAGAACAGTAGAATGGATCAATGAAACCAGGACCTGGTTCTTTGAAAGAATTAATAAGATTGACAAACCCCTGGCCAGACTTATCCAAAAGAAAAGAGAAAGGACCCAAATTAATAAAACCATGAATGAAAGAGAAGAGATCACAACCAACACCAAAGAAATACAAACAATTATAAGAACATATTACGAGTAACTATACACAATTAAACAAATTAAACAATCTGGAAGAAATGGATGCATTCCTAGAGACATATAAACTACCAAAACTGAACCAGAAAGAAATAGAAAACCTAAACAGAGACATAATCAGTAAGAAGATTGAAGATTGAAAATTGAAGCAGTAATCAAAAAATCTCCCAACAAACAAGAGCCCAGGGCAAGAAAGCTTCTCAGAGAAATTCTACCAAACATTTAAAGATTACCTATTCTCCTGAAACTGTTCCAAAAAATAGAAATGGGAGGGAAACTTCCAAACTCATTTTATGAGGCCAGCATTACTCTGATCCAAAACCAGACAAAGACCCCATCAAAAAGGAGAATTACAGACCAATATCTTTAATGAACACGAATGCAAAAATTCTCACCAAAATACTAGCCAATAGGATCCAACAGTACATTAAAAGGATAATTCACCACAACAAAGTGGGATTTATGCCTGGGCTCCAAGGTTGGTTCAACATCTGCAAATCAATCAATATGATATAATACCTTAATAAAAGAAAGAACAAGAACCATATGATGCTCTCAATAGATGCAGAAAAAGCATTTGACAAAGCACAGCACCCTTTCTTGATCAAAACTCTTCATAGTGTAGGGACAGAAGATACATACCTCAATATCATAAATGCCATCTATGAAAAACCCAGAGCGAATATCATTCTCAATGGGGAAAAACCGAGAGTTTTTCGCCTAAGGTCAGGAACATGGCAGGGATGTCCACTATCATCACTGCTATTCAACATAGAACTGAAAGTCCTAGCCTCAGCAATCAGAAAACAAAAAGAAATAAAAGGTATCTGAATAGACAAAGAAGAAGTCAAACTCTCACTCTTTGCAGATGATATGATACTTTATGTGGAAAACCCAAGAGACTCCACCCCAAAACTGCTAGAACTCATACAGGAATTCAGTAAAGTGGTAGGATATAAAATCAATGCACAGAAATCAGCTGCATTTCTATACACCATCAGCAAGACAGACGAAAGAGAAATTAAGGAGTCAATCCCATTTACAATTGCACTCAAAACCATAAGATACCTAGGAATACATCTAACCAAAGAGGCAAAGAATCTGTACTCAGAAAACTATGAAGTACTCATGAAAGAAATTGAGGAAGACACAAAGAAATGGAAAAAATGTTCCAAGCTCATGGAATGGAAGAACAAATATTGTGAAAATGTCTATGCTGCCTAAAGCAAATCTACACATTTAATGCAATCCCTATTAAAATACCATCAATTTTTTTAAAGAAATAATAAACGAATAATCCTAAAATTTATATGGAATCAGAAAAGACCCCGAATAGCCAGAGGAATGTTGAAGAAGAAAAGCAAAGCTGGTGGCATCGCAATTCCAGACTTCCAAACTCTATTACAAAGCTGTCATCCTCAAGACAGTATGGTTCTGGCACAAAAACAGACACACAGATCAATGGAACAGAATAGAGAGCCCAGAAATGGACACTCAACTCTATGGACAACTAACCTTCGACAAAGCAGGAAAGAATGCCCAGTGTAAAAAAGACAGTCTCTTCAACAAATGGTGCTGGGAAAATTGGACAGCCACATGCAGAAGAATGAAACTAGACCATTTCCTTACATCACACACAATAGACTTAAAACGGATGAAGGACTTCAGTGTGAGACAGGAATCCATCAAAATCCTTGAGGAGAACACAGGCAGCAACCTCTTCAACCTCAGCCACAGCAACTTCTTCCTAGACACATCGCAAAGGCAAGGGAAGCAAAGGCAAAAATGAACTATTGGGACTTCATCAAGATCAAAAGCTTTTGCACAGCAAAGGAAACAGTCAACAAAACCAAAAGATAACCAATGGAATGGGAGAAGATATTCACAAATGACATATCAGATAAAGGGCTAGTATCCAAAATCTATAAAGAACTTACAAACACAATATCTAAAGAACAAATAATCCAATCAAGAATGGGCAGAAGTCATGAACAGACATTTCTGCAAAGAAGACATCCAAATGGCCAACAGACACATGAAAAAGTGCTCAACATCACTCAGCACCAGGGAAATACAAATCAAAAACACAATGAG
>LNAC01000700.1:800547-814696 GCA_002007465.1 Ailurus styani | reverse complement strand
AGGGATAGGGTGGATGGGTGATGGACATTGGGGAGGGTTTGTGCTTTGGTGAATGCTGTGAAAGGTGTAAGCCTGAGGATTCACAGACCTGTACCCCTGGGCAAATAATAATGATAAAAATAAATTATAAATAAATAAAATGACAATGAATAGCACTTCGCCCTCAGAAAGACTAAAATGCACATGGCGGACAACAGATGTTATGAGGATGTGGACTGAGGGTGAGTCTCCAAACTTTGGCTGGTGAGGGTGTAACATGGTACAAATACTTCAAAAACTCTTTATTTTCTCATAAAGTCAAACATATCTCCATCCCATCAACCAGAGAGTCCACTGCTCGTTATTTGCCCAAGAAAATGGAAGTACATGTGCACACAAGGACCTTTACTGGAAAGTTTATATGGCAGCTTTGTTCATAACGGCCGAGAGCTAAAGTAACCCGAATAACCATCCATACTTGAGTGATAAATTTTGGTGTAAATTTGTTATGCCATCAATTGGTACAGTCCTTTAATGAAATCCCATTCCATAATAAAAAAGAATGGCTACTGATACACAAAACAGCGTGCCTAAAAACTTCATGTTGAATGGACGAAGCCCAACTCCAAAGCGTAAATACTGTTGAATTCCATTTACACAGAGTTCTCGAACAGGCTAATCTAATCTACAGGGTCAGAAGGCCAAACGGTGGTTGCCTCAGCAAGGGGGATAGGACAATTGCCTGGAAAGAGGCACCAGGGAACTTTCCTGATTGAGATCTTGTTACTTGAGTGTGTACATACGTCAAAACTCATTGAACTATACATTCCGTGTGATTTATTGCCCATAAATCATACCTTCAATAAGAAAAGCTCAGGAAAGCAAATTTATAATAGCGTCTAAAAATACAAAGGAGTAAATCTAACAAAGATACAAAAGGTCTTTATTTAGGAAGCTGTAAAACATTATGGAGATGTTTTAAAGAAGCTCTTAAAAACCGAGAAACCGGAATTTGCACTGATTAGAGGACACAAGGTTACATGCGTGTTACTGCTGCCCACAAACAGAGCCTCTGTCGTACCAGCCAAATCCCAAAAAAAGAATTTCTGGAGAACTTGGCATATTGGTTCTAAAGCTTCTACGGAAATTCAAAGAGCAAGAAAAACCAAGACACTTTTGACAAGCAAGTAAAATGTGGGCATATTTGCTCCACCCAACACCCAGATTTAATTTAGAGCTCCCGTAACCAAGCCAGAACCAGGCCTTGGGTATGTGGACACCTGATTTAGAGCAAAGATGTTTGTGGAGAGCAGTGATGGGGAGAAAGTTGACCCCTCTGCCGCCCATGATACACAAACATTAATTCCAGGCAGATGGAGTTCCAAGTGTGAACCCCAAAACACATAACGAAGCTTTTAAAAGACAGAATAGGAGAACATTTTTATGCTCTTCAGATAGGGAGAGATTCTTGAGCAGGACTCAAGATCCAGTAACCATCAAGGAAAAGCTGGACAATTTGGCCGCATAAAAATTAAGTATTTCCATTCACCCAGAAACACCAGTAAAATAACAAACAGGCGAGAGAAGCAGTGGCAGAAAGCATTTGCAACACACATACCGGACTAAATGCTCACAGCTGAAATACACAAAGAACGCAAATTTCAAAGATGGTAAGTCCAGAGACAGAATGGGCCGGACACCTGAACGAGCCCATCCCAGAAGCACATCTCCAGCTGGCCAGTTAACATCAAAAATGTCACCTGGGAGGCACGTTTAAAACCCAAGGAGCGAGCAGGGGCACCCGCGTGGTTACACTTCTGCCTTCGGCTCAGGTCACGATCTCCAGGTCCTGGGATCGAGCCGCATGTCGGGCTCCCTGCTCAGCAGGGAGCCTGCCCCTGCCTCTCCCTCTGCCCCTCCCCCTGCTTGTGTTCTCTCTAATGAATAAAATCTTTAAAAATTAAAATAAATAAATAAATAATACCCAACGAGCTATCAGTGCAAACTCAGCAATGGAGCTAGCTAGAAATGCGGGGACTGGCGAGAATGTACAGCCAGGGAGACTCCTGTGATGCCCTTTGCCCTGAAGCAATGGGCAAGTGACAGAGTTTTCTAGGAAATTTAAAGATGCACATAGTCCGTGACCAGGGACTTCATTCCTAGGTATATATACCACTGAATGTGCACGGATGACCCAGGACCCAGATGCGCTTCAACAGCAAAACAGATGAATGATTCTTGGTATCCAGCATTGAAAACAATGTATCACAGCTGCGTGCAACACTATGGCTTAATCTTGAAAATATAATGTTGGGTCAAACAGAAAACTGGGTACTCTATCATTTCGTTTGCATAAATACTGAGGAAATGCAAAACTTGACTGTATTATTTGAGGACAACCACCACCTCCTAGTCGAGGATGGCAAATGATAAGGCCAGAATAAGCCTGAAGGTCAGGATCACGGTTATCTACGGGAAGGACGGCGGCTGGGAGTGAGGGGTGGGGGGAGAGGTGCTGACGGCGACCCTGAGAGGGACAGGCGAGGTGGAAGTCTGTGCACGGAGAGGGGTGGGCTCAAGTACCCAGGCAGCTCATCCAACAGAACAAGTGTCCGGGGCAGGAGCTGATAGATGGGGTTTCCTGTCCGGTTCCTTCCCCAGAGAGCACGCCCACCAGGTCCCCCAGCCCTGTCTGCTGAGGTGCTAAGAGCTCAGTGTCTGGGAACTGTAGGGGTCTGCACAGGGAAATTGTGGGACACGGAGATCCCTAACCTCCGTGCTCCTTCTGGAGTCCAAGCAAGGGGCTGGAGCTCTCACCCGGAACTGCAGAGACCAACCCCAGAACGGGAACACAGAAAAGAGCATCATCTGTGTGGGAGGGGGAAAGGGGACCGAACTGGGCAACGAGTGTCTCCAAGCACTCACATGGAAACAGCACGGGAATGCTGAGCACAGCTCCTCGGGAAGGCAGGCTGGGAAGGGGCCTGCTCTGGGAGATCCAAGGTCTGCTATGCAAAATTTGCCAGTAGATCTGAAAGGATGAAACTGAGGAATGTGGTAGATCCCAGCTGTTCTCAGCTTCCCGGGAAGCAGTGGGGTCTGAGCCCAGCACTTGTCCTTCACAGTAGACCAGGGTGGGGGGGGGGACGGGGGGGGGGTCCAGAGTTTAGGCCCCGACGGTCAGAATCCTCACTTTGCAGACTGATTGAAGCAAAGTCCTGTGCTGCAGGAACAGCTTACATCACTGACATTCTGAGCACTGAAATGAACTTATTTGAACATTGCCAAGAACCGCATGAAAATATGGCAACGTTTAATGATAAAGTTTATGGGTTTGGAGCCAAAGTGTCGACTTCGGAGAAGGGAAGTCAAAAACGGCTCACCCGCGATGTTCGGCGGGGGTGATCGTCTGAATCCTAAAGAAGAATGATGGGGCTGGAGAGAAGCATCTGTGGATGATGAGGAAAATGTTGTCGTTATTTTGAAATATTTGATATAAAAAGTTCAATTAGATTCAAAATCCATTTGCATGATCACAAAAGAAATTCCAACATTGTATTTGTCAACGAAAGATGACAATGTGTGGTTCGATCGGATGCAGGGGCGTGGGGCTGGCGTTCAACTGGAGAGGCGGGGGTGCCCTGGCTGGAGGCAGAGGGGAACCCTGTCACTGAGCGGCCACCGACCACCTCGGGCCAAGTGTGTGGCCACTGGCTGGGGTCCTATCGGTGGAGATATCAGCTCTCAGTAGCCGGAGGACGTCAACTCTGGTGCTGCCTGAGCCCATTTCAGAGACGAGCCTGACAGTAAGAAGGTCACGTGGCTCAGCGTCTGATTTTACATTTTTGAAATGGTTTAATTTTGAAGTTTTACGTAAATTTAGCATTCAATGTCTTTCCTGCTACTTTGCATTTTTTTCTTAAAATTATATAATATGAAAACATGGGCATGTTCACTACGCCCCACATTTGCAGCCCCGAATCGCCCATGGCGTGCCCCCTGCACAGCGCACCGGAGACTGTTCCGTCTGCTGGGACGAGAGCAGGACTCAGAGAGCTTTCCTCCCCGGCCCAGGTCAGCAAGGTGGGTGCGGACACCCAGAGCCGGGCATGAATCCCACTCCAGCAGCACCATGTCCACAAGCACCTGGCCTCCCTGAGCTTCAGTCCCCTCATCTGTAAAATGGGCCAGAAAATGTAAGAACGTTTTTGTCAACGTTAAACAGGCAAATCCTGACCCAAAGGACAGCTCAGTCTGTCTGAAGCCCCGTGGCCAAAGGGGAGCAGAGCGCCCGAAAAGGCGGACCACTGGCTGGGGCAGCCCCCTGGGTGACCGGACCCTCCTGCGGCGCCAGCTGAGACCCCCGGTGCAGCCCCCAACCTGGGGCTCTGCATGCCACCCCGGAGGTGGGGTCAGGCCGAATGCGCCAGGCGCGCTCACAGTCCGTGCACTGCTGTGCCGTGGGGGACAGGACGCCCACGGCCCCTGGCCTGCCCGGTCGTGGCCGGCCCTGAGCCAAGGGCCCCTCTCCTCCGGGAGCCCGCAGCACAGGCACAGTCCCTGCGAAGCACCCTGCTACCAGCACCGTGGCTCGCGCGGACATTCGAGATACGGTGGGGCCGGCTGCTCGGGGGGAGAGGGCCACGGGCTGCAGGGGCCTCGCCCTCCACCAGCTCTCCCTGCTCCAGCCGCAGGCGGCCCCACCGAGCCTGGGCCACGCCGCGGGGAGCGCCGGGGTCCCTGCCACCCCCGTGGCACCTGCGGGCCTGACCCCGCGCTCTGGTTGGGAGCACGGCCCTTCAGGACTGTGCCGTTCCCCCCAGCACCCCCTCCCCGCCGGGGCGGGCACCCCCCCAGGCAATGCAGGGAGAGGGGCCATCAGGGAGGACGGGCCAGGGTGTGTCCCAGTGAGCCACACCCCACAGCCAGAGGACAGCCGTCTGCCACTCCGCGTGTGGCCCCTGAGGGGAGGGGGCGGGGCCTCAGGGGTCAGAGGGCACCTAGGCGGCCGAGAGAGCTGCGTCCAACCAGGTGCTGGAAGACACACGCACACACACGCACACGCACACACACACACACCGCACACCACACATGCATGCACAGGCACGCATACACAACACACACAATACAGAACCCCGCACACACACGTACAACACACACACACAGACACACACACACCCCGCACACCACACATGCACTCACAGGTACACATACACACAACACACACTATACAGAACCCCGCACGCACACGACACCCGCTCACATTTCACTGACCCATCCTGGTCAGTGGCCTGGCTTGAAAGGTGAGTGCCCTGTAGCGCACGCCCCCATGGAAAGCACCAGAAACACTGCTGGGCGGCACAGGTAACCCTGCGAGTGGACAAGGAGAGCTCACCCCGGAGAGAGGCAGGCAGTCCTGCCTCCTCCTTCCAGAGCCTCAGTGTGCCCGGTGCATGGGAGCCGGACAGGCATCGCCTCAGTGGCCGCACACGCTGGACCCTCGTGTGCAGATTCCCTTCTGGGGTCCTGGGAGGATGTGGGGTGCCGTGACCTCAGTCAGGGCCTGGGCAGGGGCTGACTACATGGGAACATTCCTGGCCCCCCCGCCAGATGACTACACCTCGGTCTCCCTCCCTGGGTGCTCAGGGCCAGGCATGGGCCCTGATGCTCTCACCACTGGCTGAGAATCTTAATTACTGAGTTTGGGCACCCCCTAAATCACATGCCTGCACACATCTTAATAATTTGGGGGGCCACGTCATCGAGGAGACCCACTGCCTGCTCAGGCCCCCAGATGCCACCCTGTCTTTTTCTCAGACTCCATGTTGGCACAGCTTGCCAAGTAGATACACTGGCCGTGTTACGGGGCAAAACCTCATGGGGGCAACAGTGGGGGTCCTGCTGTGGGGGAAGGTTCTAGCTCTTGATGACCTCAAGCCAAGCCCAAGGTGACTACAAGGTGACTGCCTTACTTGCTCCAGACATTTGCCCAGCCCTGAAAGAGCCATCTGCCCACTAAGGCCTCCCACAGACTTGCCCCTGTCTGGCCTGGCTCCTCCTATCCCAGGCCTGCCCCACACCCTACCCAGAGGTAGACACTGCAGGACGGGGCAGGAAAGGAAGTGGCAGCTGGCAGGTGGCAGATGACCTCACCAACTTAGACAAGTTAGTACAAGGGAGGCAAGTCCCAAGTTATAGAGAAAGTCCAGAGGGTTCCTCCAGGCTTTTAGTACCTGACTTATAGTAGACACTAGTATGTACAGGGTGGATGGAGGGTGGGTGAATGGATGGAGGGTGGATGGATGGATGGAAGATGGATGGAAGGATGGGTGGATAGCTGGATGGATAATATATGGATGGATGAGTGGATGATGGACAGATAAAGGGAGGGAGGGATGGATGATGGATGGATGGATGGATGGATGGATGATGAATAGATGGATGATGGATGGATGGATACATACATACATGATGGATGGGTGGATGGATGATCATAGATGGATGGATGGATGGATGGATGGATGGATGGATGGATGGATGGATGGAAGGGTGATAGATGGATAGATAGATGGATGGATGGATGGATGGATGGATGATGGATGGATGGATGGATTGTTGGGTGATGGATGGACTGTTGGGTGATGAGTGGATTGTTGGGTGATGGATGAATGGATGATGGATAGATGGATGGGTGGGTGGGTGAGTGGATGGGTGGGTGGACAGATGAATGAGGGGATAGAAGGCTTTGCATGCACCTTCTGCCATGATTGCCCTCTCCATGAGGCTGACACAGCAGACATCCCTGAAGCTGGGAGACCTCATTAGGCCCATTTGGGAAGCTGCCAGAGCTGGGATTTGACTGGGGCCTGCAAGGCCCATAGGATGGTGACAAAGGTCCCAGAAGATGACGGACGGGAGGTGGTCTCCTCCTGGTTGTAATGCATGACCAGCCAGCAGTAACCTGAATCCATCGGGCCCTGAGCCAGAGCACCGGCAGCATCTCACAGAAATGTGTTTCTCCGCAGACAGCATGATAACTAACCCAGTTTAATTAATAGCAGTGGAGTCGAGGTGCCCGGGAAGTGGGGCTGGATCAGCACTCCCTGCAGGGGTGCAGCAGCCCCGGGCTCCAGGTCTCGGGCTTCTGCTTTGTTTGTTTGTGTTTCTGCTGCTCATCATGACTCACAACCAAGGGAAGGGGGGGCACACCCACCACGGCCACGACAGTCACCACTGGTCCACAGGCCCAGGCGCTTTCAGAGGTGCGGAGGCCCTCAGAGCTGCAGGGGCCCCAGAACGTCCACCCCACCATCACAGATGGGACCCCAGCCCAGGGACAGGCGGTCACTGGCAGATCCCCAGGGTGTCCAACTCTCTTCCCACCGCACCGTCGAACCCCCATGCCTCAGGCTGCACAAAGGATGGAGCTTCGGCTCCAGTCCCAGCTCAGCCCCTCCCAGCTCCGGCCTCCGGCTGTGCCTCAGCTCTTGGCAGCAAACATCACTGCATTAGTCAGCTTGGGCTCTGTAACAGATATCATGGCCTGGGCTGCTCAGACATCAGGTGTTTGTTCTCACGGTTCTGGGGCTGGAGTCGGCGACCCAGGCGTGGGCAGGGCTGGTTCCTCCCGCGACCTCCCCTCGACATGCAGACAGCCAACTTCTCCCTGCGTCCCCACACAGCCGTCCCTCTGCCTGCCTCTGCCCTAATCCCCTCTGCTTATAGGGACACTGGTCACACTGGGTGAGGGCTCACCCCACTGGCCCCATTTAAACTACCTCCGTAAAGGCCCTCTCTCCTGGTGTGGTCACGTTCTGAAGCATTGAGTGTTGCAACTCCAACATATGGATTTGGGGGCACAACACAGCCCCTAACACTCACAGCCATAACATCCTCAGCTTGCTCACCTGCAGAATGGGCACATTGATGAGTCCCTTTTTTAGGGTTATGGTAGGGATCGGGGAGGTTTTAGGTACAGAGCCCCTCTCACCGTGCTGGCTGGCACAGGGCTCCATACAGGCTCACCTTCCTCCTTTACTTAAGTAGGAAAAGACCGCCCATAGGCACAGAGCTGCGGGAAGGCAGCTCCTCCATCTGCAAGAGAATCGTCCAAGACAGACTCCCATGTCTTGCACCAGCCCCGTCTCACGGCTCCAGGGATAAGAAGGCGGCAGGTGAAGGGCCCCTACTGGATGCCCGTCCTCCCAGGTCCTTTGCTTCCGTCGGGGCCTACGGGAACCCACTGACAGGCACCTGCTTCTCTAACCCGGACGGGTCCCCAGATGTCCTGTCCAATAGTGATAACAGCCTCATCTACTCTTTGTGGGCCTTTTACTCTGGTTTAAGAACTTGCTAGGTTCTTATTTCATCCCACAACAACTAGTGAATTACTGGGCATTATTATGAACCCCACTCTTCAGATGAAGAAATGGAAGCACAGAGAGGTCAACCGCTTGCCCAAAGTCACACAGCAAAGACGGGGCCCAATCTAAGCTTGATGCCCGCTCAGCCATGCTGCCCATCAGCTTGGCACAGCGGGGTTAATTTTTATGACAAATATTAAAAATAACAACATTATGATCTGCTAAAGCAGAGGTGTTTCTTGTTTAATTACACTCCAACCAAGCCCAGGGCTCCTCTGTGCTGAGGTCCAAGCTGGGCATTCCCACACATAGGAGGGGAGAGGCCAGGGCCGGGCCAGAGGAAACGTGACCCCAAGCTGGCTCTGCTCCGAGGTGTGACCAACACCTCCCTGTGCTAGAGACAGGGCTAGGCGCTGGGGGCTCGGGGACCAGAGGCGACTATGCACCAGGGACCTGCCTTGGGGGCTCTGTGGGCAGGAGGACAGAGGAGAGCATCTATTGATGTCATAGGCCTGTGTGACCAGGTCCAGCATGGAGGGGCTGCGAGGAACCCACAGGAGAGCTGCGGCAATCCCCCTGTGGGCTGCAGGTCAGTGGTCCTCCAGCTGCTGGCAGGGGTGTGGGACAGAGGGTCCTCAGCCCCACCACTGCCTTTTGGAGGCCAACTGAGCGATGTGTTATTTCAAATGTGCATATCCACTTCCAAGAACTGACCCCGGAGAGACTCGCAAGGATTTGCGTAAAAACATACCAAGAAGACAGCGGTGCCAGCGATTCCCTGCAAGACCGAAGCAGGGTGACAATTGAAAGGACACGGGGCGCGAGGCCACCGCCCCTGACACGGGGCTGCAGACAACGTCTGCGGCAGGAGGAAAGTTTAGAAAATGCTAGCCAGTGAAAAACGTAGCCTCAAAGGGTCTGTGTCAAGTTCCCGACACAGGTGCGTACTTCCCGTTGCACACCACCCACCACGTGAGACTCGCTCCCACGCGCTGAAAATGAAGGGACTTCTTGTTGGGCTGCTCTCTGTGTTTTCCAAGTGTCCTATAATGAGCACGTGTTACTTACACAACCTAACGGGTATTTTAAGAAATCAGTAGACCCGGGGAGGTAAGAGGTTCAGCTCCCCCAGGCTCAGGCCCTGCATGCAGGAAGGTGTGAGCAGCTCGCGGAACAAGGAGACAGCACCACACACAAGCCTGAGGGGAGGGGAGGCTGTCCTCGCCCTCGCTGAGCACACAGAGTAGCTGGACATGGACTCGGAGAAAAATGACCACCGTACAATGTGGCGCAGGCCAGATGGTGGAGCACGCCAGGAGACAGACACCCTGCCCAGACCCTGGTGGGGGAAGGAAGGCTTCCTGGAGGAAGCGAATACCATGACAGATAGAAAGAATAAACAATTGTAGCCAAGTGTATCAGTCATCTTTTGCTGCATAACAAATGGCTCTGAAACCCCAACCCTTCTCAGCAGAGGCACGTACTCTCCTGCTCCGGGGTCCACAGGTCACCTGCAGATGGGCTGACCAGGCTGGGCCGGGGTGACGGTCCCGGTGCGGTCAGCGGGCTGGGCTCCCCCATGCAGGCTGGGTCCAGGCCTGTTCCTCCAGGCACCTGGCCATGAGGCCAAGAGCTCAGAGCAAGTCCACCCACACAGATGCACATCCTATCTGCTGGCCTGCCGTCCCCAGGGTGGGAGAAGAGGGAGGGACTAGGAAGAACATTCCAGAGTGTTCCGGGCACCAGGACCAGCAAGGGTCAAAGCCCAAGACCAGAGAAAGCACAGGGGGGTGAGGTCCAGAGTGTGACAGAGCGAGAAAGTGGCCTCGAGAGGGCAGGAGGAGCCAGACCACACCTGCCCCCAATGCCAGGTCCTGCAGCCCTCAGCTTCTCTTCCAAGAGCAGGCAAGCCAGGCGGGAGCAGGGTTTAGAAGCAAAGAGTTGAGTGAAGAGAACTGTCTGTGGGAACCCAGGCCCCCAGCGCCATCTCTAGCCGATCAAAAGCACCATCAGCACCCCTGCTCTGTCCCAGGGTGGCCTGGGGGGGTCACTCTTTGAGACCCAGTTTTCCCGGCTGTGCTACAAGGTCTCGGGAAAGGAAGGCTTCTGAACACATGAGAGACCAGGCGTAAAGCACCTTCTCCAATGTGTCAGATGCCTGCTGGACGGACCCCCGTTGACAACATTAGTATGGGCACACACATGCACGGCCTCTTCACAGCAAATTCCCAGCCCTCCCCACTTCCACCATCAAGGCGGAGTGCAAGCCGGCAATTAACTCCCCAAGCCTCTGGTGGAAACCAGTCTTCCTTGATTCTTGTCAAATTCCTTTAATTATGAATTTGCAATTGGCCTGCTCCTAAACTCATCTGAGATATGAGGCAGATTGCCTTCTGCCCTAATAGGTTAAAAAAAATTTTTTTAATGAACCTTGAATTTCAGCAAAGAAATGAACTTTATAAAACGCACTACTGCTTAGAGACAAGAGTCCCACCTCCTCCGAGAAGCCTTCCCTGACCAAGCTCATCCCCGTGTCCCTTCCCTGGGCTCTGAGAGAACCTACTGCCTCATCACCAGCCCAGTGTCCCAGCCCTGGACCCAGCAGCTTCTCCTGGAAAACGTGGAGTCTGTCTTTCCCCTTAAACATGACAGGCACTGGGACTTGCTTTAGCCAAAAAAAAAATCCAACAGTGACGTCATCACACTCTCAGTCCGGCCTTGGGGGGCCTCGCACATCTCCGCTCCCTGCCCAGCGGCTGTGCAGACGGCTGGACCAGCCTGCTTGGGAACAAGGGACCAGATGGAGCAGGAGCCCGCTGTGGTGGGGAGCCTGACCTCAGCCGGCCCGCCCTCCGACCCCCGATGCATGACCTCTGAGAGCTAACTGATCCAGCAGCCCGAAGCCTGCTTTCTCCGCTGTGAAATGCGGCTGCTGATGCCCACCCCAGCCCAGAACAGCCCCCGAGTGCTTAGAACTCAGTCGCTGAACCCCTCCCCCGCCCTCCTCGAGCTCATCCTGAGATCAGAGCGTTTAGTGAGCTGGGGGTCTCCAGCCCAGGCTGGCCTCACCAGCCCCACTCCGAGGGGACACAAGGGAGAGCTTCCCAAAGCACGCAGCTGGCCATGATGCCGCACCAGCCATAAGTTACCCCCGGGCACCCGGGGCCACCGGTGAGGCCCCCCCGATCGGCCCTGGTGCCCCTCACCCTTTCCCTCAGCCTGGAATGCACTCCCCCCAACCCTCCAGCTCCAGACACACCCCTGTTCCAGCCTCAGGATCCACCCGGCCTGATGGCCCTTGGCCGCAGTCAGCCCCCATCACCCCCAGGGGCGGCGGTGCCAGTCAGTGGTCTGGGCACAGGGGCGTCGGCCTAGGCAGAACGCTGCCTCTGCCGTGACCAACCTGGTGACCCAGGGCCATCCCCTAGCCTCTCCGTGCCTCAGTGTCCCCGTCTCTAACACAGACGTGGTTTGGGGGCCTTCCCCATCACCAGAGGTGGGTCACGAATGGGCAGCACAGACCCCGAGACTGGGTCCCTCCCAAACCCACCGCTTACACTTGGGACCTGAGGGAACGAGAGTCCGGTGCTGGCCTTTTGGCCAAAGGACTGTGTCTGGGAAGATTCGAGAACCCGCGCCACCAGGCGCTCGGCCCCATCGACCGGCCCCGGTGGGCCGTCCACTTCACTCTGCAGAGCCTGGGCCTCTCCCTGTCCTTGCAAGGTAATTAGTCCGAGGCCCTACCATCCCCGCCTTTGAAATTCATGCCGAGCTCTGGGAACCTGCTGGGCTTCATTTCGAAGGCCCTGCTCCCGCATCTGCCGGCTGCACCCACACCGAGCGCGGAGCCCTGGCCGGCCGACGGATCGGCCTCCGCCTCCCTGGCATTTGCACAATGGGAGGCAGTCTGCGTGTCTGTGACTGCTGATTTCGCCCTTCCTTCAATTTGCAGCAAGCGCTGGCTCCCCGGTGAAGGCAGGCACGGGGAGATTAATTGGCAAAGCCAGACGAGGTCCGTTCTGCCCCCGAAGTGGGCGAGAGGCCGAGGAGAAATCGCCGTTAATTGGCTACGTGTGACCCCCTCCTTTTGTTTCCTATTTAATTCTAACTTTTCACATTTGAAGCCCCATCAATATTAATTATCGCCGCCTCTCTCTGGGTCTCCTCTCTCCCAGGAAGGGCAGGTCCATCCCTCAGAGACGGGGGACAGTGCTGCGGGGGGTGGTGGCCGAGAGCCGCCTCGGACGGTCTGCGTCCGCAAGTCCAGCCCCGGCCCCTGGTCCCAGGGAAGCTGAGGCCTGGAGAGATAGTGCCTGACGTGGGGCTCGCAGCCTCCACGCCCGCCGAGGACGGGACCCGGGTTCTGGCCGATGCCTCGCGCCGGCATTGGATGATGGAGGCCCCGTGGAGGGAGGCCCAAAGCCTCTCCCGTCCCTCAGGAGCGCGGGAAGGACCCCTCTGGGCATTCCTGAGGGACAGTAACTCTTGCCACCGAAGGCACCGGGCCTGTCACGTTGCCCTTTCAGGGCAGAGGCACTGAAATGACCCGTCCTGAGACCGGGTCTGGGCGGGGGTCTCGGGAGCCCAGCTGTGACCTCCCAGGACTCCCCAGCGGGAGCAGCGCCAGGACCCCCCACCCCACCTGCCGACCCTCTGGCCGCGACTGGAACCCAGCTTGTGGTGACAAGGCACCAACATTAGAGCGCACAGGGCAAGGCCAGTGCTGATGCCCGGCGCGGCGACAGGGCCTCGGAGCCCGATGTGGAGGCTTCGTGTCCCCCAGTCTGTAACGTGCACCGGAGCGCCCCGTGTCCAGGTGCCAGGCGCTTCTGGCCTCGTGAGGGCCGGTTCCAGTGGCCAGGGGACAGTCCCTGGAGGATGTGGGAGTCCCAGCACAGAACGAGTCTGGAGAGCTGGGGCCGGGGCCGAGCAGCCCCCTGGGGACGAGGGCACAGGCCGTCAGAGCTGCTCCACCGTCTCCCCAGGTACCCGCGGCCCGACACGAGCCCCAGCCTGGCGCCAGCACCCGGGATTCAGCAGGGAATGAACTCAAGGACAAAGCCCCTCCACGTCCTCCACGCTGGCGCCCAAACACTCCAGGTGCGAGGTGCCGGCCGAGAGGACCCAGCGGGCCGAGCTTCGAGCTCCCGCTCACCCGGGCCTCAGGCCAGCGGCTCTGGCATCAGAGCGTCTCCCCGATGGGACACAGCCCTGGAGCCTGGAGCCTCAACACACAGCCTGCCGCTGGGGCCTTCCTTCCCGACAGGCCCCACGCACACCTGCCTCAACTTTCGAGCCTTTTTCCAGAAGCTTCCATCTCCGGCTACAGAACATGGTCCTTTGAGCCGCCTGCTCTAATTGCAGACAGCGATTACTCCCACAGTTTCAGGGCCAACAGCTGGGCTAAGTGGCCGTCCCCAAAACCCATTTCCTGCCTGGCTGGGTACAGAATGTTCTTTCCCTCTAAGTAAAATAAACAGGTCTGAACTCATCGGACTTTTCTATTTGCCGTCCACTAAAGCCTCCTGGCTCCTGGGTTTTTATACAACTGAGATTTATAGTATCTATTCTCACCAGTGCAGAGTCCCCAGATAATGTTAATAGATGGCTAGTTTTGCCAATAAATCCCTCCAGCAGCGGAGAGAAATATCTATTTCAGATGAGTTCTCCAGAGCTAAATCCACATTCCGAGTGGTGGAGGGCACTTAAGCCGAAAGGGCCCCACTCCACAGACAAGGGCACGGCGGCGGGCACGGCCCGGCCCCCACCTCTGCAGCCCCGTCCCCGGAGAGACCGCAGGCTCCAGC
>LNAC01000700.1:766920-800390 GCA_002007465.1 Ailurus styani | reverse complement strand
CAGGCTCCAGCCCCCCGCCCCCACCCCACCCCCCAGTGCTGCTGACACCGGGCCCCTCGGTCACTCCAGCTTCTCCCTTCAAAGACAGAGACTGGCGATTGGCCAAGGTATTTGAAAGGCTCCCCCTCTCCATGGGGTCCCGGCCCTCCGTGGGGGGACACGGCCGGCCTTCCCTAGGCCCCCGCCCGTCGTCTTCACGCATCAGACCCACGCCAAACGGGGCTCTGGGCCTTGGACACGTCCAGAAGCCACAGGGCCACCTGCTCTCCCCTGTGCCAGGGATCCTCTCTGTGGCACCCCAAGTCCCTGCTGGAGTCGTCCTGGGATCTTGAGACCCAACACAGATGCCACTGTCGCCAGACCATCTCCTGGGTCATCTGGTCGGCCAAGTGCCCGCCGCACACAGCGCGCGGTCCCCGTGCCAGAAGGAGGGGGCCTAGCCTCCCTCAGGGGCCCAGCTTGGTCCGTGTGCTTTCTCTTCCCCGGGGCTCGGCTCATCCAGGCCCCGGAGTCAGGACCCACATCATGGTCCCAGCGGGGGACTGTCCGTGTTCGGCCTCTCTGCCCGACCCCCTCCAGGGACACCGGGGAGCCCAGGAGACGGGGCAGGGACAGGAGCAGGCAACCTCCATCTAGCATTTGAGAAAAAAATCGCGTGCTTCAAAACCCTTTAGTCCACATGACCTCAAATACAGAGGAAGGGAAACGCCCGGGGAAACCATAAAAGCGAACGCGTGTGTGCGTGGAGCACAGCTCCGGGCTGGGCACGGCACCCGTGCAGTCACGCGTGGGTCCAGGGACCCTCGGAGGCCATCCCGCACGTGACCACATGGACGGCCAGGGGCCGAGGTCGTCGGGGCTGAGAGGACAGTGGGCCTGGCGCCCAGGCACCGGGCGAGCGCAGGAATCCGCCGAGCCCCCCACGGCTCCTCCTGAGACACATGTGGCTAGGGGTGGGTTTCCCTCCAGGAGCACACAGCCGGGGGGATCTTTGCAGGCGACACCCGAATTTGCGAGCCAGCTGCCTTGGACAAGCGGTCTAACTCCTCCGAGCCTTACTTTTCTGGCCTGAAATTTGGGGCAATAACGGTGATACGTTCCTCGTGGCTTTTAGGAGAAGTCACACAAGGCCACACGGTGCTCAGGGTCCTTCCGTGTGACCCAGGCGCCCCACGGCCCGTGAGCCAACACTGCCAACCTTTGGCCCTGCCCAGACCTGTCTGAGGAGCTCATCATAGCCTCAGTGATCGGGAAACGACTTCTTAAAGAATCAAGCTTTCTGGTCAAGTCTGGAGAGAAAGAGGGGCACCGATGCGCTGTTCTGGATTAGTAACAGTAAGTAAGGAAATGCCCGCAGCCTGGGGGAGTTGGACTGCTCCATCACACCCCTCCTGTTCACGCAGGGAGCACCGGGAACGCCAGAGTGGGGCCCCCAGGCCTCTCCCCCAGGCCCCTCTCCTGCGCGGACGCCACCCACCCAGGCGCCTGGGGAAGGTGCCACCAGCAGGCACGTGCGGAGCCGCCCTCGCAGCTCAGACCGGGCTCCTGCCCGCAGCGTGACGGCTGGGACACCTTCGGATGGAGGGAGGCCGGACAGAGCCGAGCATCTGGCTCCGGGCAGATCACACAAACCCACGTCCCCGTGGCCAACCCCCTGAGGACCATCGTCTCTGGAGGGCGAGGCCAAGGGCTTCTGCTGCCCCTGCCGCTCGGCCTGCGCGGGTCATGGCTGGGGTCGTGCACAGAGGGGCCCACCTCACCGCTTACGGCGACGCTTGGGTAAGACCACGTGCATGTGGCCGTGGTCATTCCCACGGGAGCGTGGGTGGACAAACCGCCCCCCCGGGAGTCAGGGGATGACCCTTCCAGGACCAGGGGTGCATTCCAGCCCCCTGGGGACCAGCCACGGGACCTTGCCCAGGATGGCTCACCCTGCCCCACGCGCTCCTGGGTCCTGGGAAGGGGATGGGGTCCAAGCACAGATGAGTCCACAGCCGGAAGCTCCGGGGGCTCCCAGGACCCGCAGACCTCCGCCCCTGCTGAGATCCTTCCTGTTCTGGCCACTGCTGTGCACCCACCCCGTCCGTCCTCGGCTCCCGACCCGCTGCGTAAAACCCCACGGGGCGCGCCTGCAGGCCGGGACGCGGCGGATGCGGCTTCGCCTCCGGGAGCGCCGCTGCCCACATCTGTGCCTGAGGAAAACTGCCCTCTGTCTCAGGCCTGTGTCCAGGGCCACCTGAGCCCGCATGGCAGAGACGGGAGCGCCTCCCGGGATCCGCCCCCGACCGCCCCCAGCCTGCAGGATGCAGGAAGCCGGGGCGCTGCTGTCCTGGCCTGTCCTGGGACACTGGCAGGTGTTCCCCGTGGGAACAGGGAGCCTGGGGCCCCAGATGGAGAGCTCAACATCTGGTCTCCACCTAGATGGACTTGTCCCCTTGTGAGCATCCCCGGGTCACCACCCGTTGGCTGGTCCTGGTCACTGTCCTTAGACCGTCTGATCCCCCACAGGCCACTGACCTCTCCCCTGGTCAGGGTCAGCTGTGGAGGCCCCGAGGTCTGGAAAGACCACCGATCCCAGAAAACCTGGCACCTTCCCCAGCAGAGCTTGTCCTCTGATGGGGGAGCTGCCCGTGGAGGCAAGTGCTCCCACGATGACTCATCCGTGGGCCTTCCGACGCCCAAGACAAGCCCTCCAGCTGTGACGCACCTACGGCACGTGTGGGTGGGGGCCGCCCACCAAGCACCGTTCGTTCCTCTCCCCTCCTCCTCTGCCCACCAGTCATCCCCAAAATGCCGCCAGAACTGCTGTGGGCCAGACGGCAGGGGCGCTGCAGAAACAGACCAGGCCGTGGGGCCCAGGTGATGCTGTGCTCCCCGCCAGCCTGCCCTGCTCTCTGACACGTCTTAACACCCAGGCGCCGAGGATAAACTGAGTCCTGCCCACATCTGCCGCCGCACGGAGGCCACACCTACAGGCTGCCTTCTCCTCGGGACAAACGTCCTGAAATAAGGGCGAGCGGGTTCAGCTCTGTTACGTGGTTCTGTTTACCCTCGAGCGTGTTGTGCCGCTCCGCAGAGCAGGGTACACCCCTCAGGGTCCAGGCTTTGCTTGGGTCACGGGGGACCCCGGCCCAGCCCACCCCACGGATGTGAGCAGAGGGCCTCCTGTGCCCAGCAGGTGCTCGGTCTGCGCTGAATGATTAACAGATGAATTCCTCATCTGCTCATCATTCATTCACTCCACACCACTGCCAACCGTTCCCTCGGAGCCGGGGCCCAAGCCAGCCCCAGGGACTCACAGACTGACGAGACAAGACTCGGTCCTGGTCACGGGTCTGGTTTGGGGTGAAGGGACCATGACAGGTGTGGTCAGAGCCCAGCACTGGTCCCAGAGGGAATGTGCTGTCTCCCACCTGCCAGGTGGTCAAGGTGGGTGAGCCTTCCAGGGTGGGGTGGGGGTGGGGAAGCGTCCAGCTCCCAATTCCTCCCTGAGCAGGAGACCATCATTCCTTCCAGAAGCCCCCCTAAGCAGAGGGACCCCAATTCCACCCCACAGTGTCCAGGCAGAGTGAGGGGAGGTGTTACTGGACTGACCAGTCCGGGGACTGTCCGGGATCACAAGGTTCAACACCCACAACCAAGGACACCCCCGCCAGGCAGACTCACGAATAGAAGATTCTAGAGGCTGTCATTCAGGGTGTGCGGAGGGCCCGAGCCAGGCCTGGGCTTTGCCGGGAGGACAGCCCAGCCAAGGTGGCGGGGACACGGCTGTGGGACGCCAGGCTGGCGCGCTCTCAGGAGCCCCAGATGAGTGTGAGATGTGTGACGCCCAGGAGGAGAAGTTTGCCTCATTTGCCTGGATTCCAACAGCACAAAGAGCAAGAGGGTCTTTGCAGATGGCGGCTTGTGTCCCCCTTTTGTCTGTATATCCATCTTGGCTTCCTCACTGCAGGACGGAGGGAAGCCCAGACCGGGACAGAGGCTTCCACCCCATGATGGGCGCGGGCAGGGCTGGGGCGGGACAAGGGGAGGCCCGTGGCTCCTGGCCCACTCCTCGCCCTCCTGGGAACTTGGGGACGTGGCCTTCCTTGCTGTGCCCCCATCCCCACCGCTGCTGACCTGACCGGGAGACAAAGGGAGCTTCTGACTGAGGGGGCCGGGGAGGGATTCCAGCCCTTCCCCGGAGGGTGGACGGGACCCCTAGTGAGGCCGGGCCCTTCCAGTGTTGACGGGGCGTCTGCTCACTCTTCATTCATTCATTCATTATCCCAAAGCACCTGCTGGCTCCTGGCCTCCTGCCAGGCGTGGTTCTGGTCATGGGGACCCCACAGTGAGCAACGCCAGCGAGATGTCTCTCCTGGTGAACTTACACGTGTCCCCAAACTGTCCCGAATTCCAGCCCTGGACAGAGCCACTGGACCAGAGTGCCCCCTCCCCTGCACTCGCAGACAGCCTGAGTCCACGCACAGCAAGGCTGGCAGCACGCCTGGTGGGCAGCAGCCCAAGCTGGCCGCAGGGGATCTTCGCCCTGAGACCTTGGCTTTGAGAAGCAGAACCAAGACCATGAGCAAGTGCTGTGCTCTGCAGCCGGGGAGCCGAGACGCCAGGGGGCCCAGAGACGGGAGGAAGCCATCTGTGGAGGGAGCTGCGGCCTGGGGGCTCTGCCACAGACCTCCACCCGTCGTCCCCTGTAGCGGCTCTGGGGGCCCCGGGCCCTCTACCTGTGATGTTTGATGCAGGTGCAGAGAAAGGTAGCCTGAGGCAGGAACCCATTCCCGCAGGACTCGGGAGCCCTGGGCTCCAGGGCCCTTCCTGCCTCACTGGCTCGAGGTCTCAGGCCCCACCTGGCAGAGGGAAGGTCAGCATCCTAGCTTGTCCAGGTCTTCTGGAGCTTTGGCGTTCTATGGTGGGAACCCTCAGCCCTCGCCTCGGTACCCGCCCGGCACGGCTACTCGCCCTCTCCCTCCCTCTGAGTCGTTCTTCCGTCCATCCCCCGGTCTTCAGCCCCGATGCCCAGGAGGCAGAGCCAAACATCCCACCCGGAGCCCCGGGGCCCAGCACACCACTCCATCCCACCTGGCCCTCCCTGGCTCCGCCCTCCACCAGGCAGCTCAGAATCCGGCAACCACGGCTCCGGCCCCAGAGGAGCGAGCCCGGCAGCCAGCTACCCAGACTGCAGGTTTTACGTCCTGTCCCTCCTCCGGAGCACAAAGGCTGCCTTGTCCTGTCCCTGTCCCCACACTGCTCCGAGTAGGGCCTTGGCACTCATCTACTCGCTAACCATCTTGCATTAGTTTCTCGCAGCTCTGGGTCGGAAGTCTGAAATGGGTCACGTGTGGGCAGAGCTGGGCTCCCTCTGCGGCCTCCAGGGGAAGCCCGATTTCTTGCCTTTCTCAGCCTCGACAGGCGCCCGTGCTCCTTGGCTCCTGGCCCCTTTCTTGGGCTTCAAAGTCAGCAATGACGGGTTAGCTGTCCCTCACACATCACGTCTCCTGGACCCTGAGCCCCTGCCTCCCTCTTTCACTTATAAGGACCCTTGTGGTGACACTGGGCCCACCAGTTACCCCGGATTACCTCCTCAGCTCAAGACCCTTAACTTAACCACATATAGGAAGTCCCGCTGGCCACGTTAGGTGACACATTCCCAGATTCTAGGAATTGGGGCACCAACATTTCTGGGGACCGTTATTGTTCACTGCATACAGCCCGGAACTACGTGCTGGACAGGGCGGGCCGGCCCCAGTGACAGGACCTCGTTCCACCCCAGGACACGGGGGTGTAGCGGAAAGGGGTTCCCGCCAACCCCCCTTTGCCTCTGCCTTGCCTCGGGCACCCCTTCCTCCTCTCTGGGCTTCCTCTCCTCTTCCTCCAGGTGGTAATATGGCTCCTGCGTGGCTGACCCTAGACAGGGACCCTAAGGTTCCTTGGATCCCACAGGTGAGCCCAGAATGGGTGTAATGGGATTATTATTGGATCATCTCTCCTTAGCCAACCCTACACCTGTCCGATGGAGTCCAAGCCCTAGAAAACCACACAGTGAGGACAAACCCCCACCCTTCCCTGACGCTCCCTTTTCAAGGAGAGGAGGGAAGCTTACTGCGTACACACCGCAGCTTCCCTGGGCCCCTGGTCATGCTCAGGAGAGCGGGGTCTGAGCCTGGCCTGGAGTGAGGGGCTCACCCCCGAGCCTGCCTTGCTGGACATCCCAGCTCTGTGACCTCCTCCGTCTGCAGGCGTGGGCTGGTTCAGAGACTGGGTGGGCTCTCCCAGCCCCTCCAGCGCCTCCGAGTCTGACCACAGGGTCCCTGCACGCAGGGCTTGTCCCAGACGGGCCGGGCCAGGCCTACCACCTGCCACTGCACATTCCAGACCTGAATTCCGGATGCAAGAGCCTGGCACTCCCCCCACCACCACCGTCTGGACCCGTTCCTCACAGAGGGCAGTGCCTGACTCCCAGAGACCCCCCCACCTCCACGGTGGGCACATCGGGCAGGGGAAGCAGGAGCGAGCTGCCCTCCGTCTGCCCACCGGCACCCCTGCCCGCTGTGTCTGGGGTCCTCAGAATCCCTGCCCGTCGGGCTCGGGACCCTAGCAGCACGTGCTGGATGGATGCCTAGCGACACAGGCTCCTAACGCCCTTTCAGAACCGAGGCTCCAGGAAGCGGAGAGACCTTGACCCAGAGACCTTGGCCAGCACGGACTGGGGGCAGACGGGCTCGTGGCATCAAAACTCTCCCTCTGGAACGTCGTGGGCATCCGGGGAGGTGAGCGGCGCGGCGCTCGGGGGTGCAGGCTCTGGGGTCGGGCTGCTGGGGATCCAAGACCCCTTCAGTGACACAAAGACTGGAGAAACCCTCGCACCTCCCAGTAGGGCCACGACACAGCCCCCGAACAGATGAGCCTCAGCTCTGCACGGGTCTGGGAGGTCTCCCGGGTACGTGGTTGCCGCAGAACATTCCGTGGTTTCTAACTGCTCACGGCCCTCCCCTGAGAGAATGACCAGCCCCTGCCTGTTGTCGGCCACTTGAAGAACCGCCCGGGAGAGCGCGCGCCCACCTGGGGACATCAGACCTGCCTGCGCCACCACGAGGAGACCCGTCCCCATGCCTGGCAGGCACCCCGCCTCTGATCTGGAGAGCCCCCGTGATCTGGGCTGAGCCCAGGGACAGGCTGGCACGCGGTGTCCCGGCACGGGCCGCCTCTGGACGGTGTCCCAGAACCAGGAACAGTGACCGCAGCCTCGGGGGCAGGAGCGGGGCCGGGGACAGTGCGGGGGAGGTGGGTGGAAAGTCCCCACACTTCCCGAGCCACCCCGAGTTCCTGCCTTACGAGGACAAGCCGCCATTCTAAACACCTGTCTGAAGACGGGGACGGTGACCCAGGGGGTGGGGGGGGGACAGTCCCAACTCACACAGCGGCAGCGAGACCCGGATGACCAGCCAGAGGGCGCCGAGGCCCCCCCCCCGCAGGTGCCCGCCTGCCCAGTGCTCACAGCCGCCCGGCCGGACCGAGGAGAAGCCGGGCCCGGAAGCTCGGGCATCACCCTGAGCCAGGCCCCGACCCGTCCCCCTGCGGCTGGCTTCCTGAGCGCGGCTCCTTGCTGAGAAGGCTCTTGGCCATGAGCCTGTCTTCCCTGCCCGCTTCCCAGCATAGCAACTGCCCGACATTCTCCCGAGTTACTCAGGAGTCACCCATCCATGAAATAGCCGAGCCGGCGTGCCTTCCAGATAAACTGACCGCTTCTCAGAGCTGCCCCAAAGTCTCCGGCCCCGGCCTGGGGGGCCGCGGAGGGGCCGGGGGTGGCCGGTGGGAAGGCGCGTTTCTCTCCTCCCTCCCCTGTGGCTGAAGTCCCCCCTCCGCCTCCCCCACCCGTGATGGAGTGGCCTTTAATGCTGTTTTATCAACTTTCCCTCTGCAGGGGATTGCCTTGATCCAGGAGCTAATTGTACTGACATTAACCTGTTTTAACAGGTCTAAAGTATCAATAAATCATTTTTTAGTAGCTCCCCTTATTACAGCACTCTGTTAATGTATTACACTTGAAGTGACAAATAGCCCGAGAAATCATTGCTTTCCTGTAATACACTTTGTCTTTTTAAGTCTTTTCTTCCCTCCTGGTAGTTCCGATACTTCCAAAGTTGATGTAGAGGCAGATAAAACGGAGGCAAGGCTGGGGCAGTGAGCAGGGCCATAACCCTCCATCTTCAGTGGGTTCTGCTCGGGCTGGACCAGGGGCCACCCACATATCGTGCCCCATCTGCAAACTACCGACATTTGAACGATGGTATGTAATTGACCCATTTCCTGCAGACGCGCAGAGTCAAGGACTTCCAAGGAGGGCTTGGGGTTGAGTGTCACAAGAAGCCACCTTCATGTAAGCCTTTGGAAAATACCAAAATCCTCCGATGAGTAGAGAAATAAAAACTGTAAAAAAAATTTGGCGCACTTGGAGGTCATCAAGACCTAGGTCTGAGCTCCCTGGCAGCCAGGGCAAAAAGAGAAATACTTTCCTGTATTTAACTCATCTTTGGCAGCACAAGGAAGCTGGCTGATTTTTCAGGATCAGGGAGCTTCCTCGAGGTTCTGAATTCTGAGAGGGATGTATCGCACGGGGCTCTGAGGGCGACCGACCTTCCTACTAGCATTTCATCCTTGCCGAGCACTGGCCAGCCCCAGGAGCAAAGTGGCCTAGGGGCCACACCTCCTGTGAGACAGAAGCCGTGTTGGCTCAGTGGGCAGAGGAGAAACTGAGGCAGGAAGAGGTTAAGGAGCCAGCAGGACACCCTAGAGGCTGGAAGCAGCAGACCTGGACCACAACCACCCAGCAGGCGCTGGACTCCTGCTCAGACCTCACACTGAAGGCTGGGGCAAGTCTCGAATGTTCTGGAATACACGTGAATAATTTTAAGTGAATGCATGAGAGGCAGTGGCTTCAATGGATACGAATATGTTTGGGGTTTCGTTTGTTCCGAAGACCCCTCCTTCAAATACCCTTAGAGTCCTAAAGAAAATGGTTGTTTCTGAGCCTGAGCTCTGTGGTCAGACAGAAATGGGTTCTAGATCTGGACATGACGCTTACCATCTCTGTGCCCAGGACGAGGCCTGTCACCCCCTCTGAGCCTCAGTCCACAGCTCTGTGAGGTAAGGGTGATGAAACTTCGGTATTTTGTGCAAAGCACTTGGCTCAGTGCTCGGCAGACAGTGGGCTCTCCATCCTCGGCCGCTGGGGACCGGGGCTCAGAAAGGCCACCCCCACCCTCCCCAAGAGCAGAGGAAGCCACCCCCCCTTTGACTGCAAAGAATGGGGCCCAAGTCAATTTTGAGTTCAGACCCCAGGGACGCACATCCCACCTGCTCCTTCGAATCCTGGTTCTTATCTCATGGGCCCTGGTCTGCTCACGGAACAAACATGTTCTTCATAACGCTTCCCACGGATGCCTGTGTCTCGGTCCTCACACACGGACATCTGCCCCTTTTGAGAAAGCCTCCCCAAATGAGATTCGTTACAGAAGCCCAGACTGCTGCAGAAAGGCCGTGACTGTCACTCAGAACGCTTCCTGTCTCCCCGTATTTCCTCATAGCAGTCAAACCAGCTACTCCCGGAGCGAGAATCCCCTGTGCCCCACAAAAGTCACAAAGTAAGTCCTCAAAAGCGAAGTCCCCAGAAGCTCTGCTCAGAGGGGAAGGTGGGTCCCCCACGCTGCCCACATGCCCCTGCAGACCCAGACTCGGTCCTCGGTGACGCCCGCTCCGAAGGCCTGGGAGCCCGGTGGGTGTCAGACCTTCACCGAGGCCTTCCGTTCCTCCGGGAGGGTACATTTCTGCCCATGGCCAGTAGCTGGGGCCTCCAGGACAATCCAGCATGTGCGGATGGCCTCCCCAGGGCACACCGCACAGAGACCCAGGCTGGGAGACAGGTGGGACCCTCACCCAAGGCAGAAGGAGCCACCAGGGGAAGGAGGGAAGGAGGGAGAGAAGGAAAGAAGGAAGGGGGAAGGCGGGAAGGCAGGAAGGAAGGCAGGAAGGAAGGCAGGCAGGAAGGAAGGCAGGAAGGAAGGCAGGAAGGAAGGCAGGAAGGCAGGCAGGAAGGCAGGAAGGCAGGAAGGAAGGCAGGAAGGAAGGCAGGAAGGAAGGAAGGAAGGAAGGAAGGCAGAAAGGCAGGAAGGAAGGCAGGAAGGAAGGAAGGCAGGAAGGAAGGAAGGAAGGAAGGAAGGCAGGAAGGAAGGAAGGAAGGCAGGAAGGAAGGAAGGAAGGCAGGAAGGAAGGAAGGAAGGAAGGAAGGCAGGAAGGAAGGAAGGAAGGCAGGAAGGAAGGAAGGAAGGCAGGAAGGAAGGAAGGAAGGAAGGAAGGCAGGAAGGAAGGAAGGAAGGCAGGAAGGAAGGAAGGAAGGCAGGAAGGAAGGAAGGAAGGAAGGAAGGCAGGAAGGAAGGAAGGAAGGCAGGAAGGAAGGAAGGAAGGCAGGAAGGAAGGAAGGAAGGAAGGAAGGCAGGAAGGAAGGAAGGAAGGCAGGAAGGAAGGAAGGAAGGCAGGAAGGAAGGCAGGAAGGAAGGAAGGCAGGAAGGCAGGAAGGAAGGCAGGAAGGAAGGCAGGAAGGCAGGAAGGAAGGCAGGAAGGAAGGCAGGAAGGCAGGCAGGAAGGCAGGAAGGAAGGCAGGAAGGAAGGCAGGAAGGCAGGAAGGAAGGCAGGAAGGCAGGAAGGCAGGAAGGCAGGAAGGCAGGAAGGCAGGAAGGCAGGAAGGAAGGCAGGAAGGAAGGCAGGAAGGCAGGAATCCCACACAGCGCTGCTGCATGGTCCCAGATTCCTGACCACAGTTCCTGAGGATCAGCGGGGTCTCTGTAGCACGCCGGAGCTCGCTCGACCAGTGAGGCAGAGACCGGCCTGGACCAGGGCCACCCCAGGGTGACCTGGACGGGGGAGCAGCCTCAGTGCGGGGCCTGCCAAACCCGAGCCCGAGCTGAAAGGAAACCCGCACAGCCCGGTATGCACTTACCAAACGCCCTCGCCTGTTCTGAACCAAGCAGAAAATGTCAGTAAAAGCCCCGCACGCCACATGACTACCTGGAAAGCCCAGTGTTGCCCAGTCTGTTCACGCCACTGCCAACCCTGCTAAACCCAGATGACGGTGAAGACAACAGCCACCGGGCCGGGGACCACAGGCTGTCTTATCTGAACTGCTCATATTTTGTTGCTGTGGATTCTTTTGCATTCGTTCCGATTTCTTCACCCTTTTTCAGCTTTACGGACACGGGACTGACATCCACACTCCACACGGATTTCGGTGGCCGCGGCACGAGGGGCATGGACGTCCGCACACGCCCGCGGCCCCGTCACCACCATCAAGGCTGTGGACAAGCCATCCCTCGTGGACGTGTCCTTGTGTCCCTCTGCTTCTTGTCCTTTGTTCGCTTGGGGTTTTCTGTGGTAAGAACACTTATCACGAGATCTCTGGCAACGTCTGGAGCGCTCAATCACAGACAGCGACTACGGGCGCTGAGCCGGGCAGCCACGGCTGGGACAGCTCTGCGCCTGCTGAACGGAAACCCTGCCCCTCCGCAGTCCTGGCGACCTTCAGTCTCTTTCCTGTGTCTGCAGGTCTGATGACATTAGAGCCTTGGCGTGAGTGCGATCACGCGGGTTTGTCCCATGACCGGCTCCTCTCCCTCGGATGAAGTCCTCAGGTCCACCTTGTCACAAATGCAGAGTTCGTCTTCTCGGGAACTGAGCCACATCCCACCGATCGGATAGACCGCGTCCTCGTCATCCACCCACCCGCTGATGGACGTGGGGTGCCCCTGCACAGGACTGCTGAACACAGCGGGCCAACATCTCTGCGAGATCCTGACTTCAGTGCTTCTGGATAAATCCGTGTATACGGGACTGCAGGATCATAGAGTGGCTCTGTTTTTAATTTTTAGGAACCTCTGTATTGTTTTCCGCAGCGGCTGCACCAGTTTGCATTCCCACCAACTGTGCACAAAGGTTCACACAAAGCTCCCAACTTCCCTACATCCTCTCCAACACCTACGAAGGTCGGGCTTTGAAATACTACTAAGTGTTACGACCCTCTTACAGCTCGTGCCTCAGGTACATGCCCCCCTGTCTCGAATCCCAGCCCCAGGGTCCTGGAATAGCTCCTCGCCCTTCCAGGCCCCGGGATGTGTACAAGTCCCGGGCTCCCAGGCGGGGTGCGGAGACCCCAGGTCGGGCTCCCTGCAGGTGTTTTCCTGTTTGGCGCACACCCCAGCCAGCCAACAGATTGGCTTGAAATTTACCGCGGCCACTGAGCAGGAAGCTAATACCCCCGTGTTGTGGGGCGGGGCCACTGGGTCGATTAAGTCCTGACCCTTCCCCGCCATGACTTAAGGAGACCCATGTCCCTCGGTTCCCACTTCCTGATTTCAGCCCAGGGAGAATAATTAAGTCTGTTGATCCCTAATTGGCTTCAGGTGGTTCCAATACCAAACACTGACACCGCTCCCTTAATGAATAATTTCTTCACTTAAACCGGTTTCAGTCTTCCTTGGAAGAAAAGAATAAGAAAATTAAAGCCGCAGGAAGGTAACACAGCACAGAAAAACCAAAGTGTGTTTGCATGTGCAATCAGGCCCCCTTCTGCACCGCGGAGAGGCTGGGGGCAGCGGACAAAGAAGAGCCAGTACCCGCCGAGGAACCCCGCTAATGAGGGGGCGCCGTGCCGCGGGCCCGGGAGGCCGCCGTCCCCGGGGGTGGACGCAGATGCCGCCGGTGACCCTGCGCAGGCCGGACGCCCAGCCACTGAGTCACGGCACCAGGCACCTGGAAACTTCCGTGGCTGGTGGCAAGGCTGTGGGGACCTGAGCTCTCATCAGCCACCACTGGGGGACCCCGAAGGCCTGGTCTCCCGGGGGGCTGTTCTCCCCAGGGCACAGGACACGCAGGAGGGGACACTCGGAGCTCAGGGCGCTCTGGGAAGTGGAGAGGAAGGGAGACAGTGGGGTCAGGAGGGACACAGTTTGCATCACTTACCGTGGGGACGGCTGTCGTGTGTAAGTGCCACTCAGAGCCTGCGGTGGACGTGACGCCGACCACGATCCCGGTCTGCAGAGCCCTGCGGGGCCCGCTCCACGCCCCGCAAACAGCCCCCCGCAGGTGTGTCCGGGGCGGGGCTCAGCCCGAGGCGCCGCCGCTGTGAGCGGGCAGAGAGGAAACACCTGCCCCGGGGCCCTGGGGGCGGAACCAGGCCTGCGAGCGGCAGGAGAGGATTCAGATCTGATTCCCGCCCGGGGCCTGGAACCCGGAACCCGCAGCGAGGGACACGGGAGGCCTGGCCAGCTGGGCATTTCCACGGATTTACTCAGAAAACGAGTCACAGACCCTGAGGGAGAGGGGCCATCCACGTGGGGCTGGCGTTCCTGGGAGACGTCACCTGGGGCAAGAGGAGAGGTTGGCCCCTCGGGCTGAGGGGCTCCAGACCAGACATCCGGGTTACAAAACTGTTACCAAAAGACTGAACCGCCCCAGCGCACACAAGGAAGGCACCTGCTTAAAATGAGCAAGCATATGAGAAGGTGGCTCAGAGAGGCTACACCCTCGCCTGAGGTCACACAGCACAGCTGATAGTGCAGAGATGTGAACCCATGCCTGTCTGACTGCTGTGTGCCCAGCCACTCCACACCAGGGATCGGCAAACTCGTTTCCTAAAGGCCCAGGTAGTAAATACTTCAAGCTTTAGGGGCCACACGATTTCTGTCCCAGCTCTGCCCCTATAGGATAAAGTAGTAGAGACAGTATACAACCGGAGGAACATGGGAAGGTTCCAATAAAACTTTATTAACAAAAACAGACCATAGGCGGTAGATGGCCAGCCCCCCTGCTCTACCCCCCTCTCCTACCATCTGCAGGTCTCTGAATGTGCCTGCCATCTCTGCAGGGCTTCTCACTTGGTTGGGGGGTGGGGGGCGAGCACTGTGAAAAATAAAGCAGAGTCAGGAGAGCATCAGGAGACAGACGAGAACCAGGGTGCTGCTTCCCCTCCTTTCTGAGAAGGAGCTATTTGAAATGCCCTTGGGGGGAAGAGGAATAAAGGGCATACAGACAGACAAAATTTAGAGGAGGCTTCAAATATCAGTCAGAGCTCTTTCCATTGTATGCGGCAGAATTCCAGACCAAACGAGACTAAATAAACAACAGCCAGCACAAACACAGGATTCATTGGCTCGCATCTCTGGCACACTGAAGGTGTGGCATGTCTTCAGGAGTGGCTGGATCCAGCAGCTTGCCGGAAATCTGTCTCCTTTCTCCACCTGCTGGCTCCACTTTGCATTGTCCATCAGACTGTCTTTGCATCACGGTGATGTTGGCTACCAAAGCTCTGGCCCTGTCTCATCCCTGCCAGTATTCTCAGTGAGGACAAGTGGACTTTTGGCGACTGAAGTTTCAAAGAGCAAGCAAGCACTTCTCTCCCTCCCACACTCCACCAAAACGCCAGTCAAGAGAAGTCCTAAGGTCCGGAAGAATAAGAAAGGAGACACCACGGCCGACTGCTGGAAGCCACCTCAGAGGCTGTGGCTGGTGAGGGGCTTAGTGGCCCTGAGGAAGGCAGGTCCCAGACCTGCAGCTGGAAACCCAGAACCAGACACTCAACAGCCAGCAGCCAAGGGAACCAGGCACCTCCAGAACCAGAGATGAGGGGAAGCGTGACAAAAATGAAGAGGACTCGGCGAAAACTATCTGAAGGGCCGCCAAATCCCCACCGCCAGCACACCTGCATGCCACCCCGATGGAAGGCTGGAGGTTTACTCTCCACAAAGGAGAACAGATTCCGGACGGGCCTTCCGGCAGAGCTGACAGGGTCTGGTGTTCGGTTTGGGCACGGGCTCTGGGGGGACACGGACACAGGATTCTGAATGCAGAAATTCCCACCCTGCCCAAGGGGCTGGCCGCCAGCCCTGCTTCCTGGGGAGAGGAGCCTGGAAGAGCCACAGCAGGGAATGTGACCAGCCCAAAGGGGGACGTCCCCAGAAACACAGCCCGCCCGGACTGCTCTGCAGTGAGGCTCCGCCCTGACCAGCCCCACCTGCACTCAGACCTTCCAGATGCTCCTTAGAGCCCCATTCCTAATTCTGAGCTGAGGGCCAAGGATTAGCCGATCACTGTTCTCGAACACAGCATGCAGACACTGAAACCAAACCCAGAAGAGATCTGCGGGGAGCGAGCAAGGAGTGCAGAGCGAGAAGACGTTTCTGAACAACACCCTTAATATCCTTAAAGAAAGAAAATGTTACATCCGTGAAACAGAGTTGGGAGTTCCAGAGAAAATGGAGGGGAGACTATCATTGAAAAGGCATGAAAATTTCCCAGGAAGGAAAGATCATGGACAAATTATAAAGGCCACCTAGTGCCCCGTGCAACAGGTGAGAAAGGGTCCACAGCAGCTCACGTCCCTGAGAAACTGCAGACTCTGAGAGTCTTCAGCCTTCCTTCCAGGTCACATACAAAAAATCAGAAAGCAAAATGGGTTCGCACGCCTCCGTGGAAGCCTGAAATCCAGAATGTAGCAAAGCCAAGCTTCCAGATCCTTAGGAGAAATCCTTCCCAACTGGAATTCATTACCCAGGAGAACTACCAGTCAGGCACGAGAGTAAAATAACGACATTTGCAAATACACCAGGTCTCAAAACCTTAACTTCCTTGCACCCTTCCTCAAGCAATTCCCAGGAGGCGACGGCACCAAAATTAAAGCATAAAAGGGGAGAGGAAGGGGAGGCAGGGGATCGAGGCAGAGGCCCCGCAGGAGGGGCGTGAAGGGAGGCGGGATGTGGCATGGGGGCAGTCAGGTCTGGAACGGTGTGACCTGAGAGACAGACATGCGAGGATGGACAGCACGAAGGGGCTCGCTCCCTCACACCATCCGGTCCCGTGAGGACAGACGCCCCGGTGACACCCTCCGCAGTGGGGATCTGTGCGGAGTCTGGCCGCGTACGGAAGAAGCCCTGTTTCCCCTGCAGACTCATCACCCTCCCTGCAGAGTTCTGAAACCACGAGACAACGTGGGGCCTCCCCACGGCAGTTCCAGATGCCACGAATGTGGGGCTCCCCAGACAGATCTCGCCCACTGATCTCCCCAGGAGGGACTTGCAAATCCCTGGGGGAGCTGAAGCCTGATAGTGAGACCGGAGGCTGTTGGCTCGTCTTCTCCAGAACTGTGTGGAGACACCGTACGCCCTTGCTCACGCATCACGCTGTACTGGCCCACGGCATCTGCACAGCAGACCCTTCCCGAAGCATCGGCAGAACTCAGGAAGGTTTGAGACAAGTCGGACTCCCACCTCCAGAGCCATGGGCTCCCTCCACTAGACCCCGGGTGTGCTAAACTTCCCCCAAAGTCATCCATTAAATTATCCCTGGGTGTCATCCTGACTCCTACCCAGCCCGCAGCCCACGCCCAGCAAGACCCGTGCCCCAAGCAGCCAGGGACCTGTGTCCGCCCTCTCCCTCGGCGCCCCAGTTAGCAGCTGTGCCACCGTCTCTGCCCCTGGCGCACGCTGACCTCGGGAGGACAGGCTTGGAGAGGAGGAAGCCCCAGGGTCGAGAAAGGGCTCAGTACTTATCAAATCCTTCCCCTCGAGGCACACACGCAATAGGTTCTCGCATAACCGTTCTATGCATCCCGATCATTTGCTCGTTCAGGCCCCCCTCCCAACGGTGCTGAGGGTCCGTTTTCCCACTTGGCCTTGGGAAGTCTTCCGCAGTCACGAAGGTCCTCAGGGTGGCAAAGTGCCTGCGAGAGTCACATAAGCTGGAGACCATCTGCAACATTTGATCACTCCTCTGACCTTCACAGCCTTGTACCGCGGGAGAATTCCACGTAACGATGCGTGGGATCCATTCTCCAGGACGTGGATGGTGACTGTCTCCAGTGAAATTAAATACCGCAGGATTTTCCTTGTGTGATTGAGAACGTATAACACCCACCCCTGTTACAACGGTAAAACCCTGTAGGCAAATTTCACAGAAATGTGGTTAATTTCCAAATCAGTATATTCCTTTAAGAATTTTATTGACAGGGGGCGTCTGGGTGACTCAGTCGGTGAAGCATCCGACTCTTGGTTTCGGCTCAGGTCACAATCTCAGGGTCGTAGGGTCAGGCCCCTCATCGGCTCCTAGGTCAGCGGGGAGTCTGCTTGAGATTCTCTCCCTCTGCCCCTCCACCCTCTCTAAAAAATAATTTATTGACAATCCCAGCTGCTAGGGCCTTGGCAGATCAAAGTTTCTCCAAACTGAAGTTAATTTTTAGAAACTATCTGAGAACTACAATAACTCAAGAGAGGGTGTCCAATTTGTCACTACTGTCAATATGAGGCAAATTATGCGAAAATCTTAATTATAACAACATAATTAGTGATATTGCCGAAATGAAGGCAAGAAAATAAATTTTATAGAATAAACATACGATAATTTATAAATTATGCATATTTTTGTTTTATTACTCATCCAAGCATTATTGGCCCATCAACAGAACACCCAGGCAAATGCGATAATAATTAAATGCACTTCTCTTTGATATTTTGCCAGCCTTCAGTTAGCAAAATATAACCCATAATTTTATACATTTTTTTCAATTTTGTTATTATGAAGGTATATTTGTCAAAGCAGGAGGCTGGAACATTTTTTATTTAACAGTTCGTTAACTTGATTTATAATTCATAAATATTTTGACATATGGTACGTGGGGCTGTGTTTCTATTATTGCTCCGAGCCCCACAAATGTTAGGGGTGGGCCGGGGTGAGGCAGGGAGGGAGGAAGACAGAATCGGGAAGGAGCACACAGAGACTCCAAAGAACCGGAATATTCCACGTCTCATCCAAGGGGTGGGTGTGTAGGCATTTACCGTATTACTTTTCTGTAAACTGTATTTATATGCTATGCATTCTTTTTCATGTGCGATATCCATGGCAGTAATAAATAAAATTAAATTAAAATTAAGGTGAGAGAAAGACTTTGCCCTGTGTACCACACAGAGGTCATCCATCTCCCAGACAAGGTCATATATAGGAAGGCACATCATATACCGAAAACCTGGCTTCGGCGCAAACTGTCCCTGCTGTTTCTCTGGCTCTGGCCCGGGGGTCGGAACGCTATCAGCTCCGCCGAGAATGAAAATCCTCTTGACATTTTCCCTACCAGAATTTTTAATGACAAATTTGCCTTTGTACAGACTCCAAACACGAGACTTGCCCATTTTGGAAAAAGTGGAATCGGAGAACAAAAAGCAAGGATCTGTCTCGCTACCAAGACAAAACCACGGCAGACACATGGGCAGAGTTCAGCGTTTAAGAAAAAAAAAGACACGTCTATCTTTCAATCTGTAATTTTGTATGGTTGAGATCAGTGTCCAGATATCCCTTTTTGCCTTGTTGGTTTTCTCATTTAATATGCTAGACATTTCCCCGTGTTATTACAAACTCTTTGTAAGCACCTTTGGCGGCATGATTTACTTAATCACGAGCTCATTAGAGGACACGGGGGAGGGTGGCTCATGCCCCACTCACAAAGCTTACGAACACACCCTGCGCTTCCGACGTCTCTGCCGACCTCCGGTGCTTTCCCTAGGGTCAGTACCTAGAAGTGGCCTTGAGGTTTTTAGGATTCCATATGTGGCTGCTGAAGACATGGATTTTGTATATGCACCTGTCGCTGACCTCCCGGTCACCCTGGTGAGCAGCGTTAGTTGCTAAGTGGGTCTAAGAGCCACGGAGCGGCGGGCTGGCTTAAATCGCATCTCGACTTGGCAAAAATAATGTCGGGGGACCTCAGCGCAGTCACAAAGGCTCCCCGAATCTCAAACTCTCACCTATGACAAATAGACTCCTGCCGACCAGGGACGTACTCGGAAGGCTTACAAACGAGGTAGGTAAACACCTAGCCCAATGCCTGACACACAGCAGGTGCACAGTACATGGTGAGAACACTATAATTTTTTAAGTGCCTCTTTTCTGATTATCCCAGAAGAAGGTCCCAGGGCAGACTCTGGCTGGCCAGCCTGAAGTCATGTGCCCTTCTCTGAGCCCATCGCTGGGCTCTGACGGGCCAGTGCTGGGTCTCTTGCTGGTCCTGGGAGGGGAGCTGGGTGCGCCTGAACCATCGGAACCGAGAATCACGGGTCTGCAAGGAAGAGAGTCTGCTGCCAGAGGGGAGGAGGGGGCCGGACAACAGACATCCAGGGCATCTTTAAAGATGCTTTTTTGGGAAAAGGCTGCCGTCCCGAGACTATGGGGGCAAGGGAGAAACATCGCAGGGAAGAAAAACCAAACCCAGACAAGACAGACATGAAGAATTCGTGGCGAGCATGAGGGTTCTCAAGAGCTGGAGGGCAGTGGAGAGCATCCCGAGCCGGAAGACCTCCCGACCTTGGAAGGAAACCAGGGACAGGTCTGGGACAGGGGCGGGCCCGCCAAGCTGAGGAGACGGGGCTTCGCGGCCCGGGAAAGCCCAGGCTCCATCGGGGAGTCCCGGCGGGAGTGTCCACGGCGAGGACCTGCAAGCCCAGACCCCCCCTCTAAGACGCTGCCTGGACCCCCCGCCCCCGGCCCCGGGCAAGCAGGGCCAGGCACTGGACGGGTGGAAGCAGGTTTTACCCCGTGTGTTGCCGCGGAGGGCAGAGTCCGGCGTACCCCAAGCTCACGGTCCGTGTGTTCAGAGGGGACCTGCGTGTCAAAGCGAGGATGCGGGTGGGGAGGCAGGAGGAGTGGGAAGGGCAGTCCACGCGGAGCCCATCGGGGTCTGCAGAGTGGCCCTCACCCCGGTTAGGCTCCTGCCCGCCGACGCAGTCGGGGTGATGGCCGGAACGCAGTGCCCGTTCTCCCGGCTGTGCCTGCTGGGAGGGCACGGAAGGGCCTTGCGCGTCTCTTCATGCCTGAACCGATCAAGGCTCTCCGGGAGAGACAGAACGGTTTACCCCAAAGTCCGCAGCCCTGACAGGCAGACGCCTGGTGGAGAGCAGGGCGCCGAGGAGCCCGATCCCGGTGGAGGGGCCTCTGTCGACCCCACATGCCCATCTTCTGTGGCGCTCACCCACCGCGGGCACATCACACGCATCACAGCTGCTGGGGGCCTAACCTATGTCCCCAGAGCGCCTTCCAGCTCCACATCCCTGGTGCCGGGACACGGCCCCGTGGAGGCAAATTCTCGGCCAAGCCAGCGTGCCTGGCGCCCCAGTGATGGACGGGGTGAGCTGGGCCAGCATGTGCGTGGCTCCAAGCCCCGGGCAGAGGACACGAAAGGCTCGGATGTCCAGACCCCAATGCAGGCGTTTTGATCCAGAAGATGTGGACCTGGAACGCTCGGGGGCTGGTTTCTGTAAAGTTCCCTGAGGATCCTGATGGTCAGAGGGGGCTGGAACCACTGGCCCAGCACATATCAATGCACCTGTCACAAACGAAGCCCTCGGCACAGAAAGACGGGCCTCCAGGAAGTGCCCACCCAGGTCTCCGCCCCCACCTCCCCTCCCCGCCACCTGGACCCAGGGGCCACACAGCCCCGCTTACAGCCCCCTGGCCGGCAGGGAGGGGTGGCTCCTTGGGGGCTGGGTCCTCCGACCGAGGTTGGTTTGGGCGCAAATGCACAAAGGAAACCCCTCATCCCAGCTGGCTCAGGTCCACCTGGGCTTTCTAAGGCTCAGTCCCTGGAGGCCCACTGGACCAGAGCAGGAGGAACTCTGGGTGGCAGGAGCCCCAGCACTCTGCTGCTCCCTTCCTCCCGCCGAAGGCAGGACCGTCCCTGGACAGCCCTGCAGCCCGCTTACAACACAGTCAAACTCAGCTGGGCCCCACCACTCCTTCCTGGAGCCACACACCGTAGGAGGTTGGGCGAAGGGCCTTCAGGATCCTCTCACCCACCACCGACTTCGACGGATGGGGAAACTGAGGCCCAGGTGGCACAGGGCTCCAGCCAGGGCTCAGTTCGGGAGAGTGGATGCGGCTTCCCCGGGGCCCGTCTCCAAGAGCTTTTCCTCCGTGTCATCCAACATCCCGGCACGATCGATACTCTCCCGCAGGTGACGCCCTTCAGGTGACAATAGCTTTGTCCCCTGGTGAGGACGACTCAAGTTAGCATTCCCTTTAAGGGTTTGGCTTGAAAAACTGTAAAAAGGGGATGATGGAATTTGCTTGTTTTGCCCTTTCCTTGGCAGTGTCTCTGGGTTGAACTCAAAACTGCGAACTTTAAAGAGAGAGCACCGGTGGGGGGCAGGGGAGAAAAGTGGACGGAGACCGGCGGGCTCCTGCTGGCCGCCGTGGGCGCTGCGGGCTGGTTCGGTGCGGGTAGAGGACGCCGCAGGCTCAGGGGAAGGAGACCCGCGCCTCGCCGGCCTGGGGGCTGTCAGGTGGCCCTGGGGCCGGGCTTTTCGGATGGCGGATCGGGGACCGCAGGACAGCCCGTCCACTCCTGGCAAACACAGCCACCGCCACTTGCCGCTGTCTATTATACGGAATTATTTAAACCCTGACAGTCGCTCAGACTTGGAGCTGGCAGATTAATTTTATCTTAAATCTTTAGCCAGTGGAAATATATCAAAATGTAGCTTTTTACAACCAGACCGAGTGATAAAACAGAAGTTACATCTGTATTTGGGCCGCGTCCGCCGATGCCGCGCACCCGCGGAGGCCCCACGGCTGCCAGGCGGGCGGGGACAACCTGTCCACCCGTCAGAGAGGCGGGACCTTGAGGCCGGTGTTTGGGTCACGGCTGTGTCCCAGGTGCGGACACGGTCCCTGACCCAGAGCAACACTAGCCAATCAGAGAAGCCGTGCCTTACCCCCAACACATGCACGCATCGCACCTACTATGCACCCGTCGAGGGGACACACGGACCGTGTGTAAGCTGCGAACACCCTCCAGCCCAGCGCCCTTTGCCAAGAGGGCTGCAGTGCGGGGAGCGGTGGGAGCACCTCGGCCAGGCCTCGGGCAGTGGAGGAGATTTTAACAAGAGCGACAGGTGAGTCCAGGCACATGCTCATTCGTCCGCTCTGCAGAGAGTCATGAGGGCCTACATTGTGCGGGAGGCGTGCACGTGAGCGGAGATGACTGAGCCCGGTCACCGAGGGGCTGACAGCCCATGAGAATGGGACAAGGATGGTTGACAACCTCAATGCTGAACCAGGACGGGTCTAGGGCGTCCGGCTCCAGAAGGAAAGAGTCCTAACGGGAGCAGGCAGATAGCCCAGCGCGCCGGACAGCCAGCCCCTGGGGGAGGGGGCGGCAGCGGGCAGGACCCCCGAGGGACGGGCCTCCCCTCCCCGCTAAGGCCTGAGCCACGGTGGCAGTTAGCCCAGGGGGGAGCCACGCAATCTCGTGGAGCAGGAAAGGCTCCCCGGCCGCCCTGCTGAGGGCCGACAGAGGACGGAGCGAGCAGGGCCCCAGCGCGGAGGAGAGGCTGGGTCTCCCGGGCCAGACAGAGCAGGGCGAGGGGCCGGCAGCAGCAGAAGGTGCTAGAGCTCCAGCAGATGGGGGTCTGGCCCTTTGGGCCCCCGCCAACGGGACCGGCCCTCGTCCCAGCCAGTGACCAGGCGGTGACAGTGCCCAGTACTTGGAAAGTGACTGCAACGTTCCCGTTCCCTGGTAGCCTTGCCGCAGCCCTGAGCCATCACCCCCGCCGTAGGTGAGAACCCGGGCTGGGGTGGCCAGGGACTCGCCCATGGCCCTCATAGCCCAGCCGAGCCCCATTCCACTCAGATCCGGCGCCCCCGGCCTCACCTGAACCTGGTTCCCACTGGCCCGCCCTTCATCAGTCTCCCGTGGCTTGGACACAGGTTTCTAAACCTACAGCACGGGCGCCTGGGTGGCTCAGTGGGTTAAAGCCTCTGCCTTCAGCTCAGGTCATGATCTCAAGGTCCTGGGATCGAGGCCCGCATCGGGCTCCCTGCTCAGCGGGGAGCCTGCTTCCTCCTCTCTCTCTGCCTGCCTCTCCGCCTACTTGTGATCTCTCTGTCTCTGTCAAGTAAATAAATTTAAAAAAAAAAATCTCTCTAAAGCTACAGCTCTGGGGCCAGAAGTCTAAAGTGGGTCGGCAGGGCCCACGTTCCTTCTGGAGCCTCAGGGGAAGGCCATTTCCTTGCCGTTTCAAGCTCCTGGGGTCACCCACTTTCCTTGGCTTGAGACCCCCCTAATTTAGACCTCTGCCTCCATGCTCATACCTCCTTATGCCTCTGACCCTCCTGCCTCCTTCTAATAAGGGTCCTTGTGTTTACACTGGGCCCACGTGGGCGATCCAGGTAATCTAGGATCCGAGGGACCAGGGGAACCCCCAGATTCCAGCACCCGAAGAGATCAAAGATGGACAGATCGTTCATCATTCACATGGCAACAAAGTCTCAGCTGCATTCCCAGATCCTCGCTTCTCCCCCTTGCTGACCACCTTAGTTCGAGTGATCACGTTTTGCTACTGAAACGACAAATGGGATTTGGGGGTATTTCCCTGGAGCCTAGCAGGGTTGGTATTTGTCATATGTGCGATACTACCTTTCCAAAACCCACGGGGAAACATCTCAAGTGGGAGACCTGCCTGGCCCGAGGGTTTGGACTGGGGCATCCGAGACCTGCGATGTCGCCCATGTTACAGATGAAGACATGGAGGCCAAGAGGGGCTGACAAGGTTCCTCATGGGGCAGAGCTGCCGGACAACACAGCGAGACACCCTCTGCCCCCAAGCCTGCACGCCCGACCCGGGCCTCTCTGTGCCGCAGCCCTGACTCTTAATGCCGCCCGGCGGGTCCCCTGGCTTCGCGGACTCCCCGGGAGCTGCGCGTTGGCGAAGACAACAGCGGCCTAGATTTCCAAAGGGACGGGGGCAGGACGATCCAGCTGGCCTGTCCACGTGGGGTCTCGATTCCAGGGTGTTGTGGTGGCCCCTGAGTGCCGCGTGGGGTCCCGATCCCCGCGGCCTGGGCTCGGTCTGGCCCCCAAGTGTGGCTAAAGCCCGCCGTCGGGCTGGGAGCGGGCTGGCTCATCTCTCAGAGATTAGGTTAATTAAAAGCAGGATGGATGCTTGCCCATGTTGGAGGCGATCATTAGACACTCAAAATGCTTGGGTACAAGGAAGTAATTGCACTTCACGAGACCCTTTTGCCATGAAGGCAGAATCAATCAATAATTAAATTAGAAGTGAAAATGAACTGCTCGGGCCCACGGCTCACTGACTTCGCAGCCACTTAGTGAACCCCACCACACACCGAGGGCAGGGACGGCCCCCGGAGTCCCCGCGTCTAGCCCAGCGGCGCCCGGACGGAGAGCGGTGCTCTCAGCGACCTCGGACGGCCTCTCCCACAGCTGGTGCTGAAGACTGTGCGCACGGTATCTTCTCGGTTTGAAGATTTTACTTCTTTACTTTAGAGAGAGCGTGAGTGTGCAGGCAGGGGAAGGAGCAGAGGGAGAAGGAGACAGAATCTCAAGCAGACACCACGCTGAGCGCGGAGACGGCTGCGGGGCTTGATCTCACGACCCTGAGATCACAACCTGAGCAGAAATCCAGAGTTGGATGCTCAACCGACTGCGGCCCCCAGGCGCCCCATCTTCTCAGTTTAAAGACCCAGAGACAAGCAGGGAAGGGGAAGGCACAGCCGCTGCTGTTCCAACCAGGCCCCCCAAGACCCTGGAGGCCGCGGACAGGGCGTGTTGGCGGCTCGGCATCGGCAGGTAGCGGGGGCGGCCCTGCGGACCCCGGCCGGTCTGCACCCGTGTCTGCGGGTGTCCGGTCTGGCCTGGGGGCCGCTGGCCGAGCGGCAGTGCCGGGGGCCGGGCAGCTCTGCTCCACCCCTGCCCCTTCCCCGCGGCGGTGCCCAGAGTCTCCAGGAAGCCCCGTCCCCACCGTGGCTCTAACCAGTGAGAGTCCTTGCAGACGTGTGACTGAGGCAACCAGACGGTCGGGGTCACGTGTCACAGCGGTCACACGAGACAGTCACCCTCCCTGGGAAACGCGGTTCTGTGTCTCCGCCCAAACACACACGTACGCACACCTACGCACAGACGTCCTCACAGCCGGCCACTCGGCGCCCCCCATGGCTCCCCGTGCAGCGGCCGAAGGAAGCACCAGGCCGTGCTGACCCGACTCGGTGCGTCCCCTGGGGAGACTGTCCGGGACCTCGCTGGGCGACCTCTGCCCTGCGGCCTGTCTCCCAAGCCCCTTTGTGGGTCCCCTCTGTGACCAGCCAGGCTCCGCTCCCGGGCTGCTCCCCACAGCAGCAGGACCCTCACGGCTGGGGGACACCCCTCCGCACCGTGGCACCTGCCTGGTGCCGCAGCCCGGGCCAGGAGCGATGGCGTGGGGTCCCCAGGGAGCCGGTCACGTCGCCGGCATCCCGCTGCATTTGTGTGCGAGACACACAGGGCAGCGGCCAGGCCTGCGGCGCGGAGAACAGGCCATGCTCCTGCTCCGGGGCTGGACGAGCCGGGGCCCCCCTGCAGCACCCCCTCCCCCGGGACCCGGCGTCGGGCCCCTCACAAACCCGCGGGCAGGGGAGCTTCCAGAACCGGGGGCAGTGGGGCTCGGACTCTGGGCCCCAAGGAGCTCTGGCGGGAACTAAGCACAAAGTGTGGACGCAGGGAGACACTGAGTTCTAGAAACTGGCGGGATACGGGAGCCGGGCCTGGACTCAGGGCTCCAGCTGGGGACTCAGCTCAAGGGCGGCCCCCACGCTGCTGGCCGGGAGTCCCCACTGGCCGCTGGAGGACGCGGCAAGAGGGCTCGGACACGCGCGTGTCCTTGAGAGACAAACGTGGGGCACGCACGCACACACATACACATACACACACACGACCCAACAACAGAGGCTCCACACGGAGGGATAACGGGTCACAGGGACCCAGGAGAGGGACAGCTAACCTTCCCGGGGGCGGGAGGGTGGCCTGCCGATGGAAGGGTCCTGAGCTCAGGGAGGAGGACCAAGCCGAGACCTTGGCCGGGCCGCAGCCCGAGAATCAGACTCCCGGGGCGGGGGCGGGGGAGCTGCACCTGCGCCAGGTGCTCCAGGGGCTCCAGGGGCTCCAGGGGCTCCAGGTGACTCCGACGCTCAGCCAGGCCCGGGGCCCAGCAGCCCGGACGCTGGCCACACCTGCGGGCTCGTCGCCCTGCGCGGCGGGACCGTGTGAGTGTCGCTGGAGCTGGGGGCCGGGACGCGCTCCCTACCGCTGACCCGACTCAGTGACCCGACAAGGAGACTGTCCAGGACCTCGCTGGGCGACCTCTGCCCTGCGGCCGTCCTTGTCCCACGCTGGCGTGACCTTGGGGGGGTGGGGGTGCTCCGCAGGGCTCAGAGCTCACGCTGCCCCCAGGAGGCCCCTCGCCTGTGCAGGGCCACGCGGCTCCCCGAGGCCGGCGCCATGCTCTCGCCAGCCCCGGAAGCGTCTCGGCTCTGCGCGGCTGCCCGCCATCCGTCCCCTCGAGGACAGGCCCCATTTGCACCACAAATGGAAATGAGCCTTCGGAGGCGATTAGAATTTTTCAAGCCGCTGTGAGCCGGCCGGAAGGGTCGTGATCAAACGTCTCTCCTCCCAGCTCCGGGCCGTGCGCGTCACGCGGCCTCTCCGGAGGGCTGTCTGTGCGCGGGCGATCGCCAGCACGCGTCCTTCTGTCCTCGCAGGCTGGCGTGAGGAGGAGAGGAGCCCGCAGAGTGCCCGGCGTCACGTGCAGGCGAGGCTCGTGGGGCCGAGAAGGGGCTGGGGGACGCGGGCACCCCTGAACGCACGGCCCCACCCCTGCTCCTCCGCCAGAGGGCGCTGCGACAGGGGCTCTGGGCCCGCCCCCCGGGCTTCCTTCTCCGTCTGCCGAGGTGGTCGAGGTGGGCCCCTCTGTGCCGGCCAGCGGGCCCAAGGGGCTCCGCTCCAGGTGGGGCTGGCCCATGCGCGGGGCAAGGGCAATCTCCTCGTCTCTCGATCGCCAAGGTCAAGGGGCTTCTGCAAATCCCGCAGCAGCTGCTGCTTGAGCCCCCCGTGCCCCCGGTGCTGGGCGGGCATCTGGAGACAACGGTGAACAAGATTAACGCGGTCTCTGTCCTCGTGGGAGCCCAGCAGGGACGGCCCACGCCGGGACAGACAAAAGGTGGACGCAGCCCACAGGAGCCTGCTGAGAACCCAGGAGCGAGGGTGACGAGCTCAGGGAGCCGCAGTCCCCGCAGCTCAGCCGACCCACCGCCCCAGCCGCTCGCCCCTGGCGCCGGAGGCCACTGGCCCGAGGTCCCGTCCCGTCTGTCATGCTGACGAGTAGGCTCGTTCCACCGAAGGGCCAGTGGTGACTCAGCCTCAGAGCCACCTGCATGCGGGAGTCGTGGCTTCCGCACCTGCGGGGAAGCCCCTCGGGGGCCGGGATGGGTCAGATAGGCTTGCGTCCAGGGAGCTGAGTGCCGAGGGTCGGGGTCCAGGTGAGCACTGGCTGTGCGCCCAGAGCCGGCTGCTGGGGGCTGCCTGTCTGTGCCCCTCGGGTCCATCCGCTGACGCATCCGGCCCCGTATGGCTGCGTGCGGGGAGGGGGCTCTAAGGGCATCCGGGTTAAATGAGGTCATGAGGGTGAGGCCCTGACCCGATAGGACCACCGTCCTTGTGAGAAGAGAGAGCGGAGCTTTCTCCACCTCGCTGTCTGTCCCTCCTCGCCCTGTGAAGAGGCAGCAAGAATGGGGCTATCTGTAAGCCAGGCAGAGAGCTCTCACCAGGAACAGAACGGCTGGACTCGGGTCTGGGACTCGTGCCTCCAGAACTGTGAGAAGTCAGGGTCTGCTCCTTAAAGCAGCCCCATCCAGCCCGTGGCGTCCTGTTAGGGCAGCCGCAGCACCAGAATCGTGACTTAGGAGGAGAAGAACCCGAGTGCATTCCAGGAAGGCTTCCTGGAGGAGGTGGACCCTGAAATGAGACGTGAGGAACGCACTCAGGAAGGGGGTTTCTGGGAGACCAAGCAGCACGGGCAAACGGTTGGAGGGCAAAGAGAACACGGCGTGCGGTGTGGCCACTTTCTGGCTCCCGAGTTAAGGTCGGGAATGAGAGAGGACTCGGAACAGGTGTCTCTGAATGCTGGGTATAGATTTGTTACAGAGCGGCGGAGCCACTGGGGCCTCTGGCGGGGTGCGGGGGAGCCACTGGGGCCTCTGGCGGGGGCGGCAGAGACGGAGCAAAGACTCATCAAAATGGACACAGCATTCAGGAAAAAAATGTGTCTTCATTAAAAAATCATGAGACCCTAAGTCAAAACAGCCACAATACGTCATTTCACACCACGGAAACGAAAAAGAAATGCAAGGATCTGACGGTACCACGTGTTGGGCAGGACGTGGAACAGCATCTCCGCTCTGCAGCAGGACGTCGCTGGCCTGATCGGGCGACCTCAAAGACACCCACTTAGGTCACAGTGACACCAGGGGTGTATCCTCAGGGGACTCTCCCTCAAGTGACCCGAACGCCCAGTTCCCAGAACGAAACCAGAACCCAAAGCCAGAGTCGGCCAGAGGGCCCCCGGGGGGAGAGGCGACACGTTAGCCATCGCATCACTGGGTGGGACCCCCCCCAAGGGACGACGGAGGAGCCACGCGCTCCGAAGAACGGTGGCCCTGGGGAGAGCCCGGCAGATCGGACGCCGTGACAGGCCTTCCACTCTGCGTACAAACCGACCCAAATGCGCAAAACCCAGCGAACCCCTGTAGACAGACACAGGCTTGCGGTACCACTTAAGAGCAAAACGGGAGAACTGTGGCTGCAAAACCCCAAGGCAGAGGGTGTGCTTCCGGGGGGCGCGGGGATGGGGCAAGGGTCCCCCAAGGCTGCAGAGGTAACAGGGCGCCCCCTAAGGTCGTGGCTGTGGCCGGGGGCCAGGCCTCGTCTGTGTCCTCAGCAGATTCTCTATAAATATTTTTAGTTTACTCAATATTTAATTTAAAAACAACAACAAAGGAAAAGAAATGAGGGAAATGACAGAAACGTGGGGACGGTAGAGAAAAGAAGGGGCCCTCCAGCTACATCGATATAAACTGTATAAACCCCACGACCCGTGGGGTGGGCGTGCAGTGAGTGTGGACACGCACACGCCCGGGAGACCATCGCCACCGGCGAGTCCTGGGAAAAGCCAACGCGGCCCTCAGCTCCTCCACATCCTTGTGCGGCTTCAGTGTGTTTGTCTGTCCGATGCCCTGCTCAGGGTGTGCTTTGGTTTGGGTAAGAACACTTGGGAGACCTACTCGCTTAACAAATTGGGATTCGGGAGCCGTGTTGTCAGCCGTGGGCGCCGTGATCTATGGCAGAGCGCCCCACACTCAACTCGCTCCCCGGTGTACAGTTCGATTAGCAAAAATTATATTTACTCTACATTTTAAAAGATTTGACAGTAATACAAACACACACACAACATAGGGCCCCGGGGTGGCTCAGTCAGTCCAGTGTCCAGTTCCTGGTTCAGGCTCGTGATCTCGGGGCTATGGGATCGAGCCCCACGGGGGGCTCCTCACTCAGCAGGGCGTCTGCCTGAGACTCTCGCCCTCCGTCCGCCCTTCCCCCCACTCGCATGCTCTCTCTCTCTCTCTCCCTTAAATCAATAAAATCTTTAAAATAAAAACACGCATGGAACAAAATACTGCTCCACTTGGTGGTCACGNCTCCTTGTGATCTCTCTCCCTCTATGAAATAAATAAATAAAATCTTTAAAAAAAAAATAAAATAAAATAAAAACACGCATGCAACAAAATACTGCTCCACTTGGTGGTCACGTGGTCTTAGGTAAGCGGCTTCTCGCTCTTTGTCTTTAAAGATTTTATTTGGGGGCTCCTGGGTGGCTCGGTCATTACGCATCTGCCTTCGGCTCGGGTCGTGATCTCAGGGTCCTGGGATCCAGCCCCGCATCCGGCTCCCTGCTCAGTGGGGAGCCTGCTTCTCCCTCTCCCACTCCCCCTGCTTGTGTTCCCTCTCTTGCCGTGTCTCTCTCTCAAATAAAAATCAAAAAAAAAAAGATGTTATTTATTTATTAGAGATTTTATTTATTTATTTTTAAAGATTTTATTTATTTTTAGAGAGAGCAAGTGCGTGCACAGAAGCAGAGGGAGAAGCAGACTCCCTGCTGAGCGTGGAGCCCAATGCGGGGCTCGATCCCAGGACCCCAGGATCATGACCTGAGCCGAGGGCAGACGCCCAACCAACTGACCCCTCAGGCGCCCCGGTAAATGGCTTCTCTCTGCAACCCCATCGCCTCAGAGCCTGGCAGCCTCAGCCTCGCAGTGCTACTGAAATTTAAATTACGGATACATACATGTTCACGTGTGTGATTCAAATGATAGATTCATCAGCCAGTAAATTCGTTTCATCCCATTGGCGGGCCTAAAATAGTCTGATTCGGAAGTTGGTCTTCACTTTTAAGGACAAAGGTGTATCTACGTACATAAAGCAAAATGCTGTAATTATAGTCTTATCTAAACGTGAAAACGTGGACATAACATTCTTCTTCTCGGTGCAGGTTCACAAGCGGTCACCTCCCTTCCTGTGCGCACGACTTCACTATGCGTCAGTGGTATTTGTCAGGAGAACGTATTTCGATTATTTTACATTTTTCCTAAAATGCCATGTAATGTTGCTTGAATTGCATTTTTCAACTATTAACAGGCCAACTGGCTCTTCTCAATAAGGCATGATGATCTTTTTAATTTAGAAAATGTGACCTCCGCAGGAAGAGAGGTCCTGGAAAGCCCAGAATAAATTCTGTTAAATAGAGAGCCTTTCCAATCCTAATATTTTTGTGCTGAAATGTGTAAAGATTTCAGAAAGGTTGTCATAGATACTGCCTTCTGGCTCCCTATTCAGGGTACCTTTTTTGACATAGTTTTTCATGACAAACTATGTCACATACATCATCTCTACTCTTGCCTCTTCTTAATATTTTTATTTTATTTTATTTTATTTTAAAGATTTTATTTATTTATCTGACACAGAGTGAGAGAGAGATCACAAGTAGGCAGAGAGGCAGGCAGAGAGAGAGAGGAGGAAGCAGGCTCCCCGCTGAGCAGGGAGCCCGATGCGGGCCTCGATCCCAGGACACTGAGATCATGACCTGAGCCGAAAGCAGAGGCTTTAACCCACTGAGCCACCCAGGCGCCCTATTTTATTTTATTTTTAAGTCATCTCTACACCCCACGTGGGGCTCGAACTCAGGACCCGGAGATGGAGAGTCACACACTCCACCGACTGAGCCAGCCGGGCCCCTCTTTGTGACTCCTGTGAATGTTTTGTCAAATACAGATACTGCAACATTCGGGTTCCAATAATTACAATTTGCGGGGGAGGGGGGAGGAAGTTTGTCAATAACGGACATTTTGCAGCTTTCATCCGCTATCTGTTTCCATTGCATATTTCCAATAGATTTTATACAACTGCACCCAAAATTTAGAGGGTCTGCCTGCACCAAGTTCAGTGCCATCGTGGGACATGCGAGTTGATTTACCAAGTAACTGAGCCAACATTTCTCCAATCTGTTGGACAAGAAAGCAAGAGAGAAAGTAAGCACCACCACACAGAAAAATTTAAAACTGCAGTTTCTTTCGTATCTAACGTTAATGTCGTCACAAAAACAGGGTGGTTTCCAGCTATTACGGGCACACACACCACTCGTAACTCCCCGCAAGGACAGCCCTGTGCCGGCTCGTCCGCCACGCGGCTCCTTCCAGGCCCCCGGGGACCCGAGCTCATTTCTGTGCTTCGTATACGAAGAACAGTCTTTACCAGGACACCAGCTTCCCCCGAATAACACCCTTTCCACAGCCACGGAAGGAACTTCAAAAGCTTCACTTTGATTCTGCAAATTAGATGAAAATGATCAAACTATCATTGGAATTCACCAATTTTCCCTTGGACGCATCTGGTAAAAATGACATGAAACTGGGTCATTTGGTCCATTCCAGACTCTGCCAGCAGAGCCAAGCCATCGGCCGTCCCCTCGAGGAAGGACGTGCCGCCCAGGGCCGGNTTTCTGTGCTTCGTGTACGAAGAACAGTCTTTACCAGGACACCAGCTTCCCCCGAATAACACCCTTTCCACAGCCACGGAAGGAACTTCAAAAGCTTCACTTTGATTCTGCAAATTAGATGAAAATGATCAAACTATCATTGGAATTCACCAATTTTCCCTTGGACGCATCTGGTAAAAATGACATGAAACTGGGTCATTTGGTCCATTCCAGACTCTGCCAGCAGAGCCAAGCCATCGGCCGTCCCCTCGAGGAAGGACGTGCCGCCCAGGGCCGGAAGCGTGGCCACCGCGGGGAGCGTGACCGGGCCCCACGTGCCGCCCGCCCCGGGGAGCCCGCATCGGGGGCCAGGCGGACGTGCTCAGAGGCCTGGTCCTACTTGGGGCGCACACGGTGTCCCCCAGGCCCGCGCCGTAACACAACTCGGGATGGGGCCTCGCCGTGGAAAGACGGGTAGTCCGGGGTGGAGGCCGAGGGAAACCCGGCGCCCCGGCAGTTCGTGGGGACCACGAACGCTCCCACCCCCAGCGCGCTCCGCGGGCAGCCGAGAGAGCGTGTACACGTCCAGGCAGGAGTGGGGGTGGTGTTGAGAATCCCAGGAACGACCCAGTGCCCCGACCGACACGAGGGCCGCCAGCTGAGCCCCATGAGCCCCCCGCCCCCATGTCCCTTCTACCCTGCACGAGGCCCCGCCCTGGCTGGGAAACAGGGCCCCGGGATCCGAGGCCCCCGAGCTAGCGGGAGACAGATTCAGGGTTCAACCCAGGTCCGTCGGGGGTCTCGTGGCCCTGGACCGAGTTATGGGGGATGACAGGCCTCCAGGCCAGCAGGAGCAGGAAGGACAAAATCTGTGAGGCCACAGTCCTGGTGGAGAATCAGACACAGAAAGATCCTCGTACCCAGGCCTCTGGGGGCTCCCCGGGGCCCCCCCGGCCATGCCTGAGAGCAGGCTGCCCCGCCCAGGCTCTGCGGGCCCCCGAGGTGGGGACCCCTCAGCTGGGAAGCCTGGGTCCGAGCTGAGACTGGACCCCACGGGGTGCCGAGCTCGGATGTGACCGCCCTGCGGGCCCCCTCGCAGATGCCCCACCTGCCGCGGCCGGAGGTCCTAAGTGGTGGCCGGCGTCCCCTCGCCATCGGAAGCAGGCAGCACCGGCCTGAGCGGGATCCGGGAGAAGCCGCTTCCCACAGCAGCTTCATGGTGTTCGCGGCCTCCGTCCCTCCTCTGCTCCGTGTCCCACCGTGAGCTACTGTGCACACACGTGTCGCCGGTCCCACGCCCGCGCCGGCCTTCCAGGCTGCAGGGGCGCTGGCCTGACCCAGCCCCACGGCTCAGCGCTCACGCCCCGCCGGCCCCCACCCGCTGCCCCGGCACCGCGGTCCACTCGGGCTGCAGACACGCGTTCCCCGGCCCCGGGGACCCCGCGCCCCTGCACAGCCCACCCTGCCCCCCGCCCGCCCCGTCTCCTGCAGGAACCGCGTCACCTCCAGGAGGCACGCCCCGTGAATCAAACC